>ML798119.1:121092-184663 GCA_009831015.1 Picea engelmannii
CAAAAGTAAACATTTGATAAAAAATTAACGTTTTTGTTTAAATTGAGATTTTTATGCTCGTTTTTAACTTTTGACATATACTCTTGTAATAAATGACTCATACTAAAGTGAATGTCTTAAGTTTGTC
This sequence comes from Picea engelmannii, assembly GCA_009831015.1. Taxonomy (NCBI): domain Eukaryota; kingdom Viridiplantae; phylum Streptophyta; class Pinopsida; order Pinales; family Pinaceae; genus Picea; species Picea engelmannii. Next base: position 121,220 of record ML798119.1, read on the forward strand.
TCAAAGCAAGCCAAGGTATGAAACTATTCAAAAAGTTTTATTATGTAGCTCATTATAATTATCAAGATTTTAATAGGGGCCCTTTAAATTTTGTAAAAGTATAGGGGGAGTTGTTGGGGCCCAACAGATGGATGATTGACGGGACAAAGATAGACTCAATCAAGAAAGAAATTTAATCTATCTTTCTGTCTGATATTTTCAATGATCCCCAATTTTTGATACTCACTCAGGATACACTCTATGAGGGAAATTTGGGAAACATATCACAAACGATCAGTGTTGCATATCCACAAAATAAGGTTTTGTGGAAAACATACAACCAGGTGTGAATTTTTCAACTGAAGAGATTGAAAATTACATCACCTTGTTTAAATAATTCCATGACATTTTTTCATGGAGCTATGAAGAAATGTCAGGAATCGACCCTTAGATCATTGTGCATGAAATCAAAACTTATCCTGGAGTTAAACCTATAAGACAAAAACTTCTCCCTGTTCATCCCAAGAAAATTATGGCAATCAAGGTAGAAGTAGAAAATTTACTGAAATTTGGTTTTATTTATCCCGTACCTCTGACCAAATGGGTTTCCAACATCAATTTGGTCTCCAAGAAACAAGGGACAATTCACATTTGTGTCGACTATATGGATCTCAATAAGTGTAATATACCAGATATAAAATGTATGCAGAATAGAAATAAGATGCTAGTAATGGCAGAATAACAACAATATAACTAGAACATTCACCACAATAACACTGAAATGATATAAGAATAACAACAGAAATAGAACTTTGAATATGAAAGAAATTTTCACGGGCCTCTTCGAGGGGGAAACATCCATTTGAGCAGAGCTCTATTACAATAATATCCAAGCTAGGGTTCTCATACCCTCGACTTCTATTTATACTAAAAAGAAGCATCTAAAGGAAGATCCTTCTAGAAGCGGAAGCTTCTATTAGGTCTTCTTACATCCGCCTTATTTTATTTTATTGAAAGGCCTTATTAATATTGACCTTTATTACATCCTAATATATTGTTCTACCTATGTGCGGTTTAGCACCCTAACATGTCCACCCCCTTAAAAAAAACCTTGTCCTCAAGGCTTGGGATGAGGAAATTGTTGCAGAATGGTAGCTGGTTCCCAAGTGGCATCTGTTGAAGTTGTATCTTTCCACTGGACTAACACTTCCTTGATGGTTCTTTGACATAGGCGATGCTCACGCTGGTCCAAAAATGCTTCCATTTGTAGCCAAATGGATCCTTCTTCAACTAACTCTAGAAGGTTGGTTTGAATTTGGCACTTAGCTCCAATCACCTTCTTTAAGCATGAAACATGAAAAACAGGATGTAGCTTCGAATGGCTGGCAAAGCTAACTGATAGGCGAATTGTCCCACACACTTGAGAATGGTATAAGGACCACAAAATTTGGGTTCCATCTTTTGACAATGATCGGCCTTGAGGGAATTTTTCTTGTAAGGTTGCAGTCGAAGAAACACCTGATCCCCTTCTGCAAATTGACGTTCAAAGTGACCTTGATCTGCTTGTTGCTTCATGTGATTTTGTTCCATGACCAAATTCTCTTTGAGAGTATGGAGAATAGCCTCTCGAGCTGTAAGTGTTAGGTCAACTGCCTGGACCTTTGAGGCACCTGGTAAGTATAAGAGAACTGAAGGTGGATTTTTTCCATATACCGCTTCAAAAGGAGTAGTTGTATGGTATGAAGTATTATACCACCATTCAACTAGGGGTAACTATTGAGCCCACTGATTTTGTTTTTCCGAGGAAAAACACCTCAAATATGTTTCCAAACACTTGTTGAAAACTTTCGTTTGGCCATCAGTCTGGGGATGATAAGTTGTGTTGAGATGCAATTATGTGCCTTGTATCTTGAACAGTTCTTGCCAAAAATTGATTGTGAAAGTTGGGTCGCGATCAGAGACAATTGAGTGCAGCATGCCATGAAGCTTGAAGACCTGATCCATGAAGATTTGAGCCACTGTGGATGTTGTAAACAGGTGTTGAAGGGCACAGAAATGAGCATACTTGGAAAGGTGATCAACAACCACCATGATGACGGATTTATTTCTCGATTTGGGTAAGCTGGTAATAAAATCCATAAAGATATCCTTCCAAATAACAAGTAGAATCGAGAGCAGTTGTAATGTGCCTAGCGATTTGACTATTTCTCCCTTTTTGCATTGACACACATCACATTCAGCTACAAAATTATGAATGTCTTGTTTCATACCATCCCAAAAAAAGGAACGTTTGACCCTGTCGTAGGTTTTGGTGAATCCAGAGTGCCCTGTTGTGGGTGTAGCATGAAGCTCAGAAATTACCGTGGATTTAAGTTTTGATTGTTTACTTAAATAAAAATGGCCTTTGTATCGAAGTTCCTCATGGAGCCAAGAGTACCCTGGGGAAGCTGGAGCATTGGACTGCAATTGTTATATCAACTGCAAACTTTTGGGATCTTGTAGCCATTCCTGGCGAATGGCTTGGAGCCAATCTGGTACAATGAATGAAAGAGAAAAAAGGGATCCTTCATCTTCATATTTTCAGGAAAGTGCATCCACAACCACATTGTCTTTGCCTTTCTTATAAATGATCTCATAATCACATCCAAAGAGTTTAGTCACCCATTTTTGTTGTTCTTGGGAGGAAATGTGTTGTTCTAGAAAATATTTGAGGCTTTGATGGTTTGTCTTAATTTGGAACAGTTGCCCCAATAGATAAGGACACTAGAGATCCACGACATGCAAAATAGACAACATTTCCTTTTCATAGATGGATTTTCCCAGATTTATTTCAAATAGTTGCTTGCTGGTAAAGGCCAAAGGTCGACCCTCTTGCATAAGGACAACACCATTTCCTTTCCCTGAGGCATCACATTCCAACACAGAGGTCTTTGTGAAATCGGGTAGGGAAAGGACTCGAGTGGTGCACATGGCCATATTCAAGGTTTGAAAAGCTTGAGCAACGGTTGGAGTCCAAGTGAAAGAGTTTTTTTTTAGGAGAGTAGTGAGAGGTGTTGCAATCTTCCCATAATTCTTAACAAACTTGAGATAATACCCTGTTAAGCCTAGAAATACATGCAAGCTCTTAAGAGTCTTTGGGTGAGGCCAGTCTTACATAGCTTCAATTGTTTTAGGATCCACCCCGACGTCATATTTTCCAACCAGATGACCCAAGTATTCTACTTCTAAGGTACCAAAAGCACATTTAGACTGTTTCAGGAAAAGTTGGTGCTGAATGAGTAGATGGAGAACTCGATCCACATGAGAAAGATGGATTTTCCAGGTTTTTCTATAGATGAGGATATCATCAAAGAAAACTAAGACAAAATGGTAGAGGAAAGGATGCAAGACATGATTCATGAGGCTTTGGAAGGTGGATGGGGCATTACACAAGCCAAAAGGCATGACCAAAAAATCATAGTGGCCCTCATGAGTTCTAAAGGCAGTCTTGGGAATATCTGTCTCTTTCATACATATCTAGTGGTAGCCCAAATGCATATCCACTTTAGTGAAGAATTGGGTGCCACTCAATTAATCCAAGTGGTAATCAATGATAGGAATGGGGAATTTGTCTTTGATGGTAAGTTTGTTGAGGGCACGGAAGTCAGGACACATTCTCCAAGAACCTTCTTTCTTCAGGACCATGACCACAGGAGACGAATAGAGGCTTGTACTAGGGCAGATAACACCTGCATTAAGGAGTTCCTGGACCATTTTCTCAAATTCATTTTTTTGGGAAAAGGGGTGATGATACAGATGGATATTGGGAGGAAGGTTTCCTAGTACAAGGGGAATGGAATGATCATGAACACCATAGGAAGGAGGGAGGCCTTGGGGAGTGGAAAATACCAATTGATGTTTAGAAAGGATGGATTGCAGGTCTTGTGGTATGGAGGGTGTCTCTATTTATTGTATGGCATGGAGTTGGGCAATAACACAAGAATTACCCTTTTTGAGCATCTTTTCCATGAGATGGGAACTAATGATCTCAGGTGAACCAACAGTGATGCCTTGGAACTTATATTGGTGGCCCTCCTGGTCAAATTGCATGGTTAAGTCTTTAAAATCCATGAGAATGGGACCCAAATTCCTTATCCAGTCTACACCCAACACAATGTCACAACCCCCCATGTCGATAGAAAACATATGGGATTTCAGGTGGTAGTCACCAATTTGGAGACGCACATTTTCACAACACCCTCCACATTTCATGGAACCACCATTGGCAATCATGATTTGGAAATTATTGACAGCATGGATGTAGCAATGAGTTTCTTGGGAAATGCAGCGATGAATAAAATTATGGGTGTTGCCACTATCAACCAGAATGATGACCTTTCGATGCTTGATGTAACCGATTAGCTTGAGGGTATGGGGAGAAGAGAAGCCAGTGAGAGCATTGAGGGAAATGAATGGTTCTACTTCGGGAGGGGTTATGTCAGTGGATTCAGGTGATTCAGATATAGAGGGAGTTTCTTCATCTTCTTCCAAAATCTCCTCAGATATGTCCATAAAAATATTTTTTTCTTTACACTTGTGGTCCAGGAAATATTTGTCATCACAGTTATAACAAAGGCCTTTGAGTTGGCGTTCATCCATTTCAGCCTAGGTCAATTTTTGGATCTTTAGTGGAGCATAGGGAGTAGTGGGATTTACTGGTTTAGGGCGAGGGATGAAGGAGGGTGTTGTGCCTCTTTCGTCACCTTAGTGAGCAAAATAGAGGTGCTTGCAAGCTTAGTTGGGTTTGCTAAGAAATATAGCTGTAAGAAAAAGGGTTAGAGAAATAAATACAAAAGAACAACTAAGAATTAAACTAAGAAATAAAACAACAACTAAATTGATAAACATAGCGACATAAGGAAAAAATAAACAATGAGACCCATGTCACCAATGATAAGGCTGATATTAGTGAAAGAAAACACCGAGAAGCAACAAGACTATGAGTCCCTTCTTCCTCCAAGGGAGGGCTCTTGGACCCCCACAAATAAGCTCTTTTTACAACTTTGAAAATGAAAATGAAAATGGTGAAAGAATTCTTTGCTAATCCACTCAAGGGGTGAGATGCATTGCCCAATGCAATGATGCAAGTATACTCTTGGTAAGGATAGAAGATTCCTCAAGAGAATAATGGCAACATAACTTTGCTATGAATTCCTTGAAAAATGAAGTGTATCCATGGCCTTTTTATAGCATTCCATTGAGGTATTGTCCAACTAGTTTGTAGTGTGTAAAGAAGCTAATTAGGGCATTTCTAGGTCTTTGACCAACCACCCAGTCGAATCCAATCCAAATTTGAGTGTCAAATCAACTTGGAAGCTGAACCAGAAGTGGGTGGGAGGCCGACCACTCTCATAAATGCATTGTTTCTCAGGTGCGCAGCTTTTTGTGACAACAATCACGCATCATGCACATGTGCGCGATTTATGCATTCTTGTTTTGCGCATGTGCGTGCGCGCCCTATGTCTTCATAGCACCCTTTAATTTTTGCACTAGTTGTATAGTTTTGGACCCTTTGGAAATGATTTTGTGTTAATTCAGGTCCATGGGTGACCTCATAACTATTTGACGATGTTGAATTCTTGTAACCATTTGCAGACGAAATTTCAATGATAACAGATGCCCCCTGATGGATGAGGTTAGGAGCATACGTATAGCCGAAATCCATCAATGTTTATTCTACTGAGAGTGTTGGTGTAAGAGAGAGAGATAGTAGGTTTGTCAAGAGTTACCCGTTGGAGGGAGAAGGGAACCGGTAGAACCTGACATTCCATAAGGTGTGTAAAAATAAACTGTGTACAAATGAGGCGGGCATGCCCCATGCTCGTGTCATGTAACTCAAAAAGAGGAATGAATTGTTGATGTAGACAACTGCAGTGCCCTTGGGGGCAGTCGTGATAAAGGAAGAATACAATTCTGTGGAGGAACATACTCTGAACAGTAGGCAGTGAGATCTGTAAGAAGTATCATGAATTGATAGCCTAGCCAAGTTCAAAGGTCTTCAATGAATATAAGAAATAACTGCAATAGTCGCAAATTAAGACCCACCATAACATGAGAAAGTGATGATGTCGAATGTTATGGGGGTCAATGACAGAAGGGAGCAATTGTGGTTCTCCCTGTGTCGTTTGAGAGCTCTCATTGGTAAGGTAATGAGAGTCAAAATACTGTCACCCTTCTGGAAAATTGTGTTGATGTCGACAAAGGGGGGACGCAACTCCCAGAAGAAAGGGGCTTCGTGAAATCCACTAGGTGAGTTTAGGAATTTGGAAGAGGTACATGGATGAATTCAAGATGTAGGAAGACTCAAGACTTCTCGTGGTTGGGGGTATATGTGAGGGAAAAAGTGGCCGCAACCGTTCAACGAGGTCGAGTGTCAGGGGGACAACAAGATAGGGAATAAGTTGTGCCAGAGGCGGGACAAAGTGAACAAACTCAGAGGGCATAGGTAAGTGGCCTATGGGATAGTCAGAGGATATGGATGATGTGGTCAAGGGTAGATGATAAGGAGTGACCCAACTAAGGGCAACATGGGTTTCATTTTCCAAAAAAGTGAAGAAGGTCACCAAGGGTGATGACAAAAAGGTATGGAAATGTGGGAAATAAAAGGCATTTGTACAATAAATAAATAATATGGGATGAGTGTACAAATACAGAAACGAGTGCCCTAATAGAATATGGTTGGCCCGAGTAGGGAACAATTTGCTTGGAGAACTAGTGGAGGGTGGGGGCCCCATGGGTGGGTTTTTGTATGAGGTAGGTGAAATGAAGGGAAATTTGCATATGGGCAAATTGATTATGGATGAGATGGAGGATTCATGACACTGTGAAGGGGCAGTCAAAAATAGAACCGTGAAGAGATAATCTGGGAGTCTGATGGGAAAGCTAGCAAAATGAGGAGAAGGAGTATGTGGTTGATTCGCGACATGATGTAAGACTATCGAGACTCCCATCCCTAAAGGTTTGAAAAACAACATGAGTGTCAATGGCACAAAAGGGTGCTATGAATGGGACAAGTCATGTGGGTAAGAGTGCTACCAGGTGGCAGTACTGAAGATGCAAATGGAGGTGTTGGTACTGCAGAGCTGGAGATGGGGATCCTAGAGGAAAATGTCAGAGGGTGTGACTGGAGATGCAAGTGAGATTCAGAGGGAATGACTACATGCCAGTGCTGAGTATATACCTAAAGGGGTTGCATTGATGTATGATGACCAAGTACCTACACACATGAAAACCAAATAATCGACGTGAACAATATCTGAAGAGAATCAAACATACGAGCATTTATTTGATAATTTTGAATATGTGCATGCGTACCTGGTTGGGGTATGGAAAAAATGGTGCCCCAGGGGCTCAGGATGAAAAGAGGCCCAGGGACTGTCATGATGTAGATGATGGGATGTTGATCTTGTGGCTAAAGACAAATCGAAGAATGGATACCCGGAGCTCCCGAAATGGTGAATGGAAGTTGGGCAAAAAGGCGTATATATAGTTGTAGGGCCCACATTGCCACCTCATTTGTACTTGCTGCTATAGTGACTGGACAAGAATTATTTAGAGGAGATTTGGAGATTTCGGGAGGATGAGGCATCCAATCAAGGACCAATGAGCTTCAGGTTAGTAGTCTAATCATCCTGCATAGAATTAGGGTTTCCATTTTTGGGTAGGGCCTGTACGGAGGGCCGTACAGGGGGTTTTATGAGTGTGGGCCCCCCACGTGCGCAAGAGATCCGGAAGTATGCATGAACAAGTGCACACCTGCACACCAGATAAGCACGCATGGGGGCACCTGTAAGGGGGACAAAGGCACACATTATGTGCATTCCTATTGGTTGCATAGCCGCGCATGTGTGCGTGAATTTGTATTGGACAAGCGTGCTTTGATGCGTGCCTGTGTTCGTGATAGGGGCGCATGAAGGCGCCCCTCTAGGCTGAGCAGGTGCGCACGTATGCACGCCTGTAGGATGGATAGGCATGCCTAAGTGCGTGCCTGTGGAGTGGACAGGCGTGCATATGTGCACGATTGTGGAGTGAACAGGCGTGCATGTGTGCGCGCCTGTGGGTTAAACAACCGCGCCTTGGAGGCAAGGTTGACGGGTGTAAAACTTATCTTTTTAATGTTGTTTATGGTCTATGTGGCTGACCTAGGACTATTTTATGTGGTTGCAGGTGATATTTTTTCACGATGCCGGTTGGGTGGCGAAAGCGGGATTGCTCCCAGCTGAGAGATGTCGTGGCGATTGAGGATTCAGGGGTTCTTACAACTTTGGCAGCATGTTTGTTGCTGAAGTTCTTTGAGTGCTCGTTGATATGGGTGCAGGAGTATCTCCTGCATTTTCTTATCCAGATGTGGAGTCTGGACCTGCATTGTTTCATGGTGCGGGGAGAGAAGATTTCCTTCACTGCGGTGGAGGACATATATTTTTTGACTGGGCTTCCATTTCAAGGAACGCCCCTACCTACGGAGCCAGTGTTACCTAGGGATGTGGTGCTAGTGACAGTGGGCTGGACGTTCTATTCGGGGGTGAACTTTATGTCGGGCACTATTGTGAGCATTGGGGCGATGGATTCTCTAGTGCATCATTGTATAGCAGCGATGATTGTGAGAGTGTATGGGTCCCTTGCGATGCAGTGGATCAGTGGTGGTTAGCTTTGTGTGATGGAGACAGTATTGGTCGGTGAGCACTTTGCCTGGGGGCTTACGCTGCATGCCAAGATGGTAGGGAAATTGGACCATTGTCGGTCCACTGATATAGGAGAGCTTGTCTTTGGGTCCATCCTAGTGGCCTGGTTTTTGGAGAGGGTGCTTATGTTGCGCCCTAGGATTTTATTGGGTTCTCCTAGGGCACGAGAGCCATGACTGAGGTGGTGGTCCACTATTTTTCTTCACCATGGTGGTGGCGAGGGTAGCCACTTCTTTATGGCTGAGGTGGCATAGGTGTGGCGGTAGATGTCGTAGGTGATATTGCAGTTCCCATATGCTGGTGTTGAATTCCGGGATGATCCGGACATGGTGTTACCTCCAGGGGAGGTTTTTGATCATCGAGGTATGTTTGTGAGTTATATATATGTTTTTTTGAGATAGCATGACATATGTATATGATATAGATGTTGATACTATCATTTGGTTGTTTGTATGTGCAGATGTGGCACCTCGCAGGCGTGAGGTTGAGTTGCTGAGAGCATTGGCTCACCGGGAGCCAGAGAGACCACCACGAGGAGGGTCATGGGTAGGAGAGAGATCTCGGTGTGAGGACGTTGAGGCGAGACCAGCTAATCCTGAGAGAGCAACGAGGAGATGTTGGTTTGATGACCCAGGTGCCGGGCCATCACATGCTTCTCCGATGGATGCCGGAGCAGAGTTTGAGGATATATGTTGTCGCCTAAAGGCAGTGTTATAGGGTGTGCTTGAGGGCATGTGGTCGTGTATCCAGAATGAGGGTATCCTGGAGTAGTGTGTGGGGATTCCGCTACCATGGCAGGTCATGGTATGATGGGAAGCAGTAGTAGGTGCTGATATGACCAGACGGTTACCTCCTGGTCAGGAGGGACTAGTAGTGGGTGGGGGACCACCACCTAAGGGAGGGGCTAGAGGTGGTGCTCTAGAGGCACCTTGCGTGGTGCTCTATGTATTTTTGTATTTTTTTATATAGGCTGGTGAGCCCATTTTGTACCGAGGTGCTTCACTGGCCTGCGGATACTTGTATTTTTGTATGTAAACATTTGGATGGCACTGTGGACCGTCTTATATATACATGAGTATACATTTTGAGATCTATGTGGTGTTTACATGTGTTTTGTTAATGTGTTGATGATGTCTAATCTATATATGCTGTGACAGGTTCTTGATATGCTTATGTATGTGTAGAGGTATCTTGATGTGATATATGCCAGTCTAACACAATATTAGCTAAGTTATCTGTAATTTGATTCAATTGTCTTGGAATATGTGCAAATGTAATGAAATCAAAATGTCAAGATAAAATTATAACCTGCAGGTATTTGCGAAAGAGGAAAGGATCGCATACGCGATACACATTGTTGAGCTGGAGAACGACTAGTTGAGAGTCGAGAAAGACGCTAAGGTGATGAATACGATGATGTTGGGCATCGGCGAGGAGGCCAATGACGACAGTGTATTCGAATTGGTTGTTGGTTGTTGAACTCAAACATATGCCTCTTGAATGGAGCATTTCATGTGAGGCGGTGTAGAGAGCCCAAGCGACCGAAGCAAAATTTTGTGTCCAATGGCTAGCGCCATCGGCGTAAACGATGTGGTAGGCCGGTGGAGGAAGCATCTGTCAATAGCACAAATGATAGTTTAGATGTGAGGGATGGAAAAATATTAAAAACACTATAAAAGAAATAACCTAAAGTAGAATGACTACGTTTAATCATAAAATTTCTTTAAGTATAACCCATTGACGAGTTCTTTAAGAGAGAGGCCTTCGGGAGAGGCCAGGATGTATGTGGCTTTGGTGAGGCAATGTTGGATAATGTAGGGGCCATGCCATAGTGACTCAAATTTTCTATGACAAAAGGTATCATAAGTGATATCATAAGTAAGGATGAGGTCGCCTGCGTGGAATGAGTGAAGGTTGACATGTTGATCAAAGGTGGCCTTTGATCGTTTTTTAGCTGCCTCATTTTTTTGTAATGAGGATCGACGATCTTCATCTAGGGACTCTAAGTTCAGCAAGCACTGCTCCATTGGAGCAGTGTTAGGTAATAGCTCAATTGCGGTGCGTAAGGTGGGAATTTCGCACTCAATGGGCAGAGTGGCCTCAACCCCATGGACTATATGAAATGGTCTGAAACCAGTGGTTGTTTTCACAGCTGTACGGTAAGCCCATAGCACGGAAAATAACATATGATGCCAATTGGTCTGATGTTTGTTAACCATGTGCTGTAACATGGTCTTGAGGACCTTATTGACTGCTTCGACCTGTCCATTAGACTGAGGGTAATATGGTGAGGCAAAATCATGGGAGAATCCTAACTGAGATGAGAGTTCGACAAATATCTCATTCTCAAAGTGTTTCTTGTGATCGGAAACTAGTTGGATTGGTACTCCAAAGTAGGATGTGACGTGGTTAAAGAAAAAACGTGTTGCGGTGTCAGCGGTATTGTTGAAGGTGGGCATATATTCCACCCAGTTTGTGAAGTAATCAACTGCAACAACAATGTATTTGTGTCCATTGCTAGAGGGGGGATTACAAGTCATGAATTCGATGCCCCCTTTACAAAAAGGGCCGATAGTGATGACTGGATGAAGAAGAGCAGGTGGTGCTCAGGCTTTGTTGGTGTAAAGCTGACACTTCTCACATCGTTTCACGGCATGAATGAAATCATGAAACAAGGTAGGCCAAAACTAACCTGCTTGGATGATCTTCTGAGCAATAGATATTATTGAAAGATGGCCCCCACATGTGTCGCTATGGCAGTCATTCAAGACTCTATAGACCTCGTTAATGGTCAGGCATCAACGAAGAATGGTGTCAACCCCTCACTGGTATAATATGTCTCCGATGAGGAGGTAGCGGGGGGCCTGATGGCGAATACGATGACGATCATCTCGTGAAAGATGGTTACCAAAATTTTGAGTTCGGAGGTAGACGAGGAGGTCAACATACCAAGGATCATCCAAAGTGATGTAAAAAAGGTGTTCGTCGATAAATTCAGTATTGACGGGGGCACTGGTTGTGTCAGAGGGGAGGGCCATGACAAGTTCAATGAGGACGAGGGATTTCTTTCTCTTGGGTGTTGAGAATTCAATATCGTACTCCTGAAGGATAACGATCCATTGGAAAAATTTGTCACTAATTTGCCAATGACTGAGCAAGTATTGCATAGGGTTGGAATCTGCTACAACCTTAGTTGTGCGAAGCAGAATGTAGTGACACAATTTCTGGACTATGAGGACGACTGCAAGGGCTAGTTTCTCTTCATGTTTATACTTCAAAGGTGGCCCTGAGAGGTTTTTAATAACATAATAAATGACATGATCATCATCATCATCACTGATTTGAACGAGAACTCCTGCTACTGAGACAGCTGAGGATGATATGTAGAGGATATAGTAGCGATTGTAGTCCGGTGCACTAAGTAAAGGGGCATTGGAGAGCACCATTTTAAGATTTTCAAATGACTGTTGGGCATGTTCATCCCAGTAAAATGGGATGTCATGATGTAGTAAGCGAAGGAAACCATGTGCATGAGTGGCATAGTCTGGGACAAATCATCATAGAAAGTTAGCCTTTCCTTGTAGGCTCTGGAGTTGCCGTAAATTCGAGGGAGGTGGACTTTAGGTGATAGCTGGGAATTTGAGGGGGTCCATGATAATACCACTTTTGGAAATGATGAATCCGAGGAGGCACCCCACAGTGACGTAGAATACACACTTGAGGGGATGCAAGTGGATGTTGTACTGATGGGACCGTTGGAAGATGATCCGTAAATCATCAAGATGTTGGGTGTGTTTCTTGGACCGAGCTGTGAGGTCGTCCAAGTATGCGAGGATGATATGAGACAGATTGTGAAAAATATATGTCACAGCTCATTGGAAAGTTGTGCCAGGATTCTTTAGGCCAAACGGCATGACACGGTATGCAAAAGTACCCCAAGGAGTAGTGAATGAGGTTTTGTATTGATCGGCAAGGTGGATTTGGATTTGATTATAACCAGAGAAACCATCCATGAAGGATAGGGTCTCGTGGCCTGCACACTCGTCGATAATTTGATCGATGAAGGGAGTTGGAAAGTTGTCTTTGGGACATGCACGATTGAGATCATGAAAGTCTGTGTAGACGTGGATAGTGCCCTATTTTTTATTAACGGGTACAGGGTTGGAAACCCATGATGTATAGGCGATGGGGTATATGAACCCAGCCATGCGTAATTTGTCAATCTTGGCTTTGATGGCCGATGCTTTGGATGGGTGAAGCGGTCATTGTTTTTGACGAACTGGTGTAATGTCAGGCTAGGTGTCGATGCGATGTTCGATGATAGAGGGATCAAGGCCAGGCATTTCTGTGTATGACCAGGAAAAAATATCCCGATATTTCTGGAAGAGGATTTTATAGGTAGTGAATTCTTGAGGAGTACAAGCGGCTCCAATGGTGATTTCCTTAACGACACCATTTTTGATGGAAATGTCAATTTTGATGGTCGGGGAAATGTTGGCCATGTTGCCTTCTTCAAAAGCATCTGGGACAGGAATGGGTTTGTTGAACTAGTCGATATGCCTTGATGGGATAAAATCCTTGGTTTTGACCGTGTATATGGGGTGTGGAGGCTTCCTGTGGAAAGAAGAGTGCTCGATGGTGTAGTGCATCCCATGGGTAGTTAGGGGTGTTTAACTCTTTGAGTATTTCCTCGTCATAGTGGAAGTGGCGGGAATACAAGGGGTCGTGAAGAGTGATATCGGTGACTGTTGTCGTGTGGCTGCCCCCTGGTGATGAAGAATCAAGGGGAATGTCACAATGGAATTACGATGATTCACTCGACATAAACCAAATATCGAAATACTAAGGAGTACTTGTGGTAGTTGGATGCAAAATTTCCATAGGGAAAGGAGTGGGGGAAATGGGGGGATTTGGGGGTGAATCCTCGGATAAGTCATCCAAGAACCACGAAGGCATTGGGAGGGCCTCAGGTTCAAGAGAAATGAGATGAAGAATCTATAGTGACAAGGTAAGTTCAACCATCGATTCTTTGGGTCATTGAAGCAGGGTCAATTGGCGTTGCCTGTATTCAATGATTATAGAACACTGGTATGTAAAATGATATAAGGATTCACATAGAGAGCAAGGGAATCTCATATGTTCATTGACTAAAGTTGTGACATAATGGATGTCAGTGATTTTTGGTAGGGATGACGTAGCTGGACTGGGTTCTCCCTGGAAGCTTTGGCGTACTACGGCTAATGTCTACCAAAAGCATGGCAGTGTTGGGCAATGGTGTGTATAATGGCCATATTCTGAACATATAGCACAAGTGAATTTGGTTCGCAACCCTTTACTACTTGAATGAGGGGTGGTAGCGGAAGTACTTGCTATAGTGGCAAGTGTTGAGGGAGTTTGATTGAGTGGAATCAAATTTTGTAACTCTAGTAGAGATGGGCAGTTGTTGGTTTGGCGTCCATCTTTCTCACATAGTGCACAAGGAGGTTGGATGTGCGGGGGGAGTGGAGCTATGGGATCTTTCTTCTTTAGCCTGCCTCTAGATGTGGCAAGGAGGGTAGTGAGTGGGGGTGTAGAGGGTATGGTGGGAGTGATTATGGGAATCGTCATTGGGATTCCTTCCATTTGGGGGGGAAGGGATGGTCGAGGGACCATCTCAGGTGGATGTAAATACCAAACTAGAATTGCTAAGACCATATTAGGGAGGGTAAGCGTTGCAGCTACCTGGAAAGCTTGTACACCTAGGGGAGGGTAAAATAAGGGGATTTGAGTAATGGCTTGGGGAACTGTTTCCCAAACTGGGATATGGCCTTGGGGAGAGGTGAAATTGTGGACTGGTGGGGTCGATGAGTTCGCAGGAGGCTCGTGAGGGGGGAGCTCTGTGACTAGTGGGATGTCAGAGATGAGAGAAGCCTCCCTAGGAGGAAGAGTATCCTCTATGTCAGTTTCATTAGATGATACAGTGCATACTTTATTGGGAGGATGAAGGAGTGGTGGTGCTCCATGGTAAGTTCCTAACAATGATGGGTCTTTGAAAATTCTGGGACCCATTTCAATGAGTGGGTATGCGTCATGACTCGTGTGAATGAGAGGAAGAATGTTATCGATGTTGGCAGAAGGGGTAGGCTCATAATGTGAGACCTGGTCAATGGTAATGATCTTCCCATTATGGGGGAACATCATTGTTCGAAAGACGGAAGAGGAAACTACCTTCATAGCATACATGTAGCTACGATCGAACATGATATTATAATCAAGTGGGGCGTCGATAACTTCAATGGCGATGAGAATAGTCTTGCCCCGGAGTTCTATGGGGACATTTTGGAAGAGCACTTCAGGAGATGATGGTCGTCTGTCATAAGCTCATAAGGTAATGGCAGAGGGTATGAGTTCAGGGGAACCAAGTTTCTTCCATACAGATTTGGACATAATGCATGTAGATGCACCTTCATCGATGATACACTGATGAACTGTAATGTTCTGTATTTTCACTTTGATTTGAAAAGAGATCAAAGAGGGAAGGCGAGGTTCTTTGTTGTCAAGATCAAATGTAATGAGTCGAGTATCTGCGAGGTCGACTACCCCTAAGGCAGAAAGTAATGATTTCCATTGAGTGGGACAAGTCTGAAGGACTTCTAAGAATGACATGGCAACTGGGGATTGTGCTAAGTCATCGACCAAACTGTAATTATGAGCTGCCCTAGCCTGTGGATTGTGGACATTCTTGCGTAATGGGATGCGAAGGATGTGANCCAACAGGGTTCCCATTGGTGTGGGGATTGTTTCTGGAGGAATGGTAGGGGACTCAACGGGTGCATGGTACTGATGATTAAGTGTTTTCAAAAGGATTTCTTCCTCACTGGTGAGGAGGATCGTGCGATCTGCTGGATTGTTTGGATTGAGGTACTGTCCCACCTGAGGTGGGGGAGGCTGCGTGTCCTGTTGGGTGTTTATCACACCATGGTTTGGAATAGGATTCTGAAGCACGATGGGGGGGGGTTGTTGCACATATTTTTGTGGGGCCTACTGAGGGGCAAGGGGTGCTGGAGGATGCGGTAGACTACCTGAGTCTTTCAGTCATTTGAAATCAGTGATTTGGGGGCAATGATGAGTGTAATGACCGAATTCACTGCAAAGGGCACAAGGAAAGTTGGTTTTAACACTATTGTTATTTCTCCCTTGAAATATATTGTTATTGCCCCCTTGGGGGTTCTGATTCCCTTGGTTCTAGTTTCCCCCAGTAGGTTGATTCTTCTCGGGTTGATTCCCACCTTGACCTAGGTTGTTGTTGTTCCTGTTTATTCCTTTCTTTTTGGCATTATTCGACAAATGGGTCAGATTTGTCATATTCAGCTGTTCAAAATTTTGATATTGCTGAACAGGAGAGGGTTGAAAAAAATTCACCCCAGCATGAGGATGTGGGGGAGAGATGGGTTGTGGGGGACCAGGAAATGGAAAGTATGGATTCTATGGGGGTAACGATCCGTAAGGTACATAGGAAGGTGAGGCATTTTTGCTAGTACTATAAGCTGAGGTAGAGGGGGTACCAGAACTTGTTTGAATAGGTGGTTGTATGTGGGGTGCCGGCGGTGGCCCACTGATGGTTGGAGGCTTAGCAACAGGGTATGGTTGTTGATAAGGGGGTGGGGGGTAATAAGAGGTGCCCCCATATGCCAACAGATATTGAGGTGTTCCATACATTGGTGGTTGTTGGGGTTGTGGACCATGGTGAGTGGTATAACCAATCAGTCCGTCTGCTGAGTGAGACATCCTAGGTTTGTCTTGGCCAAACGGCATAGTTTTTGGGAGATAGGGGAGTATAGTTGTAGCACCCCCTTTTCAGGCTACCAGGGCTTAATCGCTAATAAAAGAAGACTATAACACCACTTTGTACATAACTCATACATATGTTATATAATCCACATGCATTTAAACAAATAAACATATTTAAGCTCAGAGTAAAACATATTATTTCCTGCTATAATTAACAATCAATAACATTTCATATTAATTCATATACACAGTGGAAATCATGATAACATAAGTAGCATAGTCCTGCAAAACATGATTAAGGCATAATCATATACTTATCTTTTAACAGTGGTAGATTCCACCAACCAAGTGTAGGCCTTCCACGAACCTCCCAGCCTTAGACCACACTGCTCATCAGCTCAGCAGTGGGTCACCCCCGAGCTGGGACTAAGCTCCACCCCCAAGGAAAGGAATCCTAGGCTATGCTGAGGTTACAGGGAAAACAACACACAACCACAAGGAAGGGATTCTATCCAAGGAACCTCCCATACTCACTGCCCACAGACCCTCATTCCCCACATGCATGTTCCACCCCAGGAGTATACACCTTCTCTATCACCTGGACAGTCCTTCGGTTGCTAATATCCCTTGCCTTGGGTTACAGGAACAAGCCGGACCGGAAGTCTCTGGGCTCTATGGTAGCTACAAGGTTCTTTCCAAGAGTTCTCTCCTTCCTCTGCACACTCTCTCACCTGGAGGGAGTCACTCACAGGTCCAACAACTTGCTCTTCCAAATTCAACCACCTCTCTCACTTGGAGAGAGTGTTGTACCAACTGGCCAACAAGCCACATAGGATCAAACACTACACGTCCACCACAATCCATGGGAATCCAGAAACGAACACCCTAGGGCAGCTCCAGACAGGTGCAATAGTATAACCAGGCTTAGCAGGGATGGGACACTTCTGTTTTCTCAATTTTGCAACACGAGATAGACTCACCCTCTGGATTCTTAGGGATGCGTGATGATTCTTCCACGTAGGGGTCGATTCAGACTCCCCGGTTTAGAACAGAGAAGGAGTATACCAATTTTCCATAACCAAACACAAACTCTTTCCCAATCCACCTAGGCTTCTCGTTCAGGGAATATACACACCGGTTTTCTCAGAGCCAGACACAAACTGTTTGAATCACAGGGACGCATGAAGGTTCTCTGCAGGAGTCGGGTTGGTAGTACTATCCAGGGCTCCGTACGCGTTCAGTCAATCGGGTAGAATGGGGAAGGAACCCTTCTCACGGCTCACCTTGGCCGTTTTATTCACATGCGTCAAGGTTGACACTTGTCACCCATGAAACTACATGCATTCCAGCAGCATGCATAACCCTTGTACATCCTCCATTACAAAAAATTAGGATAAACATAAAATGCACATGTCTTTATGGGATAATATTAAAATATTATTCCCAGGCTTAATCCCCCTAGGCTCAACACTTAGACCCTTTTCCCACCTTCCAGCCCCTAATTCCTTGCCCTCTCTATGGATGCTTATTCCCCCTTCACTCATTCATCATGGTCAGTCTGCATCTAGCGATGTTTACAATTTTATTAAATGTTTTGCATACATACAAGTACAAAATCAGGCCCTTGGCCTCCAACCCTTAGGCTCTCTGGCCTAACAACACATAAGCCTCTATCTTAAAATAACTCGACTCACCAGCCTATAAATCATAATTACAATTCCTTTCAGAACATGGTTTACTATGGGGCTTGGCCTTGGGGACACTACAATTCCCCTCCCCTCATTTTTGCACTATCCTCAGTGCAACTTACACTGTCTCTGCAAGCCTTTCAAAAATTTCAAAAAGATGTGGGTACTCTGCCCGCATAACATCTGCATGCTCCCATGTCGCATCCTTAGGACCATACCAGGTCCACTGGACCTTTACAAGCTCTATGGCTCAATTCCGGAGCTGTTTGCTTTTCCTGTCCAATATGCGCACAGGATGCACTTGCAGGACACCTTCTGGTTCCACCTGAATCACATCCCAATCAATAACATGATTAGGATCAGGTACATAATTCTTAAGAAGTGAAACATGAAACACATTATGCTCAGTCATAGATGCAGGTAGTGCAAGCATGTATGCAACTGGCCCAATCCTTTCCAGGATCTCAAATGGCCCACAAAATCTTGCTGCCAATTTGGTACAACTTCCCAACCTCAGGGAACTTCTGTTAGTTTTCACTTTCAGGAAAACATGGTCACCCACTTTGAATTCTCTATGGGTTCTGTTACTATCAGCATAACTTTTCTTCTTGTCTTGGGCAACTTTTAAATTATGTTTAATTCTTATCATTTGGTCTTCCATCTCCTTGAGTAGCTCAGGCCCAACTACTACTCTGTCAGTTGGATTATCCTAGCTCACTGGAGTGTTGCACTTCCTTCCATAAAGTGCTTCGAATGGGCTCATCTTCAATGATGCATGATACCCATTATTGTAGGCGAATTCTACCAAATGCATGTAGTCTTCCCACCTTGATGGTTTATCCATCACATACATTCTCAGCATGTCTTCTATTACTCTTTTCACTCTCTCTATCTGTCCATCAGAATCGAGATGATACACTGTACTAAAGTTCAGATTCATTCTGAATCCTTTGAATAGTCCTTTCCAGAAATTCGAAGTGAATTTCGGGTCCCTATCAGACACAATTGTCTTAGGAATTCCATGCAAGCATGCAACTTCTTTTAAAAAGATATTAGCAACATCAACTGCTCTGTGGGTGGTTTTCAGTGGAATAAAATGGGTGGCTTTAGTAAGCTTGTCCACCACCACCATGATTGAATCGTGCTGCTTGCTTGTTCTAGGTAGTCCGGTGATAAAATCCATTTTTACCACATCCCATTTCCATTCAGGAATAGGTAAAGGTTGCAGCAACCCTACTGGGTTCCTGTGCTCAGCCTTAACCTTCTGGCACTCCATACATCTGGCGATGTATTCAGTGATTTCTTTCTTCAAACTCGGCCAAAAATACTGGTCTTTGACTGCTGCCATAGTCTTCTGATATCCAGGATGTCTAGCATAAGCCACGTTATGCATCTCCTTTAGAATTGCCAGCTTCAATTCTCAGACATTGGGTACATACACTCTGTTTTTTATACAGAAGTAAGCCCTCAGTTCCCAAGGTGTAAATTTCCTTGGTTTCTGGTCTCTCATGCTATTGTAGCTTTGCTACTAGACCTCTGTACTGCAAATCAGCATTGGCAGCTTCAAAAATTCTGTCTCTAATCTCAGTTCTGTACATGCTAATGGTTGTAGCATGTAATTTGTGCACTTTTCTGCTGAGCGCATCAACCACCTTATTTTATTTCCCTTTGATATGCTTGATATCAAAGTCATATTCGCATAGAAACTCCAGCCATCTAATTTGCCTGGCGTCTAAGGTCGGCTGATCAAATAAATATTTCAGACCGTTATGGTCTGTTCTCAACTCGAATCTCTTGCCCATGAGGTAATGTCTCCATTTCCTTAGGGCGTGGATGATTGCTTCCAGCTCTAAATCATGAGTGGCATAATTCTTCTCATGCTCCTTCAACTTTCAAGATTCATAACAAACTACAAATCCCTCATGGCTGAGAACCCCTCCCAGCCCCTCCTTACATGCATCTGTGCATACTACGTAATCCTTATTTGGATCTGCAATCTTCAGGATTGGAGCACTAGTTAGCAGCTGCTTCAATCGCTGGAAGCTACTCTCACATTCTTCAGTCCACTGGAACTTCTTCTACTTCATTTGCAAGGAAGTGATATAATGAGCTATCTTTGAGAATCCGGCTATGAACCTCCTATAATAACCCACCAGACCCATAAAAGATCTAACTTCTGCCACATTCCTTGGTGCTGGCCATTCTTGAATGGCCTATACCTTTTCAGGATCCACAACGATCCCTTCTTCAGATATAATGTGTCCCAAGTAATGGATCTTCCTTTGGTAAAAAGAGCACTTGCTCAATTTTGCATACAGCTGGTGTTCTCTCAACACCCGTAGCACCATTCTCAGGTGTTTCTCATGTTCTTCCTTTGTCTTGGAATACACCAAGACATCATCCAGGAAGACTATGACAAACTTGTCCAAATAATTTTTGAACACTCCATTCATTAAGCACATGAAAACAACAGGCGCGTTGGATAGCCCAAACGGCACCATCGTGAACTCGTAATGACCGTACCTTGTTCTAAAGGCGGTCTTGCTAATGTCCTCATCCTTTATTCTCACTTGGTGATATCCATATCTAAGATCTATTTTTGAAAATATTTTCACATCTTTCAACTGATCAAAAATATCATCAATCCTTGGCAGAGGATATTTGTTCTTGACAGTGACCTTATTCAACTGTCGAAAATCAATGCACAGTCTCAGCATCCCATCTTTCTTCTTCACGAATAGGACTGGGGCTCCCCATGGTGACACACTAGGGTGAGTGAAACCTTTCATTAGTAGCTCTTTGAGTTGCAATTGCAACTCTTTCAGCTCTAGCGTACTCATCCTATAAGGAGCCTTCTAAATTGGAGCTGCTCCAGGCATCAAATTTATAGAAAAATCAATGTCTCTCTTCGTAGGTAGTCCAGGTACCTCCTGAAATATGTCCTTGAATTCTTTGAGTACCTCGTGGTCTTCCATATTCGAGACTTCATCTCATAATGCTTCTTCCACCTGAGCTGCAAATAATTGACAGCCTTTCCGGTAACATTTCTTTAGCTGCATGGCTGAGATTTCCCTAACAGCCACGGCTCTGGGAATTCCTTGGACTATTACCTGATTTCCCTCCTCGTTCAGGCATGTAAACCTCTTGTTACGGCAATCCAGAAGAGAATGGTGCTGGTCCAACCAATCCATCCCAATTAAGTAATCGTATCAACCTAAAGGCAGAATGTTCAGTTCAGCCTTGGTGCTCATTCCTTTCATGTCCACTGAACAAGACTTAACCAATTCAATGACCTTCCTCTTGGTCCCTGTGGCCAACTGCACTAACCAAGACTTCTCATGTTTGATTCTTGTTAGATGAAAACTTTCCACCACTCTAGGATCTACATAAATATGGCTAGCCCCTGAATCAATTAAAATAACAAGTGGTCGGTTGTTGATCGTACCTTCCACTTCAATCATGTGCAATTAAAATTCTTCTTACTTGTTGTCGAGGTCTGTGTATATCCTCAGCATTCTATTGCCCATATCCTCCACTTTTTTAGCTTGCTGAACAGTATGGACAGTTCTTGCTTTGTCTTTTTTGTGGGGGTAGTCTCTGTACCTATGATTCCCTTTACAACCCCAACACTCCATAGGTGGAGGTCTTGGCACCTGCTCACTCCCTTGAACTTTCTTAGGCTCTCTAAAATATGACTGTCCCCAAGGGCTGTTTCTAAAAAAGGAAGGCTTGTTTCCCTTCTGCCTCCGTTCCTTCTTAAACTTCCTCTGATCATTCCAAGCCTTCTGAAGGATAGGCCTTTCTCCTTATTGTTCATACAAGCATTTCACTTTTCTTATTGTTTCTTCCATGGTCTTAGGATCATCATATTGAATCTTGTCACTCATGGAAGGTGGCAGTCCACTTAGATATCTCTGAATCTTGACAGCCTCATCTTTGATGAATGGAACATACTTCAGTAGTTCTAGGAAACTTCGTTCATACTCATCAATAGTTATGTTGCCTAGCTTGAGTTCGAAGAACTCCTTCATCTTTCTGTCATAGTATCTTTTAGTCAGGTATTTCTTCTCGAAATACCTCTTAAATTCCTTCCAAGTAACCTCTTTCTCTTGGATGTGTTGCACCTACACAAACTGATCCCACCACATGGATGCTTTTCCTTTCAGTTGGTACATTGCAATTCTTCCTTCTGCATGGGCAGAATAATTCTGTAGTTGGAAGCATTTCTTCATGCCAAGAAACTAGGTCTCGACATCCTCCTCCTTCTTATGCTCTCCATCGAATGTTGGAGGCTTAATCTTGTTCATCTCCCCTTTCAATTCCTCATTTCCTTTTCGATGTTTTCTGGTAGGGGATGGGCTTGAACTACTGTGTGTCTTCCTGTCAGAATGTCTTTGGGAGCGACTAAGATGTTGGCTACCACTCCTCGACCTAATTCTTGGGTTCTACGACTCTTCATCATACTTGAGTCTCTTCCCTTCTCGAGTTTCTTCTCTATTCTTTCCAGGCTCTTCAAAAATTTTAATTTTAATTCACCCTACCGATCCCTGACTTTCATGAGCTTTCGACTATCAGCTCGACGAGCCTTGGACTCTCTTTGTAATCCTTCAATGATTTTCATTATGTGTCCTTCCTTATCCCTCTCTTTTCCATGCCCATTGTAGTTCAATCCTTCGACTCCTAGGTTAACATCCTTTCCTTCCTGTTCGTTTTCTATTTCGGGGGTAATCCGCACCTTTCCCCACTCCATACTCGACGTTGGTTAACTGGAGTCCTGACCTTCGTTGAAATATGCATATACATGGTGCAATTAAATTTGAAGTTTGTCAGGACATTACTCCTTCAAAACAATCCATAACATTTATAAGCCAATACGAACAAGAACGAAAGACATTTTGATTCAAATAAGTTTTTTGAGCTCTCGTTCGGTTCTGCAATTTTCGTGTTTTCGAAACTTTCATTTTCGGCACTTCAGGATTTCGAGATTTCAGGTTTCGAGGTTTCGACCCACGAGGCTTTCAAAATTTCTTTCCTTTCCAACCCTCGACTTCCGAAATTCTAATTTACGTTACCCTCCAGGCCCTCATAGTACAGTGGTCACCCACAACTACGGTGGCACATGGCATGTTAATGAGGGTCCATGTCACTTTTAACGATGTCATCGGTTCTACCACTCTCGGTTTTCTCTGTTCCCATGTGATCGCGGGTGATGATCATGGTTCAAATAAACACAGTGCCTCTTTGTATTTTATGCCTCGGCGCTACAATAATGTCAAACCGTTCGGCTTTGCAACCACCGAACCCCGACAGGGCTAGCGACCAAAAAATAGGGACAAATCCCTACAGGGTTAGTAAATGACCAATAGGAACAAATCCCAATAGGGCTGGAGAACAACCAATGAGAACAAATGTCGTCGCACGATTAAGTGGTGTACAGGTGGCAGAGGTAAATGCGACATGGTAGTCAATAGGATATGAGGGGGGGGGCATTTCACATGCCACACTATTTCGGACCGCCCCCCATTAAAGGCAGAATGACAAGGGGGTCTAGAATTCACCTAAGCACCGTTGATCAAGGTGAATTAATCTCAACCGTTCGAGAGTTTCACGTCTGATTCCGGACCCCCCCCCACTGCTAAAGGTAGAACAACAAGGGGGCTCCAGAATGAAACCTCAGCCATAGATCTGGGTGGGTGGACTATGTTCGCCTAGATCTGCTTGTTACTTACCTTAATGCACATTCACACCCCATCTTAAATCTGACATCTCTTCCTCACATCTAATGGTCGTCACAGATCCTGAGATCCTCCGAAAGAATCTCGTCCGTTCATCGGGTTTATCATCACGAGAGTCTGAACTCTCGATCACGAGACTCCAAAAATCTCAATCCCTGGTTTCCCGATGCAGTTACTCTCTCGACACATAAACTCCGTCCATCGGACGGTTCAGATCTATCCTGGGGTTTTCACCACAAAAAATCCTGATCCCTCATCATTAGGATTCCCGATTCCGCGATTCCCGATTTCCTGAAATGGGTAATCTCACGACACGTGGCCTCCGTCATTCAGACTATTCCGGTCTATTTCAGGACTTCCACCATGGAAAGTCTCGATCTCTTATCATCAGGACTCTCGATCTTGCGATTCCTGATTTCCCAAAATGGGAAATCTCATGACACGTGGCCTCCGTCGTTCATACGGTCTAGATCTATTTCGGGGATTTTTCCCCTATTCACTGGGGTTTTAACCCTCAGATATCTCCTAACAGATCCAATGGTTGTCGGGTTTTCCAACCAAGATCTGATGGCTCAAACGGTTCCTAACTAATTCGGAATTTCGCGTATCGTGATTTCCACACTCCTGTGCAATTCTAAAGGGCTTTAAACCCCGTGCACACTTTCCAGATCTAACGGTCATGAGGGTTCACCTTCCCTCTTGAACAGATCCTAAAGCTCTGTTGATGGGCGAAATCGACCATCCGTCAGCTGAGAGAGTGGAACCGGTCCGGGGTTATCTAATAACCCAAGCCGTTTGGGATGAACCACCCTGATGGGTTTAGCGACTCTGTTGGCCGATCTAAGGTCCTAAAAAAAAACAAAAGAAAACTAATCTAAACTAACTAAAACTAAATATAAACAAATAAAACAAACTAACTAATCTAATCTAATCTAAAACTAACTATTAAAGAAACTAAACTAAAACTAATTATTAAAACAAACTAAACTAAAACTAATTATTAAAACAAACTAAACTAATCTAACTATTCTAACTATACAATCTACTAACTACTACTATGCTAACTCTAACTAATTAATTAACTAACTACTAACGGAAATATAAATTATTCACAAAATGTACAATATCTACAATGTACAGATTTAAATAAAACCGGAAAAATTCGTTTGCATTCTGTCCTAAGGCAGAGATATATTTTTTGTTGATTTTATAATTTTATGAACAAGAAATAAAACAAAAACTAACTAAAACTAAACAACTAACATACTATTTCTAACTACACATATATCTAACTAAACTACTAATAAATATACTTAACAAATAAATAACAAACTGACCTAGAAACGCTCCAGATTTATCCTGTGTGCGATGACTGTTTTAGCAGATCAGAGGGAGGAAACCCGCTCCGAATGATCCAGAAGCTTCTTGTAAACGATAGCTGCAATGCTCTCTAAGTTTGATCATAGGACAAACAAGACATAAAAATAACAACAATCTTATAATTTATAAATCTCTACAATTAGATAAACATGTATGTAAAGACTTATACATGATAGTTCAATTGATGAAGAAGAGAAATCTGTCATTCATTAACTGAACTAAGTAATTGTTGCATTCTTTAAATTAGTGAAAGAAATCAGGCATGTATCACATTAATGCAATCATATCATTCTGCAAAAGACTGTGATAGCTAAAGTAGTCACTAATCAAATACAAATTAATAGACATAAACATGAAACAAAAGATTGATATTATGAAAGCGAAAGCTGTAGAAGAACATCAACTTCTATCTCAGTTTGTATTAAAAATGCATAGCCTGGTTCTCCCACAAGTGAGGATGATCCTTATTACAAAAATAATAAGTATTTATAAGTTTTTCCACAGGGTAAAACCTCTCTACGGAAGTTATAAAACTGTTTACATAAAATCTGGGAAGATCTCCCAAGTTCAACTAAACTAGGATACTACAATAAAACTAAACACACAAATATCCTCTAGACTACCCAGCATGTCCCTTGCAATTCGAATTTACCTGAAACAGGTCAAAAATGGACAAGTTAGAGGGATATTTTATTAATAAAACAATAAAAATCTAATTCTATAGACTAGCTACAGAATCATGCGATTCTGTAGCTAGTCTAAAATAAGACACAGAATCAACATTTAAAATCAATTGAAAATCTTTTAAAGGATCAAATTCAATTAACTTCCAATCACTATTTGAAAATGAATCATTTAATTTAAAATTATTATACCATTCGAAATCAAATAGGATCAAAATCATTCAACCGAATACAGAGATAGGTGTACTATGTTTCGATTGTTATCATAAAGTCGGGTGATAAAATCATATGGAACAGAAATGCAATCGTTTCATATCCAATTGAAATCAATATGATCAAACAAATTGTAGGTAATGGTTAAACAATAGATATGATCGAATCTGAACAAAATCATTTTCCAATTGTTATAGTTGTAACGACATAGCATACGATTTATACCACGAATAGATCAATTTAAACTGGTGCGAAAATCAATTCAAATAAAATCGTAACAGGATCGATCGATTAGCAACAGAATTCATAATTTGTTATTGCAAATTGGGCAATCAAGATCGATTGACTCTAATCAACATCGTTCCATTCAGATGAATTATAACCGGATCTGGTAGGGATAACACAATCAATCGATTCGTTTTGCAAATTTAACATTAAACAGAGCAGTATCTCTGATACGAATCTAGCAAGAGAATCGAACAACTGGATTTTAACATTATCATTGAAAATCATAATCGTTCCATGATTCGGGCATGAACATTATTCACACAGACTTAAATGAACGTATCGTTTTCATAAAAACAGAGTCATTTTTCCCAACCTGGAAACGATCAAATCTAGACATTATACGACACAACATCGTAACAACCAAATTCATTGAAATCATTCACCAATCATAGCATATGAATCATAACGAAATCATATCCAATCATAATCGTATTCTAAATTGAGTTTGAAAACTTTATGTTCGAGTAGATACAAAACGAATTGAGTTGAAAACAAACCATTAATTTCGTTACTTCAATCAGACAAACTTAGCAAATCAAATCCAAACGAAAACCATTCAAATTAAGTAAAAATCCATGAGCAAATCGTATATCAAATCAAAGGAAAACAATGTACAGTAAGATCACCGAATGACAGAGGAATTTGAATGAGAGACAGAGCTTTTTTCAAATCATTATATCGACCCTGATCATTCACAAAACAAGAACGATATCAAATTTTCATACCTGTATAGCGACGAGACGGCTTGATTATGCCAATTTGGAGTTGACAATGGTTGTAGCTGATTTAACATTTTTGAAAAGGATCGAGCCTGTTGTCTTTTGCTTCTTATCAGCTGCTTGGAGCTGGTCTCTTTGGCTGGTCAACATTGCAATTTGGTCTTCCAACGATTGAATTTTCGATTGGAGTATAGGAACGTCAATGTAGTATCGTTCCAGCCATAAATCACATTGGTCACAGGATGACTGTGTGGGATTTGGAAGAGCAGGCAAGGGTTTGGTCAAATGGCTGAGGGTTTCATTTGGTAACTTAATACGAAGGTAGCTAGGGTCGTTCCTCAGGCAAGGGGGAAGATTTGTCATGAAATAATAAGGTGGTTCAGAGCATAAACCCTGTGAGTAGGGGTACTCAGTGGCTAAAAAACATTCAACATCAGAATCCAAATCCTCACTAAGGACGATAGGGTCTCACTCAACAGAGGGTTTAGTCTTATTTCTATCCATTCTCGAAATGATCTGTGCATTCCTTTTCCCTTTGGCATTAGCAGTAGGGTTTGCTTTGGGATTTTTGCTCACAGGCTTCTTAATAGTCTCGGCCTTCTCCGTTCCAATGCCTGGTAAGTCAATAGGAGGGTTGACCAAAGTCTTAGGAGAGGGAAATAGGATATGGAAGGGCACAGGTGGCTCAGCCTTGGTTTCAATTACCACAGGCTTGTCAATCGGGACAAAGTCTATATCCTCAAAACCATTTCGGGCGATGAGCGCTCTCCAACTATCATCATGCAAACTCAAATGATAAACAATGATTAGCTTAATAAGTCCATGGTGGAACAGGCTGTTGTCAGCCTTCTGCCTTTTAAACCTTTTTGACATTTTATATAGGCTTCGATGAAAGTAAAAGGGCATATTCAACGAGTATCCCATAAAACTCATTAACAAACGTAGGTGGTAGAGAAAGACAAGTCCGTATCGACCTTCACAGGTCACGAACTATTTGACTACCATCAAAATATCGTGCCATCGTGGTTTAAGTGCAGAGATGGGCATACCTCTGTCACACGAAGTGACCTTTCGGGAGACGAACAATAGTGTCCATGGCACCTCCTCAACCTCACAATTCTTGAACCAAAACTGTCCCGAGGATGGTAACCCTGTAGCAGAGATGATAAATTTCTCGTCAATTTCCAACTGGATGTCACCCACCTTGGCTCTACAACCATCGAAAGTCATGGAAAACTATCGTGCTACACCTAGATTAAAACCCTCAAATCGTTGCACGAAGGTGAGCCATCTGTTTTCCTCCAAATCTTTCCAAGCATTGTCAAACATTAACAAGGCTTGGTTGTTGTTTGGATCGATTCGCACGACTGGTGCCATGGAGTCGAGCACATGGTAAGTTGAGGGTTTGGATCGAAACACATGCAGGAGCAAAGCTACCCGAGCTAACAGAAGTGAACGATGAATATGGGATAGGCATAAATTCCATCGTGCGAAGGTGGTGGAGCTTATCTTTGCCATGCATAATATTTATTGCCAAAGTACAACCGCCAATTTACATAGTTGTTCAATCCATTACTCTATAGTTCAACAATCACATCTCTTGGTCGACCAATGAAAACAACGGTGAGTGCATAGACCAACGCACAAAATCAACATTATGCCAAAGTTTTTAAACCATTAATATACAATTGAAATCAATACCAAACGTTTGACCATGCGCCAATGTATCAGCTCAAATCAATAGTTTTAAGCAATGTGTCGATGAGTATTCATATAATCAACAAGCTAATAGTTATGAAAAAACCAACATAGGCATTATATTAAAAAGATATATATGAATGATTTAATCATAACACCCATGTATCTTATGAAACCAAAGGTCATGTAGATCAAATAAAAATGCAAATCCAAATGCCAATGCATTAAAAACTCGATGAAACCAAGTCACACAATCAATCGAATCATGAGTATCGATTAAAGGATCTTGCCAGGTGTATAATGATAAATAAAAGGTAAGCGCAATAAGCATATCGACAAAAAGATAACAACAGTTCAGGTAGTGATTTTAAGGCAACTTTGAATGACGAAATTTTCACACTTACAGTCGTGAAAACAAAACGAAGGTAAATGTGCAAATGTTGCAAAAAATAAAAATGTCGTTTAACTGAAAATTGTGACGAAAATATTGATGTTTGCAAAACATTGGTGTAGGGAGCTTATAAGACAATGGAAAAAGTGAATTGGCTGCCAACAATGGCGACACACTGGTAGAAGAAGTTATCTTTGTCAAAAGAAACAAATTCAGATTAGGACAGCAAAGAAAATTTCAACCTAAAAATAACAGCCAGAAAATCGTATAAACATCATCATTAACCAGTTATTCCAGCAGTGTTTCAAAAGATGAAAACTGATAACAATCTTAAGATCAACAAGTCACGATATTAAAGATAAAATCTTCAATACTGTTGGCATGGCCACTGCTGCCAGCAGGCGTCCATAGCCTCGGCAAGGTTGCCATTTAACCCACTCTGACATCTGTATCCTGCCAAGAAGTTCTGGATCAAAATAAAGGACATTAAAGAGGTTTATTTTTGCAAATTTTCATATACCCGACATTGTTTCGCTGCCAGCGGGCCTGTTCAATACCCCGGCGAAGTTGTCTTGGTGCCATGCATGCATTTACCCGCTTCCAGCAGACCTGTTCAGTATCTTGGCGGGTTTACAAGAACTTCCCATAGCTCTTTTTAGTAATTTATTTTGTTTTGTTTTTCATAGATATATATTTGAGCGGGGTGACGCTGAAAATCTTGATATTTTAACATATTTTTTTAGACCTCATCAGAATTTTTTGGGACTATCCTCTATTTAGATCCAGAGATGTTTTGTTTACAAAAACAACTTCCTAAAGCAGGGAAACATATTCTGAGTCATTCCTTTACGGAATAGGGACAGCGTAAAAAGATAATAGATGATCATGACGAACTTTGCTCAGAGATCAAAATCAATCAACTTCTTTCAAACAACAGAATTTTTCCAACACAGATATAAATTTCAGAAATATGCCATTGATGTTTGTACAAATTTTTCAGAAGTTATTTCAGTGAAGAAAATTTATTTTTTCATTGTCTGAATATATCAGTATACAGGTGTGTGTATTTCAAAGACACAAACTGATAAAATCAAAATCAAAAATAGAAAGCAAACGAAAATGCAAACAAAATAAAATATTTACATAATATACGAGGGTAGTTATCAAGAAAAGTATATTTTCAGGGCTTGGCCATTCACCGGGTAGATGTCAAGCTGCCCTTCAAGATTTTGCAATCGAAAAGAACTAGGACCCAACTTTTCAGCAATTAGAAATGGTCCAAGGCACAGATTTTGAAATTTCGTGTGTTCACCCTTTCCCTCGTGTGGTTTGTCCCACTTGAAGACGAGATCACCTACTTCAAAATTCCTATCAGAAGCAGAATTAGAATCGAACCAGCTTTTAACCAATTGCTGATGTTGATCTAACTTACGTTTGGCCTGGGCTCTTACCTCTTCTAGCTTCATCAAAGCGTTAATCCGGTTTTTCAGAGGGAGGCAATCTTCTTCTTGAACTTTTTGTGACAACTGAAGCGAAGGAATAAGAATGTGAGGTGGCATAATTGCTTCTCTTCCATAAACGAGAAAAAGGGGGAGTTACCTACAACAACTTTTGGCATTACCCTATCAACCCACAACGCGTTCAACAGAGCATTGTGCCAATTTTTGTGATTTTCAACCACAGTTCTCTTGATGATTTTGATCAAGTTCTTGTTTGTTGATTCGACCAATCCATTGCCCTGGGGTTAATAACTAGTAGAATACTTCAACTTAATTCCTTTTTCCAAAGCGAACTCGCTCATCTCAAGAGAGGAAAAGTAAGAAGCATTATCAAAAACTAAATAGTCAGGGATACCGAAACGAGTGATAATATTCGAATTTAGAAAGGCAATTATCTTACTGGTGTTGACAGTTCTTAATGCAGCAGCTTCAGACCATCATGTAAAGTAATCCGTGGCTGTCACAATAAACTTGTGTTGTTGTGAATATGGAGGGTTGATTGGACCTATGATATCGAGGCCCCATTGTTGGAAAGGAGAATTTACTGAAACGGGTTGCAAAGGAAAGGATGGTTTTTGCAAACGCCCTGATGCTTTCTGACAAATGATACATTTATGACACAAGGCATGGGAATCTCTAAAAAGTGTGGGCCAGTAATAACAGGCTCTTAGAACTTTATGAGCAGTAGTGTCACCACCAAAATGGCCACCATCTTCTTCTGCATGCAACTCTAGCAAGACTTTTTCTGCTTCGTCTTTTTCTAGACAACGCATTAGTACACCGTCAAAACTCTGACGAAACAGGATACCATTAACCAGATGAAAGGAGGCAGACTTTAATCTCAACGCTCTTCTCTTAGCGGGATCTAGTTTACGGGGGGCTGACCCATGTTCAAGGCATAATCTAATATTGTCATACCAAGGACTAACAAGGTTTTGTGCGCAACAGATTAGACTTTGATCGCTTTGTCCTAGGTTTGGCGTATCACTTTCTTCTTGTTGTCCTGTCCCTGAATCAGCTACCAACTTACATAACCCTTGACCTCTCACAATCTAAGTTGGGGTGATTTCTATGTCATATTCCTGCAAGGAGGTGACCCAGTTGGCTCTCTTTTCTCCAAGTTCCTTTTTCACTAACAGGTTCCTTACGGCTGGGTAGGGGACAATGACTTTCATCCTTGACTTCAAAAGGTAGGACCGGAAGTGCTTAACTGCTTTGAAAACAGCATAGGCCTACCGATCTACCGCTGGATAATTAAGTTTAGCACCTTTGAAAGCAGATTTCATAAAGGCAATGGGTACTTCATGGTTCTCGGTATTCTTTTGAGTTAGGACGGCAGCATAGGAACGGTCAGAAGCAAAAGTGTAGTGTAAAGTCTTGTGAAAAATATGGGCTCATGAGAGACGGAGCGTCTATTATGGCCTTCTTTATTGCATTAAAAGCTTGGTTTTCTAGGGGTCCCCAGTGATATTGGGTGTCTTTCTTAATTAGGTTCTGTAAAGTCCTGACCATTTCAGAGAAGCTGGGGACAAATCTTCTCACGAAGTTAATCTGGCCTAAGAAAGATTGCATAGATTTTTGGGATGTAGGAGGGGGGAGTTTTGTGATGACTTGAGTCCTCTCGGGGTCAATAATTATTCCTTTGCTAGACACAATGAATCCTAGGAGTTTACCCTATTCTACTACAAAGATGGATTTTTTGGGATTCAAGGAGATGTTGTATTTACGACATCACAGTAGGACGGCTCGTAAGTGAGCTAGATGATCGTTTTTTGTTTTTAGAAAATACGGTCACGTCATCTAAGTAAACTACTATGGAATGATTGATTAAGCCTCGGAAAGCAATGTCCATTGCTCTCTGAAAAGTGGCTCCGGCATTAATCAATCCAAAAGGCATTTTGCGATAAGCATAAGTGCCCCACGGGGTACAGAAGGTAGTTTTAAGTTGGTCTGGCGGAGACATCAGGACTTGGTTGTATCCAGAGAAACCATCCAGTAAGGATAGCCTCTCGAAACCAGATACCTATTGTAGGATCTGTTCCATAGGTGGGACAGGATAGTTGTCTTTATTAGACGCTCTATTGAGGTTTCGAAAATCGACACAGAGTTGGATTTCCTCGTTTTTCTTCCGAACTGGGACGAGTTTGGAAACCCATTGAGTGTGCCTAACCGAAAAAATTATCTTAGCATTTAGGATCTTATTCAATTCTTTTTGGACTGTCGATTCCAGTTTAGGGTGCATTTTCCTCAGTTTTTGTTGGAAGGGTGAGGTTTGGGGCTTCATTGGGATGACATGCTATATGATATTAGGATCAAAAGTTTTAAGATCATCATACATCCATGCAAAGACATCCTTAAATTCTTTAAATAATTTAACAAATGCATCTTTTTCTTGTTGAGAACATTCCATGCCTAGATTAATACACTGAGGTTTTTCATTAGTTCCTAGGTTCACTTTTTCATAAGACAACGAGGAACTATTGGTTTTACAATTGACCATCTTTTTAATTTTATCTTGAAAATCATAAAACTTCTCTAATCTAATTACCGATTTTGGGATTGAGTTTACCATATCCGACAGAGCTTTAGGAGTTTTCGGATCAGGTATTACCATAAAATTGTGCAAATTGTCGTCGTGCATGCGTTCATCTATCACCGCGTCTTGAAAGGTTTCTTGCATGTGCAGAAAGTTGATAATCTGCTGATCATCGTCAAATACTCTCCAGTTCGTGATGTTGTCGGGAACAGATGGTCGAAACAACAACTCGACAGAGAATGCGTCTGGGGACAAGCCTTCTGCAGGAAGAAGTTCAGAGGCTACATTAGCTAATAGATATGCTTCAGTATTATTTAATCTAGGAATGGAATTTATATTGAAAGAGGAAAATTTATTCATTAAATTCCATACCTCAGACTGGTAGCTCTTGAGATGCGGAGAAAGATAGTGGATAGAATTTCTTACCTGTCTAACCACTATTTCAAAGTCGCCAAATACAACCACGTTTTGAATGTTCATATACAGAGATTTTTTTAGACCTTGCAGTAAAGACTCATATTCTGTAGTATTATTAGTACATTCAAATTCTATTCTACATGCAATCATCATCTTATTACCTATCGGATCGATAATGATGCAGCCTGCCCCAGCTCCTTCTTTAGACTTAGACCCGTCGAAATAAAGAGA
Organism: Picea engelmannii; assembly: GCA_009831015.1. Classification (NCBI taxonomy): domain Eukaryota; kingdom Viridiplantae; phylum Streptophyta; class Pinopsida; order Pinales; family Pinaceae; genus Picea; species Picea engelmannii. The sequence continues at coordinate 155,167 of ML798119.1, forward strand.
CCAAATTTGATTTCCATTGGGTACATGGGACCGTTGTATAGAAGATGTTGGTTGCATATATGATACGATCTCGGACTGTTGTTATGGATTGATGATAGGCGAAGCCACAGACATGAAATTGCCAAATAAGGTGTCCATCCCTTAGACTTCGGGTGAATCAGCAGAAGGTGTGAATGGTTCGTTAGGATCGTTCAAATATGTGACCGTGAACTTAAGGTAGCGTTCACGATCCACCCTGATCTTTTTGGGCTTGCCGTTCTCTAGAAGCCATAAGTGAGACCATTCCGTCACGAAGTAACCATGTAGCTGCTCCGACCAGTCCCTGCTTAAAAATAGACCATACACTTCTGGAATATCCATGACAATTATATCAATAATTTGATGAACCTTGGGGTTAGATGATAATCTGATAAGCACATTTTTTAGTTCACCTATAACTTTAACATTGGTCCGATCAAGTTGTATGAATTTTAAAGTCGAGGGTTCTACTTTAGCATTAATCTTCTGACAAACAAACCAAGGCATCACATTGGATGACGCCCCTGAGTCCACCATACAATTGTGCACATTTCTATTAAAAATCTCGAAAGTTAACAAGAAAGGAGGTACATTTTTGTGAGTACTAAGAGTGGTAGCTTGTGGCTTTTTACTCGCGGTTTCTAAGCTACTTTATCTACATTATTTACATTATTTACATTACTTATAGGAAGACTTCCTTTATCTTGAGGATCAGGATTATTTTTAGTGGAAGTCTTCTGAGGGACTTTGTTTTGCACAACCTTGTTACCATTAGACTTACCATTTTTGTCATTCTCAGAAATATTTTGCAACATTTTTTGTAACAAAAATGGAAACCTCAATAACTCATAAATAGAAATGTTAGCCCTTAACTTTTTAATATCTTCAACGACATCATAATCTAAGTTGGGGTTCACATTAGTCTGTTTAGTCTCAGTTGATTTAGATTGCTTCGGAGGTGAAGTTGTAGTGTTTTCGGTAGAAGGTTTGTTTGTGGTATTACTCCTAGTGTTATAAGGATGAACAGTCGTGAAGTTGTCTTGGAAGATGCTATCCGAGAAATGTCCAAAAACATTTGGAGAAGACTCTTCTTCTTAGACTGTCTCTTGTTCAACTACCTCCTCGGGGATCTCAAGAGGCATCAAGTTATCTTGAGCTTCTAGAATTGTTTGAAGGGCACATTGCAAACTTTCTAGGTTAAGGCCTTCAGTGGTTGGGTTAGGTCGGTTGGTGGGAAAAGGCTTCTGGAAAGGAGGTTTGTAAGGTCCTTTGCTCGAGGAAGATTCTTCGGTTGACCTCTTTAAGTCTATAACTTGATTCGACCATTTTTGAACAACTTTAGTTAGGTTTTCCAAATCAGAGTTTTCAGGTTGAGTTTTACTTTGAGTGGATCTGGGGAGGATTTCTATCTTCTTTCTGGAAGAAGAAATAGTCTCGGTTTTGTTGCTAATAGAGTCCTTAAGACTGAGTATGTCTTTTTCAATCTGGCTGGCCTCCTCAAAGGCCTCTAACAATGTGGCTTTATTGGATCATTTAACCCAGATAGCTATGCTTTGATGCAAAGATTTAGTGTAGTAAGCTATTATAAGACTCTCAGCAGGCATAGAATCTGCATGGATTCAGTTTTTGAGTATTAAGAATCTTTGATTAAAGTCTTTAACTTTTTCTTTTGGGTTCATTCTTAAGCTTGAAAAATCCATGACTAGGACTTTCAGAAGCTTACCGTCTCCGAACTTTTCCAAAAAGCATGACTCAAACTTTTCCCAAGACACGATGGTATGGGGTTGCTGGGCAAAGTACCATGTGGATGCATTACCCTCAAAAGTATAAGGGAACAACCTACAGACAACATCTTCATGTTCAACATTGCAAAGTCTAATGGCTAACATAAACTTCTTAATGTGATCTTCAACAATCTGTTTTGAGTCAGGATCAAACTTGGGCAACCATTTCTCCGGGTGCTTAGGTAGAGGGTGTTGAGCTCCAGGTATGGCTACGACATCCTGATCAAGCCAGGGTCTAGCTCGGTTGTTCTGATTTTCCATTGGGGTAGTGGGTGTGGAAGGTTGAGAAGGGGAATTGCCTTCGTCATAGGAATCTCCTCTAGAAGAGGAAGGAGATGATGGAGGTGGTGAAGGAGGTATCCCAGATCCTCCTACAGTAGGATTTAAGATTGGATCTGAAGGATTCACAGTAGGATTAGTGTCACCTAATTGTTCTCTGATATCAGATAAGTCCAAAGGTTGACCCCACGGATAGTTTGGTTGCCTCAGACGAGCTAAGGCACTATGTGTTTTTATAAGAGATTGGCGGACAATCTCTTGTATGTCACCACCAGTAGGATTAGGGGTTGTTGGCTCAACTGTGATCTGTGGATCGTCAGTTGAAGTAGTTGTTGTTTGAGGGGGGATATTATCGTTAGAATGGCTTCTAGTCATTATAGGTGAGCGATTAGGGGGTGGAGGAGTCTTGCGACTACCTTAGGCCATTAATTAAATTCAGGCCCTCCTTCTAGCGCCATTTGTTGACAAGAGAAATCGACTGTCCGTCAACTGAGAGAGTGGAACCGGTCCGGGGTTGTCTAATAACCCAAGTCGTTTGGGATGAACCACCCTGACGGGTTTAGCGACTCCATTGGCCGATCTAAGGTCCTAAAAAACAAAACAAAAGAAAACTAATCTAAACTAACTAAAACTAAATAAAAACAAATAAAACAAACAAACTAAATAATCTAATCTAAAACTAACTATTAAACAAACTAAACTAAAACTAATTATTAAAACAAACTAAACTAAAACTAATTATTAAAACAAACTAAACTAATCTAACTATTCTAACTATACAATCTACTAACTACTACTATGCTAACTCTAACTAATTAATTAACTAACTACTAACGGAAATATAACTTATTCACAAAATATACAATATCTACAATGTACAGATTTAAATAAAACCGGAAAAATTCGTTTGCATTCTGTCCTAAGGCAGATATATATATATATTTTTTTTTTATTTTATAATTTTATGAACAAGAAATAAAACAAAAACTAACTAAAACTAAACAATTAACATACTAATTCTAACTACACATATATCTAACTAAACTACTAATAAATATACTGAACAAATAAATAACAAATTGACCTGGAAACGCTCCAGATTTATCCTGTGTGCGATGACTGTTTTAGCAGATCAGAGGGAGGAAACCCGCTCTGAATTATCCAGAAGATTCTCGTAAATGATAGCTGAAATGCTCTCTAAGTTTGATCATAGGACAAACAAGACATAAAAATAACAACAATCTTATAATTTATAAATCTCTACAATTAGATAAACCTGTATGTGAAGACTTATACATGATAGTTCAATTGATGAAGAAGAGAAATCTGTCATTCATTAACTGAACTAAGTAATTGTTGCATTCTTTAAATTAGTGAAAGAAATCAGGCATGTATCACATTAATTCAATCATATCATTCTACAAAAGACTGTGATAGCTAAAGTAGTCACTAATCAAATACAAATTGATAGACATAAACATGAAACAAAAGATTGATATTATGAAAGCGAAAGTTGTAGTAGAACATCAACTTCTGTCTCAGTTTTTATTAAAAATGCATATCTTGGTTCTCCCACAAGTGAGGATGATCCTTATTACAAAAATAATAAGTATTTATAAGTTTTTCCACAGGGTAAAACCTCCATGTGGAAGTTATAAAACTTTTTACATAAAATCTGGGAAGATATCCTAAGTTCAACTAAACTAGGAAACTACAATAAAACTAAACACACAAATATCCTCTAGACTGCCCAGCATGTCCCTTGCAATTCAAATTTACCTAAAACAGGTCATAAATGGACAAGTTAGAGGGATATTTTATTAATAAAACAATAAAAATCTAATTCTATAGACTAGCTACAGAATCATGCAATTATGTAGCTGGTCTAAAATAAGACACAGAATCAACATTTAAAATCAATTGAACATCTTTTAAAGGATCAAATTCAATTAACTTCCAATCACTATTTGAAAACGAATCATTTAATTTAAAATTATTATACCATTCGAAATCAAACAGGATCAAAATCATTCAACCGAATAAAGAGATAGGTGTACTATGTTTCGATTGTTATCATAAAGTCGGGTGATAAAATCATATGGAACAGAAATGCAATCGTTCCATATCCAATTGAAATCAATATGATCAAACAAATCGTAGGTAATGGTTAAACAGTAGATACGATTGAATCTGAACAAAATCATTTTCCAATTGTTATAGCTGTAACGACATAGCATACGATTTATACCATGAATAGATCAATTTAAACTTGCGTGAAAATCAATTCAAAGAAAATCGTAACAGGATCAATCGATTAGCAACAGAATTTGTAATTTTTTATTTCAAATTGGGCAATCAAGATCGATTGACTCTAATCAACGTCGTTCCATTCAGACGAATTATAATCAGATCTGGTAGGGATAACACAATCAATCGATTCGTTTTGCAAATTTAACATCAAACAGAGCAGTATCTCTGATACGAATCTAGCAAGAGAATCGAACAATTGGATTTTAACATTATCATTGAAAATCATAATCGTTCCATGATTCGGGCATGAACATTATTCGCACAGACTTAAATGAACGTATCGTTTTCATAAAAACAGAGTCATTTTTCCCAACCTGGAAACGATCAAATCTAGACATTATACAAAACAGCATCGTAACAACCAAATTCATTGAAATCATTCGTCAATCATAGCATATGAATCATAACGAAATCATATCCAATCATAATCATATTCGAAATTGAGTTTGAAAACTTCCTGTTCGAGTAGATACAAAACGAATTGAATTGAAAACAAACCATTAATTTTGTTACTTCAATCAGACAAACTTAGCAAATCAAATCCAAACGAAAACCATTCAAATTCAATAAAAATCCATGAGAAAATCATAGATCAAATCAAAGCAAAACAATGTACAGTATGATCACTGAATGACAGAGGCATTTGAATGAGAGACAAAGATTTTTTCAAATCATTATATCAACCCTGATCATTCACAAAACAAAAACGATATCAAATTTTCATACCTGTATAGCGACGAGACGACTTGATTATGCCAATTTGGAGTTGACAACGGTTGTAGCTGATTTAACATTTTTTAAAGGATCGAGCCTGTTGTCTTATGCTTCTTATTAGCTGCTTGGAGCTGGTCTCTTTGGCTAGTCAACATTGCAATTTGGTCTTCCAGCGATTGAATTTTTGATTGGAGTATAGGAACGCCAATTTAGTATCGTTCCATCCATAAATCACATTGGTCACAGGATGACTATGTGGGCTTTGGAAGAGAAAGCGAGGGTTTTGTCAAATGGCTGAGGGTTTTGTTTGGTAAATTAATACCAGGGTAGCTAGGGTCATTCCTCAGGCAAGGGGGAAGATTTGTCACGAAATCATAAGGTGCTTCGGGGCATAAACCCTGTGAGTAGGGGTACTCACTGGCTAAAAAATGTTCAATGTTAGAATCTGAATCCTCACTAAGGACGATAGGGTCTCGCTCAGCAGAGGGTTTAGGCTTATTTCTATCCATTCTCGAAATGAGATGTTCATTCCTTTTCCCTTTGGCATTAGCAGTAGGGTTTTCTTTGGGATTTTTTCTCGCAGGCTTCTTAATAGTCTCGGCCTTCTCAGTTCCAATGTCTGGTAAGTCAATAGGAGAGTCGACCGAAGGCTTAGGAGAGGGCAATAGGATATGGAAGGGCACAGGTGGCTCGGCCTTGGTTTCAATTACCACAAGCTTGTCAACCGGGACAGAGTCTATATCCTCAAAACCATTTCGGGCGATGAACTCTCTCCAGCTATCATCGTGCAAACTCAAATGATAAACAATGATTAGCTTAATAAGTCCATGGTGGAACAGGCTGTTGTCAGCCTTCTTCCTTTTAAACCTTTTCGACATTTTATATAGGCTTCAATGAAAGTAAAAGTGCATATTCAACGAGTATCCCATAAAAATCATTAACAAATGCAGGTGGTAGAGAAAGACGAGTCTGTATCAACCTTCACAGGTCACAAACTATTTGACTACCATCAAAATATCGTTCCATCGTGGTTTAAGTGTAGATATGGGTATACCTCTATCACACGAAGTGACCTTTCGGGAGACGAACAGTAGTATCCATGGCACCTCATTGACCTTAAAATTCTTGAACCAACCCTGTCCCGAGGATGGTAACCCTGTAGCAGAGCTGATAAATTTCTCGTCAATTTCCAACTGGATGTCACCCACCTTGGCTCTACAGACATCAAAAGTCATGGAAAACTGTCGTGCTACAGCTAGGTTTAAACCCTCAAATCGTTGCACAAAGGTGAGCAATCCATTTTCCTCCAAATCTTTCCGAGCATTGTCAAACATTAACAAGGTTTGGTTGTCGTTTGTCTCTATTCGCACGACTGGTGCCATGGAGCCGAGCACATGGTAATTCGAGGGTTTGGATCGAAACACACGCAGGAGAAGAGCTACCCGAGCTAATAGAAGTGAACGATGAATATGGGATAGGCATAAATTCCATCGTGCGAAGGTTGTGGAGCTTATATTTTCCATGCATAATATTTATTGCCAAAGTACAACCACCAATTTACATAGTTGTTCAATCCATTACTCCATAGTTCAACAATCACATCTCTTGGTCGACCAATGAAAACAACGGTGAGTGCATACACCAACGCGCAAAATCAACGTTATGCCAAAGTTTTTAAACCATTAATATACAATTGAAATCAATACCAAACGTTTGACCATGCACCAATGTGTCAGCTCAAATAAATAGTTTTAACCAATGTGCCGATGAGTATTCATATAATCAACAAGCCGATAGTTATGAAAACACCAACATAGGCATTATATTAAAAAGATGTATATGAAAGATTTAATCATAACACCCATGTATCTTATGAAACCAAAGGTCATGTAGATCAAATAAAAATGCAAATCCAAATGCCAATGCATTACAAACTCGATGAAACCAAGTCACACAATCAATCGAAGCATGAGTACCGATTAAAGGATCTTGCCAGCTGTATAATGATAAATAAAAGGTAAGCGCAATAGGCATATCGACAAAAATATAACGACAGTTCAGGTAGTGATTTTAAGGCGACTTCGAAAGATGAAATTTTCACGCTTACAGTCGTGAAAACAAAACGAAGGTAAATGTGCAAATGTCGCAAAAAATAAAAATGTCGTTTAACTGAAAATTGTGACGAAAATATTGATGTTTGCAAAACATTGGTGTAGGCAGCTTATAAGACAATGGAAAAAGTGAATTGGCTGCCAACAAGCTCCTACACTTTTGGTGTGGAGTCCTCTCTCCCTGTGGACTTATACCACACTGGCTACGGTTTCATAATGCAGCTATACCTCCTGAGCTTTAAAAACTCGCCAAGTAACTCCTTGACACTTTGGAGAAAACCAGGGTCCAAAATTGGCCTTCCAGACCCAATTTCCCCTCGCATTCTCGGTCCAAAGACCGCTCCACTAGCCCATCTAGGCTCAATGTCGAAACCTCGGCTCTGATACCAAACTGTAGCACCCCCTTTTCAGGATACCAGGGCTTAATCACTAATAAGAGAAGACTATAACACCACTTTGTACATAGCTCATACAGATGTTATATAATCCACATGCATTTAAACAAATAAACATATTTAAGCTCAAAGTAAAACATATTACTTCCTTCTATAATTAACAATCAATAACGTTTCATATTAATTCATATACACAGCGGAAATCATGATAACATAAGTAGCATAGTCCTACAAAACATGATTAAGGCATAATCAGATACTTATCTTTTAACAGTGGTAGATTCCACCAACCAAGTGCAGGCCTTCCATGAACCTCCCAGCCTTAGACCACACTGCTCATCAGCTTAGCAGTGGGTCACCCCCGAGTTGGGACTAAGCTCCACCCCCAAGGCAAGGAATCCCAGGCTAGGCTAAGGTTACAGGGAAAACAACACACAACCACAAGGAAGGGATTCTCTCCAAGGAACCTCCCATGCTCACTGCCCACAGACCCTCATTCCCCACATGCCTGTTCCACCCCAGGAGTATACACCTTCTCTGTCACCTGGACAGTCCTTCGGATGCTAATATCCCTTGCCTTGGATTACAGGAACAAGCCGGACTGGAAGTATCCGGTCTCTATGGCAGCTACAAGATTCCTTCCAGGAGTTCTCTCCTTCCTCTGCACACTCTCTCACCTGGAGGGAGTCACTCACAGGTCCAACAACCTGCTCTTCCAACTTCAACCACCTCTCTCACCTGGAGAGAGTGTTGTACCAACTGGCCAACAAGCCACACAATATCAAACACTACACTTTCACCACAATCCACGGGAATCCAGACACGAACACCCCAGGGCAGCTCCAGACAGGTGCAATAGTATAACTAGGCTTAGCAGGGATGGGACACTTCCATTTTCTTAATTTGGCAACACGAGATAGACTCACCCTCTGGATTCTCAGGGATGCGTGACAAGTCATCCACGTAGGTGTCGATTCAGACTCCCCGGTTTAGAACAGAGAAGGGGTGTACCAATTTTCCAGAAACAAACACAGACTCTTTCCCAATCCACGTAGGCTTCTCGTTTAGGGAATATACACACCATTTTTTTCACATCCAGACACAGACTGTTCGAATCACAAGGACGCACGAAGGTTATCTACAGGAGTTGGGTTGGTAGTACTATCCAGGGCTCTGTACACATTCATTCAATCGGGTAGAATGGGGAAGGAACCCTTCTCACGGCTCACCCTAGCCATTTTATTCACATGCGTCAAGGTTGACACTTGTCACCCATGAAACTGCATGCGTTCCACCAGCACGCATCGCCCTTGTACGTCCTCCATTGCCAAAACTTAGGATAAACATAAAATGCACATGTCTTTTTGGGATAATATTAAAATATTATTCCCAGGCTTAAGCCCCCTAGGCTTAGCCTCCAGGCTCAACACTTAGCCCCTTTTCCCACCTTCTAGCCCCTAATTCCTTGCCCTCTCTATGGATTATTAGTCCCCCTTCACTCATTCATCGTGGTCAGTCTGCACCTGGCGATGTTTAAAATTTTATTAAATGTTCTGCATACATACAAGTACAAAATTAGGCCCTTGGCCTCCAACCCTTAGGCTCTCTGGCCTAACAACACATAAACCTCTAGCTTATAAGAACTCATCTCACTAGCCTATAAATCATAATTAAAATTCCTTTCAGAACATGGTTTACTACGGGGCTCAACCTTGGGGACACTACAACAATGTATAAGTACCCTGACTGTGAATAGATGAGGTCATATTGTTGAGCCTTACTGATGGCTTCTTCTTCTGACTAATTGAATGTGGAAGCTACATCCTTACTGAGGAGAGAGACAAGTGATCTAAGAAACTATCCAAGACACTATTGTTTGGTGGTTTCTGCTTTGCACAAACTACGTCACCTACGCCACTCGTGAATGTGATCAACAATATGTGTGGCTGAGGTTTTTTTGAAATTAGAGAGTAGTTCCAGACCATTGTCATGGGGGATTGGTAATTGAAATAAGGTCAAAAATGTTTTGGCCAAGGACTCAAAAGTCGCATGGGACCCTGATTTTTCATCTACATACCATTTGGCTGATGGGCCAGTGAGTGTGCATTGAAATAATCGTAGTCTGATGGAATCATCCATAATGCTGTTGGAAGAGCATCATAGGTGGAAAGTCATGACATGGTTGGCAGGGTCATCTCCTACCTTTCCTTCAAACTTGGGGATGTCTGAAGGTATTTTGGTGGGCATTGCAGGCCATGTGGGGTCATGCAATATAGGATCATTGGTGAGTTTTCTTAGATCTGGTATGTTAAGAGACACCAAATATGGAATCAAGAGTGTTGGTTGAGGATTAGCTCCCACAATGGTAGGAGTGTTCTGTGAACCTAACCCTGGAGGGGGGCTAGGTGGGTTGGCACTTCCCCATTGAGAGGAAGTTGACCCCCCACTTCTGTGTAAAGGAGAGCAAGTGGACAGAGGACCTTGGTAAGTGGACCCAAGTAATGTGGAACCAAGCAAGGCTGATCCTTAGATAGTGGCACTCACTGGAGTGTGAGATGGTGGTGTCGATGAGTGGGCAAGACCAGATACTCCTCCTAAGATAAGAGGGAGGTTTAGCAAGCGTCGAGAATGACGGGGATTCTATGGGTCCCCTATGATGTCCAACTAGCTGAGTGAATGTGTGCAAATGGTGGTGAGAGTAATAAAGAAACAAGAGCCTTTGTTGCAATTTTTTAACTTTACACAATATATATATCCAAATCAAAACGTAATCAGAAGTGCATCATACATAAAGTGGTTTTTGAAAAAGAAGCATATATGTGTATAAGTGGGTTTTGTCTGCATGGGGAATCAAAGAAAACAAATGCTCATTGATGCAGGAGCATCTCTCCACGTCAGCCAACCATCCAGCCAACCACATCAGTGAATTCAAATCGTGTGTTGAAGAGAGGTGCAACCTCATTTGAAATCTGAATTCAATGTAATTAAATGTCTAAGCTGGTGAGTTGTAGAGCCATGCCTTTGTGCAGGCTGTAGATAAGATCGGCCTTTAATGTTTGTAAGGCTGAGATATAGATCTGATTCTGGACAAGACAACTATTCAATGCAATTGAATAGGGTAGGTAGGTTGGAGGGAAGAGCTCGAAGAGCCCCCTCGGGTAAAAGAGATTTTGTATCTCATTTTGAGTAAGAATAGGAGTAGAAGTTAAAGAAGAGTTGGGACCTTGTTACAGACCATGCTCAGGAACACATTGTAAATACAGGCATTTTCCATATTTAATACAAAGAGCAGTTTTTCCTACATGTATACTGTGTTGAATGGATGTCTGTGAGTGTTCTTTATGTGTTGTAGATGTATACTGTAGGTTTGCATTTGCAGGAGTGTGTTTGATTTCAGGTGAAGGTCTTTGAGGCTTCACACCAGGAGGGTGTGACAAAACACTGCGGGTTCTGATAGTCGTGCACAGAGGATGCATTTCTGAATTCTACGGGTTCAGAAAAAGACGTGTTGTAGCACAAGAACTGGAATCAACAACTCAGGTGAAGACCTTCGAGGTTGTTTAATACCTTGGAGGCAAGGTTGTGTAGGAGAGACACAGTTGCAGACAAGATTCTACTATGAGTTCTGTAAAGCTATGCCAAGTGGGAATTGAGCACAGGCACAAGGTGCAGTTTGAAAAACTCTGTTGTGAGTTCAAGGAGAACCAGAATCACTGAGGATTCGGTGAATCTCTGCCAGGTGGGCATCAAGCCAGTGCAAGGAGTGCACAAAGGAAAGAACTCTGTTGTGATTTCTTAAGGAAGAAGAACCAGAATCACTGAGGATTCTGTGAAGCTTTGCTAGGTGGACATTGAGCAGGTGGAAGGGGTGCACAAGAGAAGATACTCTGCCAGGTGGGCATTTGAGTCCGTGTGTAGGTAGGCATAGGAGAAGAGAACACTTTGAGTTCTGTATTTAGAGGAAGAATCCACTGAAGGATCTTCACAGGGTTGTTGAACACCCTGATAGACTCAGCAGGAGGTTGCTTGAGTAGCAGACAACCAAGAGGGCGTCAAATTCTCCATCTGTGGGAGTAAGGGAAGAAAAATCGAGTTTCTGTGGAGGTCGAAGCTACAGGAAATCTCAAGATGAATAGCACCTACATGTGCATGTGAATACTCTACAGATGCACAGGAGTTGAAGAATCCTTCAAGGATTCGAAAGGAGCAAAGCTCAGGAGGGATAGCGTTTTCATACGTATAGCGAATCTCAGAGTCGAGGAGTTCGCAAAGGAGAAAGGGAGAAAAGGTTGAGGCCTTTGGATTTTGGAGTCCTTCCAAGTCTGGGAAGAAGGAGTGTGCAAGCTCAGGAGAGCACAACAACCATCAGATTGGCTGGAGAAGGAGATCTGGGCCGTTGGTTTCTACGTCCAGGGAAGCTCAGGAGAAGCCTACAGAAGAGAGAGATCGAGAGCCATTGGATCTCATTCAAAAATCTCGTCAGCCATTGGATCGGACAGGAGGTGCATGGGGTTTAACCCTTCTCATGCCAGGCAGAAGTCCCGACAGTCATCAGGATATCGACATTTGTGAAATCGATAGTCACGAGGACATGAGATCAGGATTTTCATAGTAAAAGTCCTGCAAGCGATCTGGACTGTTCGTTTGTGGTGACACATGGCATAGATCAAGGCGTCGGGAGTCTGGATATCAACATTCCTGTGGATAGAAGAGTAAGTCCAGTTTGTAAACCCCAACACAAATCTGGGTCGTCCATATGAGAGAGGATGCGTGTCACGTGATCGTCCATTCCAGAGATCCGGGTACTAGACATCGGGATATCAACACTCAGGAAATTGGAGTTCTTGAGGTCGTGAAAGTTGGGACATCAAAAGTCTCAAAACCGCGAGGAGGAATCTGGACTGTCCATCAAAGGAGGACGTGTGGCAGCAATCGAAGTCATCGGGAAAGTCCCGACAGGAAGTCTTCTATCGACATTTTGGTCATCGGGATATCGGGAATCCTAGTGACAAGTGGTTTGGGCATTTTAGAATCGTGAAGTCCAAAACCCCGACAAGGAGGAAAGTGCCATCATGGGGCCAGCTATCAGCATATCGGATAAGTGGGAAGTGTCGTTTAAGGGGCCAACTGTCATCATATCGTAGAATCGGGAATCGGAGGATCGAGAATCCCGTGAGCCAATGCATTGGGGCATTGAAAAGCTCAAAATCCCAACAAAGAGGTAAGACCGCGGTCACGGGGATAACGGTCATATGGGCCAGGAGCCTAGCCAGGAGAGCTAGTGCATAAAGAGTGCGTCGAGATTCGGGGAATCGCGAATCCTGAGGACATATGTGTTTCGACATTGGAAAGTCCGAAACCCTGATGAGGAGGTATGGCTATGGTCATATAGGGGGAGGTCACATGGACCAGGAGTCTAGTCTGGAGGGCTAATGGAAGTTGGAGCACATCAGGATTTTGAAGTCCAAAACCCTAAAAGAAGAATATAAGGCTGCGGTCTTATGAATTAGCGGTCACATGGACTAGAACATAGCCAGGAAGGGCTAAGGCCGGAAGAGAGCGCATCGGAAAATTGGTGATCGATAGATCATGGGAATACGAACTCTTGACATCAGGAAAGAGGAAACCCTGAAACCTGAAACTGAGTCAGGAAAAAGCGCGGTCATGTGTAGAAGGCCGTGCGGGTGAAGAAAGGACTTGTGGATTGGGTTTTCAACTGAGATTCCAGCAGAGAATCAGAAGAGCCGTTTTGGCTCAAGGGGGAATTTGAACGATCCTGTGAGTAGGAAAGCACGACAAGGTGGTGTGGTCACGTCTGTACTGCATCACTCATGTCCTAAAAGATGTAACATCCTTCCTCTCAAATAGCACTGGACCTTCCAATAGTACTCAACAATGGGGTCTGAAGTCACCAGAAGAGAGACTAGTGAAGGATGAAATAATCAGTTATAATGAGGGGTAAAGGGAGAATATACTGAAATAGCTAGCGATATTTCCCAATAGCCACACAAAATCTGATCAAGGTGCAATTGCAGCCCACAATTTCCACCTGGGTAGATGTCCTAAAATTTGGTCACTAGGTACCTCGCTCATAGTGCGACATTTAGATTTTCGGCCTAAGAAATGGGTCACAGGCTGGATCCTGTCCAAGAGGTGGGTGCCTCAAGGGGGGACGCATAGAAAAACTAGACCTTGGCCTTCAACCCTTCACGAGTATCTCCCTGCCTTATGGTGTTAGGAACACTTGACTTGGAGGATTTTCAGTTCCCTATTTGACAACTTCTATGGTTTTGACAATGTAAGAACCAGATGATGGGGAGTTTTTTGGATGCCTATCCCCGAAATCCTACCTAGACTAAAAAATTTCTTTAGGTGCCTCCCATGGAGGAAAACTTAGTGAGTTTTTAGAAAAAATTTAGATGTAGTTGTTTTGAGAGGTTGGGGGTATGAACCAACCTCGTTGAAATTAAATGTTAGTGGATAGTTTCGTCAAGAAAAGGGTGGGGTGTTTCGGAATCCCTTTGGAGGAAACTTACTTTGACCTCCACGTCTCAATAAGAAGCTATGTGAGTGATAAGTGACTTTTGTGTGTGAATGAGTGAAAGTGTGCCAATTTTTAATGAATTAGGTGTCACCTTGTTGCATGTGGACTTTGCTTGGTCCTTACAAGTGTTGATTACCTAATTAACTAAGTGCCTTTGGTACAACCTTGCGTAATTCAAAATTCCCTAGGAATCTAGCATGTGGAAATGTGGGTCCATTACTATTCCTTTAACTCCCTATTGTGATGTAATCTAAGAAAAGATTTGAAACTATCCTAGATTGTGATCATGTGGGCATGTATGGGCCCATTACAAAACCTTTAAACTTCCCTAGTGTTTTAATCTAAGAAAGTAAATTTCAACACTATCTTATCTTTGTGACATGTGGGCATGTATGGGCCCATTACAATCTTAAGATGTGTTTGAACAAATAAACTAAGAGGAGTCCCTAAGAAGGGTTGTTGTCCTCTCCTAAAGGTTTTAATCTTCTTAAGAGAGATGAAATTGTTTCACAATCTTTTTCTGATTCTCAAGGTTGCTTGGAGGCATGAGAGAAGAGCATACTAAGCAATTGTTATCCAACTTCTAGTCCCAATGTAAGTTAAATGTGATTACAAATGATTTCCAACTTATATTTTTAGCCAAAACAAGCCATCCATGTGGCGAAAATGAAAGCAAAAGAGGAAATAATGATTTTAACCCCCTAAGTGCCTATGTGTTTTGACTAATCCCTTTATATGAAGAGGGGACTAAGTGTGGTGTAGCTTAAAACATGCTTGAAATCACTTTTAAGAAGGCTAATGGACTTCCCCAAATCTCAAGAACCTTACAATGTGAATTTTTTTTCACAGGTGTGCGAGTCTCAGTGGAGACAGAGGCACACAGAGTGCATGTGCACAGACTGAAATGAGATAATAGGTGCATGTGCACAGAATAGAACTGTGACTCAGGTGCATGTGTGCATGATGCGCATCTGTGGGCCAAAAAACCCATGCACAGGTGACACACAGTCGTGCATGAAAATTCCGGATGGAATTCTCCCAATTCAACTTGGAATTGGATGATTGGCAGGTCGGCTTAGGCCGATTAATGCACCTGCAAGTTAAATAAACCAAAAGAAGACCTAGAAAAACCCAAATGGGGTAGGAAATTGATACCTTTCCCCAGTGGAGTCACCAATCTGTTGCGCCTCTTTCGTCACCTTAGTGAGCAACATAGAGGTGCTTGCAAGCTTAGTTGGGTTTGCTAAGTAGGACAGATGTAAGGAAAAGGGTTAGAGAAATAAATACAAAAGAACAATTAAGAATTAAACTAAGAAATAAAACAACAATTAAATTGATAAACATAGGGACATAAGGACAAAAGAAACAATGAGACCCATGTCACCAATGATAAGGCTGATATTAGTGAAAGAAAACACCGAGAAGCAAGAGGACTATGAGTCCCTTCTTCCTCCAAGGGAGGGCTCTTGGACCCCCACAAATAATCTCTTCTTACAACTTTGAAAATGAAAATGAAAATAGTGAAAGAACTCTTTGCTAATCCACTCAAGGGGTGAGATGGATTTCCCAATGCAATGATGCAAGTATACTCTTGGTAAGGATAGAAGATTCCTCAAGAGAATAATGGCAGCATAACTTTGCTATGAATTCCTTGAAAAATGAAGTGTATCCATGGCCTTTTTATAGTATTCCTTTGAGGTATTGTCCAACTAGTTTGTAGTGTGTAAAGAGGCTAATTAGGTCATTTCTAGGTATTTGACCAGCCACCTAGTCGAATCCAGTCTATATTTGAGTGTCAAATCAACTTGGAAGCTGAACTAGAAGTGGGTGGGAGGCCGACCACTCTCATAAATGCGTCGTTTCTCAGGTGTGCGGCTTTTTGTGACAACAGTCGCGCATCGTGCGCATGTGCGCGATTTCTGCGTTCCTGTTTTGCGCATGTGCACGTGCGCCCTGTGTCTTCATAGCGCCCTTTAATTTTTTCACTAGTTGTATAGTTTTTGTCCCTTTGGAAATTCGTTTTTGTTAATTTGAGTCCATGGGTGACCTCATAACTGTTTGATGATGCTGAATTCTTGTAACCATTTACGGACAAAATTTCAGTGATAACAGAGGGTTTGCGGTTTTGAGAAGATACAACCTGTTGTGCCTCTTTATCTCTTTTGGTAGCCTCCACCCAACTCCCAGGCCGAGCCATGAGGACATGGGCCCAAATTTCATCCTTGAGGCCACTGATAAAACACTCTCAGAAAAAGGCATCAGACATGCCCTCTGTTCTAAAAGCCAGGCGCTCAAAGGCAGCTATAAAGTCTTCCATTGTTCCTAATTGTTTCATCTTTGTCAAATGACGCAAATGGTTGGTGTCAGTGTCAAAGCATTCATAAATCTCTACCAAAAATTTTGTCCAAGCAATATACCCTTGACGATAATTTTTTCTCCATTGCCACCATTGCCAACGTTCTTGATCTAGATGGAGAACACCATACCGGAGTTTGGCCAAGTCATCTGTAGTGTTGTATAAAGAGAAGTAATGTTCCATTTGGGTTACCCAACCAGTGGGTTTTGAGCCATCAAATTTCATCACATCCACCCGTGGAAGGCGTAGGTCACATTGAAAGTGATGGTTCTGCAAGGTATGGGAATGAGAGGAATGGTCACCTTCAGTATGTGGAGGTGAGGAAGAGGAAGGGTTATCTGTAGGGATATGTAGTTTGGTGCAGAGTACCAAAAATACTGATTCAAGCTGGGTGGTGAGGTCTTGTTTGATTTCTCCCATTGAGGATTGCATGGTTGTATTGATGGTGGTGACATTGGCACTAATTTGTTTCACTTCTTGTTGGGTCTCAATGAGACCAGATTGCAAGGTGTTGAAGTGAGCTTCCAAGTCTTGGCTACGAGTATGGGCCATGAGGATGGGGTAACTAAAAAGGGGCAGGCGGGGTAAAAAACTTCTTCCAAAAAAATGATATCGATGAATGTGATAAGGGCAAAGAGATGAATCCAATGGAATAGGTCTGAAATAATGGTGAAAACATTTCCAGAATATATATATATATATATATATATATATATATATATATATATTATGGAGTTATACTCCGGTTTGAAGAATACTGTAGAGAGGAAATGCCCAAATGCTTAATCAGAAAGAAATGTATATTTACTTGGCAACTCAAACACAGTTGTGTGGCAATAGATCTTGTCTGTTTTAATTTGTTTATGTTTATGTCCCCAAGGGTTAGGTATTCAAGGGTTCTACAGAGAAGGGTTTTCCTTGTTCTATAGCTCTCTGATATACATGCGGGGTCCAACAGTAGTACTCGGCCCAATATCTCAGGGCACTAACTAAGGAGGATAGACCGTACCCTTAGTCGTACTGCTCGACTACCCAGGTACTAGAGAGTATCTTCCCGAGTGTTGTTATCGGTGACACTATAGCAGTCAGGCGGCCAATTTTTTTATCTAAAGAGGGCTTCAGGTAATCTAGGCCAATCCGTACATAGGTGTTGTCTGATGCACTACCACTCGAAGGGGTACCAACAGGGGTTACAAGGGTGGCCAACAGATGTGCGCTTAAGTACCACTTGTATTTCCTGCATGTATGAATCCCTCAACCGCGGGTTTATGCACGTAACGACAGATCTTTGTGGCCTAAAGATGCCAAAATACGTCTCTACCCTGGAAAAAAAAATTAACCCACACTTTTTCCGAGGAAAGTGCTCTGATACCACTTGTAATATACCAGATATAAAATGTATGCAGAAAATAAACAAAATTCTAGTAATGGCAAAATAACAACAATATAACCAGAACATTCACCACAATAACACTGAAATGATATAAGAATAACAACAGAAATAACAATTTGAATCTGGAAGCAATGTTCACGGGCCTCTTCGAGGGGGCAACCTCCAGTTGAGCAGAGCTCTATTACAATAATATCCAAGCTAGGGTTTTCATACCCTCAACTCCTATTTATACTAAAAAGAAGCATCTAGAGGAAGATCCTTCTTGAAGTGGAAGCTTCTATTAGGTCTTCTTACATCTGCCTTATTCTATTTTATTGAAATGCCTTATTAATATTGACCTTTATTACATCTGAATATATTGTTCTACCTATGTGTGGTTTAGGACCCTAACAATAAGGCTTGTCGAAAAGATAATTACCCTATTCCCTTCATCAACCAAATTATCAATAATTGTGTTGGATGTGTCACTTTCTCTTTTATGGATGGCTTCTTCAACTATAACCAGATCGATATTTAACCCACTGATCAACACAAAACAACCTTCATCTTCCCATGGGGGACTTTTTCATATCAGAAATTACCTTTTGGCCTTAAAAATGATGGATCCACTTTTCAACGGGCTATGTCATATTCTTTCCACAATATCAAACATATTGTTGAACCCTATCTCGATGACTTGCCATATCATTTGGGTCATTGACAAGATCATATTGTTCATATAAAAGTGATATTTCTTAGATGTATACATTTCAACATACATTTAAACTCCTGCAAATTCATTTTTGTTGTTGAATCAGGGAGACTCCTCAGCTTCATAGTATCCAAAGATGGGATTAGGGTGGATCCCTTAAAATTCAAATCTATCCTCTCTTTACCTCCTCCCAAAAATATTACCCAACTTTAAAGTTTGCAATGGAAGGAAAACTTTCTATGTTGTTTTATCTACAATTATGTGGAAATCACAAAAGGATTCATGATATTACTGCAAAAGGATACCCCTTTTATCTGGGATTCTATTGCTCAGCACTCATTTGATAATCTCAAACATGCTTTAAAAAATACCTCATTTGTTACATCCGCCCAAATATGCATGATATTACATCATTTATTTGGCTTCCTTTGCTTCCACCATCACCATGGTGTCAGTACATGAGGATGATGATGGTGTAGAACATGTGATTTATTATTTTAGTAAGATCCCGTCAGACCCTGAACTTTGTTATTCACATTGTAAATTATAACCTTGTACAATATCTAATGCAAACAAATATTCTGAAAAAGAACAGAAAAGATACAATGGAAAATACAAACATTACACAGATATTTTTCCTCTGGAAACCCAAACCGGGAAAACCAACATATTCTATATTCATTTATTGTGTTACAATTTTTATAATGAAAAATAGATATAGGAGCCAGTGACATCCAAAATACTACTCGTGCAAAGAATATAACACATACCCAACACACATGTTAAAAAGTTCGCTTTGGCGGCGATCATTGTTGTCCAAAGATTCAGACACTACATATTACTTTGCACTACCATGGTCATTGTTGACTCGAACCCCATGTACCACATCTTGAATTGTCAATTACTTGGGGGAAAATATTTAAAATGGATCGTCATTCTTCAAGAATTCAATCTCGAGTTCACCAAATCCAAAGGAAATAAATCATTGGTTTTTGCCGAGTTAATTTGCAATCTTCCCCATACTGATGAGGAAACTGAGCCCAATGATTCCCTTCCCAATGAGTCATTTTTCCTCATTAGTATGTCTGATCCATGGTATGGATATATTCTTTTATATCTCCAGACACAAAGCTTCCAACCAAGTATTTCTCTTGACGAATGACGTTGCATTAGAAACCATTCAAAGTACTACCTTATTTTTGGCGACACTTTATATCTCTAAGGTATTAACACTGTCCTCTAACATTTTTTTACCCATGAATAGGATAAGTGTGTTTTCAATGACTGTCACCTTGGAGATTTTGGCGTTCATCTCTTGAGGATGGCTACATCCCAAAAAATCTTACGTGTCAATTATTTTTGGCCCTCCATATTCAAAGACTGCATTGAGGTCGTTAAACAATTCCCACCCTGTCAAATATTTAGGAATAAAGAATGTATAAACCTATCTCCACTCCATCCAATTGTCACCATCGGCCCCTTTTCAAAATGGGGTATTGATTTCATGCAATGTAAGCCTACCTTAGTTGGGGGGCATGGTTATATTATCATAGTACTTGATTATTTCATTAAATGGGTTGAGTCTATTCCTACATTTCTTAATGATGGCCGAACTGCAACACCTTTTATGTTCAATCACATCATCACTCGCTTCAAAGTCCCACAATCTATTGTAATTGATCACAAATCCCATTTCCAAAACTAGATGATGGGTGAATTGCGCACCAAGTTGGGTTTTCGGCATGAAAACTCATCCCCTTACTATCCCCAGGCCAATCGACAAGTTGAAGCCATCAAAAAAGTCCTAAAAAACGTGTTTCAATACATGGTGGGGGTGAACAAAACCACTTGGCATTTTCATCTCTTCTCAACACTCTGGGCCTATAAAAATTCAGTTAAAACCACCACTAGATTAACACCTTTCTAGTTAGTATATGGGTTGGAAGAAATGTTTTCGATTGAATGCGATATTCCATCTTTAAAACTAATCGTAGAGCTCATGCACCACACTTATTCCAAAGAATAATGTTTCATGTACCTAACAAATTTGGATGAAACCCGTCCTGATGCTAGTCTCATTAACGAGACATATAAAAAATGCATCAAGACCCAATATGATAAATCATCCAACCTTGCATATTTGCAAAAGGAGATATGGTCCTCGTCTATGACCAAGATCACAAAAACCTTTGTGTAGCTAAGTTAGAACCTATGTGGCATGGTCCATACATCATAAAGCATGTACTATAGAGAGGTTCCTATGAGTTAGTGGATTACGATGGATTATCTCTCGGTGAGCCCCGAAATGGGATTTACCTGAAAATGTACTATGCATAGAATATCTTTCATGTGTGATTTTTACATTATTGTACCATATGTTTTTGGTTTGGTGTGTCTTTACTTTTTCATGCGTGATTTTTTCCCCATCTTTAGCTGCTTATACTTTGGTTTTTGCTTGAATGATCAGATTTCATCATATTTTCCTATCTATTTCGAATTTACGGATGGCGCTAGTCGACATACCAAAACCTAGCTTCTGCAGCTTGGATCATCTACCACTATGGAAAGTTAGTGAGTTCATGAGGAATTTTCCTCGGATATGCAACCAACAACATTAAAGAATATCATGGTGTAATTGGAATTTTAACCGAATCTTCTTCTTAAGGTATATCTCAATTGATTATCAACATTGATTCTCAACTCATGGTATGTCAACTTAACCACATTTATACTATTCACAATCGGGTTTCTCTACGTCTCTATCTAAGATTTCACAGTCTCGAGAGGTATTTTGAATTCATAGAATATAGACATATATCGAGAAAACTTAAGATGATTACAGATTTGTTAGCAAATTATATGTTGTATTGGCACATTACACATAGATAAGCATTCAAAACATAAATCATAAAAAACATCACATCATTAAATAACATAAGCAGCCATGGAAAAACTCATATATATATATATATATATATATATATAAATTAGAAAAAATGTGTCAAAACACATCATCCAAAAGGTACATAGAAGGGGAAAAATGTGGGCCATTATGCCTATAACATCGTCATAAAGTACTACTATGACAGGAGACTTTACTCGTTCTCCTGCACTACATTGTACTCAAGATAACACATAACCTCTATGGCCACTCATTGCAGTAGGTGACTAAGGCCTTCCAACACTCCAACTATGTGCCTCTAAAGGTGCAAAGGTACATCCTATATCCTCATAGAGGGAACACCCACGGTCATTCCACGAAGGTTCCTCTCTACCTCATAGAGTTCTCATACTCCGACATCATCCTGTGTTGATACTTGAACGTCACCTCGACATTTGAATGTTTACATCCCCACCAGATGTGATATACCTTTGTCTGCATGATGAAAACAAATGATTTATATCCCTAATTTCACAACAATATATATATATATATATAAACAAAAAAACATTGTTGCAAGGTCATGATATTTCATTTTTTACCTGACACATCCTACTATGCCCCTTTAGGGAGAACTAAGTATGCACTACCGCTAAATTAAACCCTGACATAAGGTTAATCCTCTATCACCATGATCTGTCTTCTCCACCATGTGAAGAAGTCAGCAGTAAAATGAAAGGTCGAGGGATCATTCCCCAACCAAGGCAAGAGGATCCTCCATCTCTCCATATGAGGCTCAGATGCAGGGTGCACTATCAATGCAACCCATGGCTGCATTTGTGGTACTTGCTCCAAATCTAATGACACTAGGAAAGATCCATATCCAAACTTCTTCTGCCTACTCGTTCTGCATTTAGATATTTGATCTTTGACATTTCTCGGAAACCCTATGCACCAATTAAAGATCCTGGGTTCAAGACACTAAACATCATACACTATCTATGATTTGGAAGAAATATGGGGACTAGTTATTCCCACCAGTTTAATGATGGTAAAAAGGATAGATAGAAGAGGAATATCCCTCATATCTTTAATAACAATTCTTCCCCCTTCCTTTTGCGATCCTGACACACAAAACTAAGAAATATATTCATCCATTGGAAATAGCGTGGCTCGGTGTCCATATAAGATGATGGGTGCTTCTCTCCTCATGAGCCCTGTCAGGAAGTACACATCCTCAATATCTATCTCAAGCATATGAGATCCCACTCAAAATTATTTCTCATCGTTGTCCTACAATCCAATAAAATTCTCAAGCAGAAGGACTTCTTTCCGCATATTCTATAGCTTGAAATATTTCTACAATCCACAGTTCTGAAGAGCTTCCCTCACTTGAGGGTTTTCCAAAGAAGCCATATCATCAAAATCATGCTCTATTTCTTTCCATTCAATCATTTTGGCCAATTAAAAACTACAAACCAACAAGAATACCCATTAGCCAAATTTTCAAAGAGGGAAAATGTTTTTTCATGGGATTTTTTTTTTTTTTCTTTGTGCCCAACGCACCCTTGAAGACTAAATCAGAGCTAGCGCACCCTCAAAGGGGACACCAGGGCACTAAAATATAAACTTGTTCTCCTCTCAATGACCTAGGGGAGCATTGATTTAGTTTGGTGCTATGATGCCTCCTAAAGGGCCAAAACTAATGAAATAAGAACCAAAATAAAAAAAAGAAAGCATGCAAAATGATGGGGGTATTAGAATACTAACCTGAACCTAGCGAAACTGAAAATGATCGCATGTAGCTCCTACAATCGACGCCATAAGAATCACTCCAGAAGAGGGAAAACTCAAGAGAAAAGGGAAAATTACAAAGTGAAAGGTGAAAATGAATTGGTTTTTACCCTAATTGACTTTTTACCATTTCAAAATTAAATTCATTTAACCCCTTTTCACATTAGTAATGTTTATTTTTTTAATTTTATCCAATTATCATCGATTTTAAAAGGAATTACTGACATTTTTTCATAGAATGATTTGTTTACACAAGTATATACAAAGTATAATATTTTGATGACCTTACAACTCTATCGAGCAAACTTCATCGTACTTCGAGCTTGTTAAAATATTAAGAGTCATCTGTTGGGAAGTAGTTTAACCCTTTTTTGGTCCCAACAAACTAACTATGAAAAATGAATGCTCTAGTCAATCTCGGCTAGAAGAGTTCTCCCTCATATTATTTTATACTTTTTTGAACCTCAGAGACCAAAATTATGAAAAAGGACAACCCTTGAGTTTTCTTTAATTTACTTTCAAACTCCCTAAACATGAACGAACCCTTACTTCTTCCAGTTCATTAAATAAAGGAAGAGGATCTTACCGAAGGTGAGTTATATCGAGCATGTGTTACCCTCCTTGATCTCCTTAAACAAAAAAGAGGTACTCATCTATCTGGATGGGGTGGATATTGAAGGAAGTGGGTTGCGTTTCTTGAGATATTACTTTATTCAGCCGTGAGTATACATCAATTACCGATGACCGATTGATTCCGTGAATTTTTTACTTCAACTCAGTATTCATATTTGCTTAATTGTACTTAAAGTACCCTGAGAGTCATCAAAATCAATGGTGATTTATCTCATTCTTGTTAACAGTATACCTCAACAATCGATAATCAAGCGGTTTTTTCCATGTTTGACCAAATCATCTATTCGCATGGACATAATCATATTGTTATAGGATTGATACGAAGACCCCGAGTTGAGTATTTATCTTCATATACAATTTACCTAGGTTTCAATGGAGATCATTTGACTGATATATATATGATGTAACATAGATCCAATTTATATTGGTGTATGTTTATGTTCTTATCAAATCATAGCTCTATTGTGTATTCTTTTTTGGCTATGATCAAGTCAAGTTATAGAGGGATGGATCCACATTCTATCCTTGGTGGCCATCTCCTTAGTCAATATCATCATGGATCCACAATGTATTTGTTGGCAGCCATGCTTTGAGTCACTTGTATTCCGAGCATAGGTATGTCTGCCTCGGGGATGGAACATATAATAATGTTATTTGATGGTTTTCTACAACTTATACCAAGTTCTCTGACTCCATAACCTTGCTTCAAAGAATATACAAAGTGTTTCGGCCATCAATATTCCTCTTTTGGCTTCACACTTTGGGGGGCAATCTATTACACATCAAAATTCCCCACTTTGACATTATATCATAAGTGTCAGAAGTGTCACATTTTTATTATCGCAAGTGTCACATTCACTTTTCCTAAGTGTCACATCTCGAACGACACCATGAAAACACTTTCTACAACCCCTAAAACATGTTAGAATAAGAACCCCCTTCATCTAATAGTCGGAACAAGATTTTTACTTAGGTAATTACTCATATTTTTGAAATTTTGGAAGATCATCACTCACCTACTCATATATAAGGAGAGCTAGTTCCCCTTTACCATGTTAAGGGAGCGCTATATTGCTATTTTGTTCACTTCAAGGGAGCTCTATGTTGGTTGAGGGAATCCTGGAGGAAATCCCACTTTATTCTAAGAGACATTTATGGATGGGTTGGGTTTGTTTAGATCGAATCTGACTCCATGGATGCATCTAAGGAAAAAATCACAACTAATGGAGCCACATCCTCAACCAATTCCAAAAATAATCAAGGTGGTTGAGCTTATCAAAGACTATAAATGGAGGCATTTCCATAGTGAAAAGGGAGGACAAATCAACAAAGCATTGTTATTTTGATTATGGATGTTTTGGGCAAGGGTTGGATGAGGAGGACCTGGAGAGGTTGTTGCAATTCCATCTAAAGATTGTAAGTTTTCCTTTCTAAGTTCTCATCAATATACTTGTCCTATTTCCTTCAAGTGTATGTTTACATGTGATTGTCTATGGTTGTCTTAATCTGCACAAATAATTTTATTTTTTCTAATCCATTAGAGTAGGAGATAGATGTTTGTCTTTTTTTGTCCATTGAAGGTATTAAATTGCGCCACGATTCAGATTGAGCTCATGGATTGGAGCATCCAGTAAAAAGGTCATAAATGAGGTATATCACACTTCCCCTCCTTCTCTCTTTTTCGATGGACAATATGAATTTATTGGAATGGTAGTGTCCAAATGAAACTTATGGTCTTGATATAGGGGTCATTAATCCAATGGAAATTTCACTTGTCCACTGGGGAATATTTCCATAACACATGT
Source organism: Picea engelmannii (assembly GCA_009831015.1). Lineage (NCBI taxonomy): Eukaryota > Viridiplantae > Streptophyta > Pinopsida > Pinales > Pinaceae > Picea > Picea engelmannii. The sequence goes on from ML798119.1 coordinate 180,875, forward strand.
ATGAGGTGCATGTCTTGGTGATGTTGGTACATCTTGGTGATGTTATGGTATATGGTTTATGGATATCTTGGTATTTGGTTTGGTATATGTCATGGTGATGTTATCACATGCTTGAGGTGCATTCTTTGGTACTTGGTTGAGGCACATCTTAGGTGCATACTTGAGGCATATTGTTGAGACATTGGCACATCTTGGATACTTGGCATATGGTATGGTACAAGTTCTAGTACATGGTTAATGTACACGGTTGATGTACATGGTATGGTACATGGTTGATGTACATGGTATGGTATAGGTTTTGGTACATAGTTGATGTAAATGGTATGGTGATGGTTTTGGTATCCATATGAGTGGATCTAGTTATAGTTGGTTGATGATGGTATATCAGTGACAAAGATAGTGGCAGTCATGGGGACAGTGAAAGTGACAGGTTGGATGATTGGTTGATCATCATTTATAGGTTGATGTGAAAGTGGCAGTGGCAGTGATAGTGACAAGGAAAGTGACAGGTTGGATGATTGGTTGATCATCAGTTATAGGTTGATGTGAAATTTAAAGTGGCAGTGACAGTGGATTTACAGGCTAATTAGTGGTAGTGACAGTGAGTCTACACTTATATTTCATGGAAGTGGGATGGGGTAAGGAAAGGGGGTTGTAGTATCCTTCCATTTGGTTTTGGAGAAATCAGGGAGTCATAACTTCCTTCAGGTTGGTTCCTATATAAGGGGGTCATAGCCTCCTTCTGGTTGGTGTAGAAAATTGAGGGAGTTGGAGCTTCCTTCGGGTTGGTTCTTGTAAATCAGGGTGTTGGTGCCTCCTTATAGTTGGTGTTGGAGAATTTGTAAGTGGGTGCTTCCTATGAATATAATCTTTGACATATAAAAAATAATTCCATGGTTTTCTCCCATTTGGGTTTCCATGTAAATTCTGGTGTATTGTGTATCTGTGGTTATTTGTTATGCTCTGTTGATTGATACTTCTCATGATATATTGATGATATACTACTGATAAATTTAATGAGTACATGTTCTAATTAAAAGTGGTAAAATATTTCATAATATTGATTCATCCCCCCTCTCAATATTCCAACAATTGGTATCATAGAAAGGTTGTTCAAGAAAACAATTTAACCACTCGAAGGAGGATCATGGAGTATGTTAAGATTGGAGTACCACAATTTGATGGAAAAAACTATGCCTTATGGAGAAAAAGAATGGAAATATATATACAAGAATAGGGATTTGATGTTTAGAAAGCTATAGTAGATGGATACAGAACACTTTCCACTACTCCAATAGATAGATATGGAAAGAAACTCAATGAAAATCATTTGAGGGCCCAAAATGTGATTTTGAATTAACTAGAGAACCCAGTATATATGATGGTTATACATTGTAACTCTGCAAAGGATATTTGGGACAAACTTCAAAATATCTATGAAGCAGATGCTAAAGTAAAGGGCCCAATATTCAAACCTATAGAGGAAATTTTGAGCAACTGAATATGAAGGAAGACGAAGATATTGCGACTTACTTTCTGCAAGTTGATGAAATAGTGAATGCCATTAAAGACTTGGGAGAAGAAGTTAAAGAACCAATCATTGTCCAAAAGATACTAAGGTCTCTTACAATGATATTTGATCCTAAGATTTCAGCCCTAGAAGAAAGAGAAGGTCTTGGTACAATAAGCATGGAGGAGCTACATGGAATATTTACATCTTACAAGATGAGGATAGAACATTTAGATCTATCCAATAAGGAAGAAACATTCAAGGAATCCAAGAAGGCCAAGAAGAATAAAAAAAAGCTAAATTCATATTGTAGTTGCAACGATGATTCTGATGAATATGAAAAGATGGCCAACTTCGTAAGGAAGTTAAAGAAAGGATCTGGCAAGTACAAAGGTAAGATTCCTTTTAAATAATTTAAATGTGGTAAAATTGGTCATATTGCTAATAAATTTCCATATTATAAGAACAAAGAGAATGATAAAGAATAAGTTCCTAAGAAATAAATTAAATATCAAAGGGGAGACAAGAGAAGAAACAAGAAGAGATTCTTAAAGAAACATATCTACTCAAAGGAAGACAGTTCATCATCCAATGAGGACTATGATAGCGATAGGGACTCCGAAAATGTACTCTTTATGGCTTATGAAAATGATGAAGAGGATTATGAAGAAGAAGGTGAAGTTGATATCAAAGCAGAACTAATCATTGCTTTAGAATAACTAAAAGGAGAGAGGAAGAAAAACAAATCACTCAAGGGAGAATTACTTATGCTAAAGGAGGATTCTCAAAATTCTGACTCTAAAAAGGATCAACAGATGATTATGAACCTGAAAGTACATGTTGAAGAAGCCAAAAGGATCGAAAATATACTCAGAAATAGGTTGGAAGAAAAGGAAGAGGATAAAGAGAGCTTCGAAACTGAAATAGTTTCACTAAGGAAGGAAATTATGAAAATAAATATGCAATATAACAACACCAAAATACTGGATGAAATCATCAACAATTAAAGGTCATGATAGGTCTAGACTGGGATACAACCAAACACATACAGAGAAGGGTTTTATCTCTATGGCTACAAAATAGAAAGAAAGACAAAGGACTTATGCAGAAGTCACTAGAAGATTCACCAAGAAGGAAGAAATAAAGCCTTCACATGAGAATGTCCAGGAAGTAGACTACAAAATAATGGCACCATCTAGAAGACCCGGGTTTCAGAATCAACAATCACCCATGGAAATAAATCAAGAAGAAAACTAAAGAGATAAAACACCATTCAAAAGATATCCCAAGTATCAAACTATATTTCTTGGTTCATGTTATTCTTGTAATAATTTTGGGCACAAAGATGTAAACTTCAAAGATTATGCTAAGAAAAGATGTAACTATGAAGGTCACCCTAGAATTAATCATCTCAGAAAGCCTCATGAAACATACAACAAAAACTATAATAGTTTTGGATCATTAAACGATGAAGCCAAATGTTATAAATGCAACAATTTTTGACACATGGCCAAAGATTGCAGATTGATAGTTCCTCCAAAGGAACCAAAATAGGAATTCAACAATCATCAAAAGGGACCATATATAATTTGGATTAGGAAGCAGGATAAACTGAATGTTGAAGAATGATCCCTTGCACTAAAAGCACAAAGCAGAAGAAGTGATTGGTATTTTGACAGTGGTTGTTCAAAACATATGACAGGTGACAAGAACAAATTTATAACTCTAAAGGAAGAAAGAGATGGATTAGTTTCATTTTGTAATGAAAACTCATCTAGAATTATAGGGAAAGGCATAATCAGGATTGGAATTAAGGATTCCAAGGAAGAAAATGGCCTACTTGTTGAGAACATGAAGCAAAATTTGTTGAGTGTGAGTCAAATGTGTGATTAAGGACATCGAGTTATATTTGACTTAGAAAAGTGTCAAATAAGAAATGAAGGATCAATAAAATTGGTGGCTACAATAGTAAGGACTCCAAACAACATATACATGTTAAATGAGATTCGAAAGGAAATATGTTACTTAGGAAATGAAAATGAAATTTTTCTTTGGTACAGAAGAATGGGACTCATGAACTTTGACAACTTGGTCAATATTAGTAGGAAGGAAACAGTAAGAGAAATTCCCTAAATATCAAAACCATCCAGTACTATGTGAAAGCATTGTCTACATGGAAAAAAAACAAGAATGGAATTTAGATCAAAGGAATACTCTACAACAAATCCATTGGAAATTGTGCATATTGATCTATAACATAGTTACCAATTTAATGAGAA
>ML798119.1:194484-224730 GCA_009831015.1 Picea engelmannii
CTATAGGATCAGAGTACTCCAAGAATTGAATAATTGCAGAAATTGAAGAAGTCTCAGAAAGCATTATCAGGTTCTATGTGATGATTGGTTGATGGTGATGATTTAATGTAAAGTTTTATTATCTCTCATATATTCTTGGGTGGCAGGAAGGGGCAAGGATAGAGAGTTCAAATCTCTCTTGATATTGGAGGATTGTATCTTCCTCTTGGAGGTTTATCCCTCCCTTTACATTTGGAAGATGTAGCTACCTTTGGAAGTCATTACTTCCCTTGAACAAAAAATATTGATTATTTCTCATATATTGTGCATGGTATATTGTGGTGTATTGGTGTAACTCTTATACTATTGTTCATTTCTCATTGGATATAATTGAATGGTTTAAGTATAAGTTGAAAAAGGTTTTTAAATTGTACTTGATACTGATTCACCCCCCTCTCAGTATCAACATTTATTGTAATTTCAAAATTATACATTATATTTTTTGTTCATTCTCCTCTCCATGTGTTGATATATTGATGTTTGTGTGGTTGTTGGTCCTCGACCAAGTTTTGACGAAACCTTGGTCATATTTGGACCACTTTTCAGACTTCGACAGGCTGGTCGAAGATAGAGCACCCAGGCAAAACTAAGATCATGGATATCACTCATTTTACGGGCTTTGTAAGGGGTTTTTGTAATAGGTTATGGGATGTCATCCCATGGGTTTTACCCATGTTTAGGTATTTTTGTAAGGAAATGTAAAAGTATAAATAGATAAGAACGTATGGTAGAAATAGATACAGACAAGAAGTGAAGTCTTGGTAGCTAAGTGCAAGTAGTTTTGGGTTGCTTAGTGCAACAGAATGTGTATGTAAGGCTTTGTGCTTGATAGAGAAGTTGGATTTGTGCCTAGACCTAGTTTTGGAAGGAGGATCTGGTGCTCAATGCATAGATATCATGTCCTATGTGAAGCTTGGCTCTGTGGCTTAGTGCACAGGAGTAGATGAATGTAAGATTCAGAAGAATAATAAATAAGACAAAGAAGTTGGTAGACGTAGCCCCACACTAGGGTGAATCACGTATATCTTGTGTCTTTGGTGTGCTTTGTGCTATGTTGTGTTTTTCATTTATCTACTATGTGCTTTGTGCTTTGTGCTATGTTATTATGTATAATGCATAGATTTGATGTTTCTTAGTGCTTTACTTATGCTTTATGAATGAATGCTAGATCTAACTCATTATTATGTGCTAAGTGGTTGGAGTACTTAATATTTACTGTTACTGCGTCGATCTATCTTAGGGTTTTGTTATACGATGTTAATGAATATAATGAGTTAATGAATATCATCTTGTAGTGTTAATAAAATACTCTGCAAAGTGTTTCTATCACATATCTATGTCCCAGATTGGTTACAGACACATGAGTCATGTAACTCCCCCTACCTCTACTTAGGGTGAGACTTTGCCTGCTTCGCAGATGTTTCTGAAAGGGTCGATACTGATCCAAGTGGATATTGGTGGCCACCCACCTTTTCCGACTGGATCAAAATAGTTTTCTGGCAATTTTGGCAATTTACTATTTTTAGCAGGTTTTAACTTCTGGGGCCATTTTGAGGGCCTAAATGAAGGTTTTTCAAGATATAGGTTCTCAATGATATTTGAAGGTATAATTGATCCCCCAAAATGAATCTCCTCGACGATACCTTTCCAACCAACTATCATATGCCTAAAACAGAGATCGTATGCAAATGGGGCCCACATGACTTTTGGTGCTTAATCTCCTAGGGTTAGTTTTTTGGATGTCTAGGGTTTTAGGAATTCCTATTTATTGTAAAAAGGCCTTCAGATCCTCATTGTAATCATATTCTTGTGAATGCGAGTAGCCATCACATCTCTTCTCAGAGATAAGTTTCCACCATTCTATCGAGTCTTTCACTTTGTATTTTACAGTCTCTATACATTTATTTCATTAATAGAAATCGTGTATTACTATATATCTATGTTTATGGTTGCATCTCTGATATATTTTTGTTGTATTATTGAATATCTTCAATATCTCTATGCATTTCTTTATTATATCTCCGATCTCATTTCATGCCGAAAATAATCCGGTTCAGGTAGTTAGGGTTTTGTTGGTGTGATGTTGAAGAGTTGAACCCTAGGTCTTCCCCTATGCCAACAAATGGTTCCATTGTTGGGACTTGAAACTATGGTTGTTGGGAACTGAAGTAAAGAAAAGAGAAGCTATGTGCGTAGATCTATTATTGAAGTGCACAATACTATACTTTACTTGTGAAGCTTTGTGCTAAGAGAGAAATCTGATTTGAAGAAAAGATGTAAGATATTAAAATAGGTAAAGCTTTGTGCTTTGATAAGAGTAAGATAAGTGAAAAAAATTTCTTCGAAAGCATGAATTTAAGTATGCTTAATAGAATCTGTCCTAGTTTGAAAGCTAGGGAGCAGTTGGAAGAAAGATTTGATCTAAGTAAAGCTAATATAAATGAAGACAGATATGTTATTCCTATGCATAGAAAGAATTTTTGGACTAACAAGTGGATGCGGGAACCTAGAAAGATTTTTTGCAGATTGTAGGACTAGCACTGTGATCCTAGTGCGTAGTACAAGAGAGGTTGGGGAATGCTTAAAATAAAGAGAGGAGTGACATTATGTTATAACTGCAGAAGACTGGGACATCTTGCTAAGGAATTCCCTGGTATAGGTCATATTTTTCTTTGTTGTAAAATTGTTGGTCATGAGGTTGAGGATTGTCCAAAGATGATTGCTAAAGCTGAATGAATGAACATGAGACAAAAAAACTATGAATAAATTCAAGAGACTAAGAGCATGTTACAGAATCACAAAGAGAAAGATTCATATAAAGCTTAGACTATGTTATTACAGTTGAAATAAATAATGAATGATCACAAAGATGTCAGCTAACCAGAGATCCTGAAAGTAAAACAATGCATAAGTACAAGAACAGAAGACTTCGACATAGACTGTGTCTTGGATGAAGAAACACAAGTAAATATTATGACAGAAGAAACTTGGGAAATTTTGGGAGAGCATGTTGTGGTACCTTCATTGGGAAGGATAGGCTTGTTTAAAGGAAAGATGATAACCCTATGTGGAAGAGTTACTAATAGACCTATTATTTTTCATGGAACATTGACTGAAGAGGAATTTGAAGTCATTAAGTTTGTTGAGAACAACACCCCTTTCCCACTCTTGTTAGGAAAGACTTGGATTGAGAAGGATCATATCATAAGCAAAGCAGAGGAAGAAGATGAAGAAAAGAAAAAGAAAGAACTAAGGGATTTCAGAGCTAGAAAAATAGACCGACTAATAGAAGAACGAGAAGATAAGTCAAAGAAACAGAGGGCAAGAGAATTATCTGTCAAAGTTGAAGGAACGCAAGAAAGTTTGAAGGACCTATCCATGAAAGAAAGAGAAATACCCACCTTGGAATTATTAAGAGAAGGGATATTAACTTTAAACCCTTTGAGAGCACATCAGTAGTGTGAAGTCACTACGCTAAGAGAAGATAAGAATAACAATGAAATGAGGATTCTCGAAATAGTTAGAGGAACTCAGATCACAGGAAAGAAGGCAAGAAAGATCAGTAAAAATAAATCCAAGTTAGAAAAGCTACAGGAAGCTACAGAGAATAGATGGAAGACTTCGCAGGAGGTAGGTTTGCGGGACTTGAACCTCGTCGGAACAGTAGAACTGCGTAGAATGGGACATCGCCCTGGTGAAGCTATATGACCGTTGGAGGTGCCCCACCCGTTAGAATGATGCTCTAGAATGGATAAAAAACACATTTATGAGATTTGGATATTGAGACCATGCCATAATCGATAGATTCACATTGATGGAAGAATTTTTGCCCGTTGGAAGAATTTTTTATGACGCTCGCTTATTTAACCCGTCGGGCGTTGCGTCGGGGCCGCTTTTTCCACCCTTGATTAACTAATACAAGAAGAGAATTTATTTTGCATTGAACTGTGTTATCAGAATCTATACATCGCCATTTGTTTGTATACCCCACATGTTAGTTCACCTACCCCGACCCGTCTGTTTAAAACTGAGAACGTCAGGCAAAAGCATTGAGTTAGAGAAGTCTGTCGAGGAGGTTCTTAACAAGTTTATGGCTCATATATCTATGTCTGAAGGTTTCCAAGAATCATCAACCAGGGGACTGCAGGCTTCCCCTTTGACTGGACGACGTTCGAGCAATGCCAACCCCGCGACCGAGAAGCGAAGAAATCATCTCCGCGATATGGATAACGCAGAGCACATCTCATCAATCTTACCCAAATATATTCCACTGCTGGATGGCATGGTTAACTACAATAGCATTCCACGATACTATGAGTACAACCTGATCACCACGTACATTTCGAAAGGAATATGCTTAGTTGGGAGCTAGTTGGGAAAGATCCCATTACTAAAGAACAACAACTTCAACCTTGGAGATAGAAAGAACTATGCTATGCTTGCACCCAATGGATACCTGACGAAGTCAACTAGGAAGAAGCATCACATTATCTCCCAGCCATGGATTAAGGAGTTGGTGCATTCCATCATTCTCAATGTGATAAATACCCCCCATTTTGGCCTCCACCAGGAGGTTAACGCTTGCATTAAACTCATCTTATCATGCTACCATGGTGGATACCTATGGCTCAACTGGCATATTATTGTAGATTCGACATTGATCCACTTGATTATAGGATTAAGTATGAAGGGACCTAACCCTCAGAAAGTTTACCCAAGGAAGGCCTCAGACCGCTCCCTGGCACAATGACGCAACCTGCCCCTCAGCGGACGGTCGCTCCACCAAGACCTTCTTCACTTCACAGGCCCGAAGAGTCAAAGCTCTTCCAACTCCCTTGGGAGTCCTTTGCCCACAGGACACTTCTCGGCGATCTTCTATTCACGTATCGGGCTATCGGGTTTCGCGATATCGCGAGGTTTGCAACACTGTCCTCGTGCACTCAACCACCGAAACCCCGAACCCCGCATACCGAAATGTCGATGCCATGTGTTATACTCCACACGGCCTCCGTGGGACCCGTCACAACTCGGGACTTTGCTGGCCCTCTGTGTTGCTCTCAACTTTGCAAACACCGAAGTGTCGAGTCCCGAATCCTCGGGATCTCGTGCCACCTGTCCTTCTGATGATCGACGATTCCGATTAAGTCATGGAATCGTGACTCGCAATTTCAACGTGTATGCGACTCTTGCACTCGCCACCCCCGATTTTTCGATACTCGATGACAATGGGTTCTCCTGTGCACCTGTGAGTTAACCCTCTTGCAACTCCTCCGTGATCCGATGGTCCACGGGATTTCTCGACTCCTTCCAACAACTTCAAGTAGTCGATTCCCTTCCTCTGAAGAGTTCTCCACTACACCAACCTTCCCTTGGTTCAAATCTCTCTCAGGTCTGTTCCTATAACATGAACCTGGAACTATCCCTCCCGAGCTAAGTTTTCTCTGACTCCTTCTGAGACTTCGAGCACGATGCCTGCGCTCTCCCTTCAACAACTTCCAGAGTGTTGAAGTCTTCCCGGACTCTGGGTACTCACAACCGCAGTAATTCTGGCCCTCCTCCTCTCAGACTTGCTACTGAGACTCTAGTTTGACCTGCACTCACTTGCACGGCTCAAACAACCCAACACTACTCTGGGCAAAAGAAAACAAAAGTTCAACTACTTAGCCTCCTCAATGCACTCTATGTGAAGGAATTCAACTGCACTCTATGCAGGAATCTCCTGGCTTAAGCAGAGAAACAATTGAAACTCATTCTCTCAGGTTTCGAACCTGATACGCAATCACATATGCAGCATACAAAAGATAAGCATAAAAAGAAGCAATCATGCAAAAGCATAATATCAACAACACACAGAGATCAAACACGTCCATGAGATTGAATCAAAGCTTTCCTATTAATTCAATGTATGTACATGGAGTTCTTCACAAGCTCTCTGCTCTGCTCCTCTTCTCTCAATGCTCTCTATGCTGAATTCTGAATAATGTGAATAATCAATAATACAACGGAGGGTGCCTATATTCGTTTTCCCTCCTGGAAAATGGAATTGTCTAATCTACAGCTAACCCTATCTACCATCATTAAAACTATTTAATGCCTCCTTATTTATATTACAATACAAGTGCGCTCGGCTTGAATGTCTTCCTTCAAACGACGAAGCAACAATCCTTTCAAAGAAATTCAAAAAGGTGTATGTTGGCACTGTCCAGTTGTTCTTCTCTCTCCTCCACACTGGCTCACGTCATGACGTCGTAGATGCTCCTGCATCATACTCCTCGGCTCAAAAGATTTCATGGGCTCCTGTCCATGAGCTCCTGTACACTATGCCCATGTTTTTGTATAATGGCCTCTGTCTCCCAGCTGGCGTCTTCCACTGGGTGGTTCTTCCATTTGACCAGGTACTCAAAATATTGCTTCCTCCTGGTCTTCCTTCCCTCTCTCTTGTCTAGGATGCACTCCATCTGAGGCCTCTGTGCCACTGGCAACTGCTTCTGCCACTGGATCACTGGTTCCTCAGTTCCAGTGCCTGCTTCATCAGCCCTGTAGGGGTATAAATCCGAAATGTTGAAAATCGGAGATATCCCAATGCCCTCTGGCAACTCAAGCTCATATGCATTTTTGCCAAATTTTCTCAAGATTCGGCACGGCCCAATTTTCTTCATCTTGAGCTTGTCGTATGTTCCCCTTGGGAACCTTTCCTTCCTCAGGTGTGCCAGAACCATGTCTCCAACTTCAAACTGAAGCTGTCTTTTTCTCTGATCGGCTCTGCGCTTGTATTCCTGATTCGCTTTCATCAGTCGCTGCTTCACCTGTGTGTGAAGTTCCTGCATCGCTTCAACGAATTCCTTAGCTCTCGCGCTGTTGGTTTCAGCTTTCTCTGAATCCCTGAGCTCAGATACTCCTCTCGGCTGTGTCCCATACAAAACCTAAAATGGGCTCTTACCTGTACTCCGATTCACCGAATCGTTGTACGCAAATTCTGCCTGTGGTAGGATCTGATCCCAACTACTATGATGCTCCGTCACCAGACTTCTTAACAGATCCCCTAAGCTCCTGTTGACCACTTCGGTCTGCCCATCGGTCTGCGGATGGTAAGCAGAACTGAATGCCAAGTCCATCCCTAACTTCTTCCATAGTGTCCTCCAGAAATGACCTATGAATTTGGTATCCCTGTCCGAGACTATGCTTCTCGGCAATCCATGCAATCGCACGATCTCTTTGAAAAATAAGTTCGCGATGTTGGTCGCATCACTGGTTTTATGACACAGAATGAAATGTGCCATCTTCGAAAACCTATCCACCACCACAAAAATGGAATCCACTCCTCGTTGATTTCTCAGTAATCTCAACACAAAATCCATACTGATCGCCTCCCATGGCCTCTCAGGTATGGGCAATGGCTGATAGAACCCTGTGTTCTGCTTTCGGCCCTTTGCATGTTGACATATCCTGCACCGGTCAACAAATCTCTTCACATCTGCACGTATGCCTGGCCAATAGTACGATTCTCTCTCAGCTTGGCGAATGTTTTATCATGCCCAAAATGACCTGCTAAGCCTCCACTGTGTTTTTCCTTCACCAAATTCTCTCTCATAGAGCAATTCGGAATGCACAGTTGATTGCCCCGAAACAACAATCCATCCTGGATCAGGTAATCAATCCACGGACTCCTATCCCTGAGAACTGGGTTCTCGACTGCTTCGTATGCCTCGCTAAAATCTGTGTCCCCTACATACATATCCTTTAAATTTTCAAAACCCAAGGTTTTGACTCTAAACTCCTGCAGCAACAAGCATTTCCTGCTTAAGGCATCAGCTACCTTGTTCGCAGTCCCCGAAATGTGCTTGATCACGAATGTGAAATTCTGCATGTACTCTACCCACTTCGCATGCTTCTGATTCAGCTTCTCTTGTTGACTCACGAACTACAATGCGTGGTTGTCACTGTACAACACAAACTCCTTGGGTATGAGATAATGCCTCCACTTTTTCAATGCCTGGATAATGGCATAGAATTCTTTGTCATACGTGGAGTACTTTAGCTTGGCATCATCCAGATTCTCGCTGTAGTATGCCACAGGTCTGTCATCCTGACTTAAAACCCCTCCAACAGCATACCCACTAGCATCACACTTCACTTGGAAGGTCTTTTGAAAATATGGCAGCACCAAAATTGGCTGCTCTGTTATCTTCCGCTTCAGCAGATTGAAGCTCTTCTCAGCCTCGACTGTCCAATGAAAAACTTTATGCCGCTTTTTCACAGTGTCCATCATTGCGGCACTGATTCCACTAAAATTTCGAATGAATTTCCTATAGAAGCTTGCCAACCCATGAAAGCTCCTTACCTCAAAAACATTTCTTGGCGATGGCCACGTCCTGATTACGTTCACCTTCTCAGGATCCATCTTCAACTCGTTCGCCGAAATTACAAAACCCAAATAAATGAGTTATGTCTGCCTAAAGGAACACTTCTTCAAATTGATCAGCAGTTTCTCCTGCTGCAGTCTTTTCATCACAATGGCCAAGTGCCTCAAGTGTTCAGCCTTCGTCTTGCTGAAAATCAGTATGTCGTCTAAGTATACGACCACAAATTTGCCAATGAATTCTCGCAGGACTTCATTCATCAGCCGCATAAAAGTGCTTGGCACATTTGTCAAACCAAACGGCATGACCAACCATTCATACAAACCCTCGTTTTTTTTTAATGTTGTCTTCCATTCATCTCCCTCTCGCATTCGGATCTGATGATATCCACTCTTGAGATCTATCTTTGAAAAATAATTTTCCCCGCTCAGGCAATCCATCAAGTCGTCCATCCTCGGCAGTGGAAACCTGTACCTGATGGTGATCTTATTAATTTCCCTGGAGTCTGTACACATCCTCCAGCCTCCATCCTTCTTCGAACTCAGTACTGTCGGAACAACACATGGACTAAGACTCTCTCTTACCAGTCCCTTGTTTTGTAGATCTTGTACCTGCCTTTTGACTTCCTCGTTCTCCTGAGGTGTCAACCTGTACACTGCCTTATTTGGAAAACTTGCCCCAGGTATGAGGTCAATGTGATGACTCGCACTCCTCATCGGTGGCAACGAACGAGGTAGTTCGTCCACGATGATATCAGCGAACTCTCCTAGCAGTTCCTGAATCTCCTCTAGCAAATCATCCACCCTTGTGCTTGTCAGGACAATTCTCGGCTTCCTAACAACAAAGAACTGTGGATCTTCATCCTTCTCCAGCTCGTTGAGAAGTTCTTTCCCACTCATGAGAAGTATCGGGCTGGTTACTTCTGGCTTCACTTCCTTATCCTTTATCGGAAGCAACCTATGGATTCTCCCATCCTTCTCCAAGGTGTATGTGTTCATCCTCCCATCATGAACAACATTCCTATCATACTGCCATGGCCTACCCAGCAGTATGTGGCATACATCCATGGGAATGACATCACACAGAATCTCGTCATGATAATTCCCAATTTTAAATTTAACTAAGCATTGTTTAGTGACACTTACCCGGTGTCCCTTTTGTAACCACGAGACTTTATATGGACTCGGGTGCTTAGTTGTTTCCAGCTCTAGCTTCTCGACCATCTCAACTGCAACGAGATTATCAGTGCTCCCACTGTCAATGATGACTTTGCATTTTCTGTCCTTGGCTGTGCAAGCCGTCCTGAATAGTCTGCTTCTCTACGCTGAGCTGTCCACCTCTTTCTCAGGGGTCAAAAGGATCTTGTGCGTCCCAAGTGATCTTCCGCTGTCCACATATTCACTCTCAACATCACGCCTATGCTGCGCCTCAGCGATGTGATCCTTTCCTCCTCTATCCATTTTCCTCTCTGGACAGTCCACAGCTTTGTGTCCGTCTTTACCACACGTGAAGCATGTGATAATTCCTCCTCTGCCTCTTCCTCTACCGCGGGTACGAGGAAATGTATTGACGTAAGTATATCCTCCTTGTTGATCATCTTGTTGCCTCCTCGGCTCAAAATTTTGCTGCCTCTGCTGTGAGGTTCCATCTCTTTCAGCTTTTTCCTGAGGTCCTTTCCAATCCTCTTTGGGATTTTGAATTCTTTCTTGGGCAACTACATTGCCTCTAGGCTGACTTCTGACTCGTTCTCACTGTCCCTGCTTGCAGCTCAACTTTTCTTCAGCTTTCAGAGCCATCTGGTACGCATCCTCAACTGTTCGGATGGTTAGCATGCTCAGCTCATCCTGAATGTCGTACCTCAACCCATTCAGGTATCTTGCCACCTTTTCGTCATCACTCTCCTGATGACCAGCTCGAATGTTGAGCCTATAAAACTCCTCGGTGTACTCCCTCACCGTCATCAGCTTCTGTCTCAGGTTCTGCATGCGCCTGAACAGAGTGATCTGGTAATCCCTCGGAATGAACTTCGCCTTCATCTTGGCGATCATCCGATCCCAGCTTTTGATCTTCTGTTTGCCTTTGGAACGCCTGTCCGCCTGCAGCTCGTCCCACCATAAGGCTGAATGTCCCTTCAGCTTCGTGACGGCATGCCTTACCTTCTTGTCCTCTTCGATATCTTCGTAATCGAAGTAGGTGTCAAGTTCTCGGATCCAATCCAACAACTCCTCTGCGTTAAGACTTCCCTCATAGACAGGAATGTCCATCTTTTTCTTCGAGCTCATCCTCGAAATAGCTTTGATCAACCTCTCTGTTGAATCATCTTCTACTGAGACCTCCTCTTGGTCGTGTCCAGCTTCCTCTTCAATATCGGGATCGTTGAACTCTCCTGCGTCGGCTCCACGCCTCTGGGTGGTCTCCATATCTTCGAGTCTCGCCCTGAGATCTCATATTTGACGCTCCATTTCTGGATTCCCTGCTAGCCTACCCCTTCTTCGGGCATCCCTATCCTCACGATCAGGTGACTGCCTCTCTCTTCTGGGCAACATTATATCTCTTCTATATTTGCATCAGAAAACAAAGACACTCTCGCTCTGATACCACTTTGACGCAAGTCGTGAGTATCAGAGTGCTTTCCTTTCCTCTTTCACACCTCTCGCCTGCAGTATACAAACAAGACTTCAGTGCTCTGATACCACTCTGACGCAACCTGCCCCTCAGTGGACGGTCGCTCCACCAAGACCTTCTTCACTTCACAGGCCCAAAAAGTCAAAGCTCTTCCAACTCCCTTGGGAGTCCTTTGCCCACAGGACACTTCTCGGCGATCTTCTATTCGCGTATCGGGCTATCGGGTTTCACGATATCACGAGGTTTGCATAACTGTCCTCATGCAGTCAACCACCGAAACCCTGATCCCCGATGGTCAACGGTCAATACTTCAGGATATCGCCACTCGCGATGCCGAGCCCTTGTGTTTCGGAACCCTGCGTACCGAAATGTCAATGCCACGTGTTATACTCCACACGGCCTCTGTGGGACCCGTCGCAAGTCGGGACTTCGCTGGCCCTCTGTGCTGCTCTCGACTTTGCAAACGCCGAAGTGCCGAGTCCCGAATCCTCGGGATCTCGTGCCACCTGTCCTTCTGATGATTGACGGTTCCGATTAAGTCGGGGAATCGCGACTCGCGATTTCAACGTGTATGCGACTCTTGCACTCGCCACCCCCGATTTGCTGATACTCGATGACAATGGGTTCTCCTATGCACCTGTGAGTTAACCCTCTCGCAACTCCTCCATGATCCGACGGTCCACGGAATTTCTCGACTCCTTCCAACAACTTCAAGTAGTCGATTCCCTTCCTCTGAAGAGTTCTCCGCTGCACCAACCTTCCCTTGGTTCAAATCTCTCTCAGGTATGTTCCTATAACATGAACCCAGAACTATCCCTCCCGAGATAAGTTTTCTCCGACTCCTTATGAGACTTCGAGCATAATGCCTGCGCTCTCCCTTCAACAACTTCCAGAGTGTTGAAGTCTTCCCAGACTCTGGGTACTCACAACCGCAGTAATTCTGGCCCTCCTCCTCTCAGACTTGCTACTGAGACTCTAGTTCGACCTGCACTCACCTGCACGGCTCAAACAACCCAACACTACTCTGGGAAAAAGAGAACAAAAGTTCAATTACTTAGCCTCCTCAACGCACTCTATGCGGAGGAATTCAACTGCACTCTATGCAGGAATCTCCTGGCTTAAGCAGAGAAACAATTGAAACTCATTCTCTCAGGTTTTGAACCTGATACGCAATCACATATGCAGCATACAAAAGATAAGCATAAAAAGAAGAAATCATGCAAAAGCATAATATCAACAACACACAGAGATCAAACACATCCATGAGATTGAATCAAAGCTTTCCTATTAATTCAATGTCTGTACATGGAGTTCTTCACAATCTCTCTGCTCTGCTCCTCTTCTCTCAATGCTCTCTATGCTGAATTCTGAATAATGTGAATAATCAATAATACAACGGAGGGTGCCTATATTCATTTTCCCTCCTGGAAAATGGAACTGTCTAATCTATAGCTAACCCTATCTACCATCATTAAAACTATTTAATGCCTCCTTATTTATATTACAATACAAGTGCGCTCGGCTTGAATGCCTTCCTTCAAACGACGACGCAACAATCCTTTCAAAGAAATTCAAAAAGGTGTATACTGGCACTGTCCAGCTGTTCTTCTCTCTCCTCCACACTGGCTCACGTCATGACGTCATAGATTCTCCTGCATCACACAATGCATCAAGGAATCATATGGTGAAGTTGAAAAAGGAAAGTGTTAGCGATCAAAATGCACTAGTTTTTGAGAGTGTTTTTATCTCTCCCTCTCTCTGTTTGACCCATTTTTCTTATTTGATTTTGGCCAGTATCAAAGTCTCAATTCTTCATCAAGCCTTAAATAATCTCCTATTAATATCTTTTCCTAAGATTACTTTGATACCATAGCTCTTAACCTGCAATACAAAAAGACACAATAAATGTTATTCCTTGGCTTTATATCTTTATATTTTGAAACAAAAATTATATTTTTATTTCTAAATATTCCCCCAAAAATAAGTGATGTGTGCTTAAGTGCACATGAGCATTACTTACTATCTTAAGACATGTTACATATGACAAACACTGAGCCCGCAGTCACCACATAAGTCAACGCACAACCAACGCAAGTGAAATCTCTCCTTTTCACATATGTCATTGAAATGCCCTAGTGACTAGAAGCATAATTAAAGGTTTCAATCTTCAAAATCCCGATGCATGTGATATTTGTCTCATGAGAAGAGTTTTAAACAAAAAATGAAGACAGTTGACAAATGATCGAGATTGCAGGTGCCAGAGATTGTGCAGATGGCGTTTTTTGTTTTCCAGTGGCTTGAAAAGTTTAAGGGTGATAAATAAACCTATCGAATCTTCATATGGGCAAAAGAGGAACATTCTGGAGATAGTCTTCTAAATTGTTAAAGAGCTGGAAAAGTTCGAAAGGCCATAAAAATTGAAGAGATATTCAACAGAAGGAATTGATGAATACGCCACTAGTGTATCTCCATCTCCTAGATATCAACATGTTTGCAGCCTTGATGGATAGCATGTGAGACAATGAATGTAGAAACATTTGCACCAAGCTTATAGATCAAGGGTTTTGAAGTTTCTCGTGTTAAAGACACAGGTATCGATCAAAATAATTACACCATGTATCCCGTATAGAAGTTGAACCTCTCATATTAGAGCCATGAAGATTGCAACAGTTTTGATTGGGAAAATAAAGAAGGTTTGGGTTTCAAGGTGGAATGAAAGAACATACACTAGCGGTTAGAAAGTAAAAGTAGAATACAATGACCTGTGTATGGCCGTGATGGTTTGGGAATTAATCAATGCAGATTTGGCATTTGTCATTCATACAACCAATCCAGGAAACGTATCAGAGATATATGCCGAGATTGTGAAAAGTTTGGGGGAAATATTAAGTGGATGCTTAACCTATTTGAGCAATGAGTTTCATGACAAACAAGTTTTCCTTATAGTCTCTAGAGATAGTTGGTTATCCAAGTAATAAGGTGGGTCTTTTCATAAAACAGTCAATCATATTTCGATCAGATTCAAATAGTGAAGATTTGGAAGGCTATAGGTATTGTGCTAGAATTTATGACAATGTACCTATGAACCAAGAGGAGAAGCGTTTCATTGACTACTCTCCTGACAAAATAATAGTGGACCAGCACTTCCAATACTCATTCTCTCAAAAATAGAAATAGTTGGTTATTCTCTTGCCAAATCTCATTGAGCATGCAGGGAATAAACTCTGGGGAGTCAAGAGTTAATGCCAAGGATATTTCCCTGTGGAAATCACAGTATGCTTCACGATATATTCTTTTCAATGAGATAAAGAACATTTCAGAGAATTAATAATCTGGAAAATACCAAAGAAATATCAATAAAATCTATTGCAAGTAAACTTGTGAATTCTATTCAGATGCAGAGGCCCCAAAGGATCAACATTAAAGATCAGAAAGCTGAGACAAAAATGCATTTTTGTGATATTGAAGATCGTTTTCAAAATAGAGATTTCACTAGCACAGAATTTGGAATTACAACCAATTAGCTTGTGAAAAGCAGGGCTTTCACCAGCTAACTAGCATATCATAAGGCGAATTAGTTGGTGAAACTTGAGATTGGCCAGCAAAGGTGTATTTTTTCCCAGATCGAAGTTTTACTCAATCGAATCTCTTGAAAATGATTTCCAAAGATACATATTGAATTATAGTATCAAATCTAAGATCCACTTTTGATGCAAAGGAGTTAGAGGAGGATTTCAAGTTGATTTGACACTGATTTTGGGGGCAAATGAATTGGGATTTTTTCCAAACTCAGCAAATTCGAATTTATCTTCATCAAAGGATATCAAACAGCCTTGGAAGGCTTATCTGCACTGCATAGATATTCTACATCATCTGAAGAACATGAAATGCGGAATTGACCTCATTTTGAGGATCATTCCTTATCTTTTGTAAATCAGTTTTGACTTTCTATCTTTAGCATATCTGATCCATTCTTTTAGGATCTGAAAATCGTATTGTAGAGCTATAAAGCTAAAAATATGAGAGGAACTAAAGGGGGGTTGGATTTTGGAATACAAAAAATGCCTTATTGTAAACATACCTTTTGATGTTAATACAAATCACAGGTTCCTCTCTCTATTGATGTCAGTTTTCCACCTTCTTTCTGCACTTTAATTCATGTTGTTTTAGCTACAGATGATTGTTATCTCATTGGTTAGCTCATAACTGAATTAATAGTTTCTTCAGTGTTTATTAAACCCTACCTTGTGTACTTGGTTTATAAGAATTTGTTCTTTGCCCACTTCAAGTNCACTTTAATTCATGTTGTTTTAGCTACAGATGATTGTTATCTCATTGGTTAGCTCATAACTGAATTAATAGTTTCTTCAGTGTTTATTAAACCCTACCTTGTGTACTTGGTTTATAAGAATTTGTTCTTTGCCCACTTCAAGTAATTAACTGATTATTAATCCTTGAGAGCATTGTTTCATTTGATTCTCATTTTGACTATCTGTATACCATATTGTTGTTGAGTTATCCCATTGATCCACATACACAAAACACAAAAAAAAAATTGACTTGAAGTTACCAAGCACCTTTGGTCTACAAACACAAAGGTTTTCTTGGAGTGATAACAAAAAGCAAGGCTACAAGGTAGCCTCTATCCAGTATGGTGCAGTGCTCCTCACTTTCCAACTCATAGCTGGCAATCTCGTAAGAATAAACTACCCCACATAGGTCACCAGTTTTGTGGTGGACCTAGTAGGAAAATATGTGGAGGGAATGCAAATGAATTAGTCGAGTTAACTCATCAATTAAATGGAAAAATATTTTTTCGAAGCTCAGGATCAAGGATACAAGTTCCACTTCAGCTGGTTTCTTGTTTTGATTGCATTTGTCTCTTGGAAAATGCCTGAAGAAGCCACCTTCCCGGAGATCGAACCATCGGATCCATTGGTTGCTAGGTTCTCTACCTTGTGGTACACCAATGACATGTTGAAGCAATGGCAGTCGAACGTTGTGTTCCATGCCTATTATCAGTAACTGAAGTTTTTCATTGAAGCATTTCCACGCATGACACCGCGCACCCTACACCAGTACAAACCACTAGCTAAGTTTCATGCAAATTGACATTTTATCTATATCACTACACGTAGAGATAAGAGCAAGGAAGAGTTACATTCATATTACAAATTGACAGATGAGGACATGGATAATTTCACCAAAGAATGGCCAAAGGAGTTCCTTATACTGGTCGATGATGCAGAACTCTCTAACACTGACATCATAGGAAGCCCCTTGGTCACTCGGGTCGAGCATGTTGGACAGTCCAGAAGGATGAAGAAGAAGAAGAAGCAAGAAGACATTGAGAACATAGATACCGATGAGGAGGATAGTGCCTCTGAAAAAAATGGATCTGGATCGCTCGCAGGAGGAGGAGGAGGAGGAGAAGACCAAGATGATGGACAGGGAGGCAGGGATGAAGGAGAAAATCAAGGAGAAGGCAAAGCTACACTGTTGAATGATCCCCCTACTAAAACACTGTAGAAGAGGAAGATTTCACTACAGAAACCTTCAGCAAGAAAGAAGACACGTGCTAGAAAGCCCCAGTTAGAGGCCACGCTCACAGAGGACTACATCATCTTGTTCCACGGAGCCATGGAGGATGCTTCTGAGGAAATCTTGCAGAGATATGGAGTGAAGCAAGAGGATTTGTATGGAAGGGTCAAGAAGGAACTGAAGGAAATACAACAAGCTATTCAATTGATCCGCGTAGTACCTACTGCACCCTCCTCACCACATAATATAGAATTGGGGGATGAACCAGCCCAATTAAGAAGACTAGCAGATGCAACAGAGGCTCGACTTCAGAAGGTCCAAGAAAAGAAGGAGAAGGCTACAAAAGACTTGAAACAAGAGAAAAAGGAAGTCTTATAGAAATTACGCATAGCTCGGTACTATGTAACCGCCTATGAAAATGAAAAATATGAGTTTCAAGCGATGGTCTAGGAGGAAAAAATACTACTACAGAAAGAAAAGGAGTAGTTTCTCGCAGAACAGGCCATAGTTAAGGAATATGTGAGTAAAGCATGTCACTCTATGTTGGGTTTTGCATAGGAGGAATAGGATTCATTCAAGGATCAAGTGGTGAATCTTGCTGAGACCATCCATAAGATTCAAGCGAGGATAACATATTTGCAGGTCCAAGTAGTACCAAGAACCCCACAAGAAGTGCACGACCAGAGAGAGGAAGCCACCAAGAACGCAATAATAAAGATAAGGGACCTAGCCTTAGAGTGAAAATAGTTGAGCAACAAAAGTGCATAGACTTATGAATGCTTCAAAGAAGATACAGAGCTAAGGAAGTTGGAAGTGAAGTTACAGGAGGCACAGCATCAGGCATTCATTGTCCAGGCATAGATGAATCTCCTCACTGTAGTTGAAAGAATGAAGAGATCTCAAGAATAGTGTGCAGTCCAACAACATATTACTGCCATATAGGGAAGAGTAATGGAAGTCGTGTAGAAGATGCAACCTGTGTAGGATGAATCCTACAATGTGTTCGAATAAATTGAAGGACAGGCCTCACAAGTGGACCAAGTGGTTGCAACAATGGAACAGTGCCTGGAAGGGCATGTTACAGTGCAGACGATACAAGAGCTCGTTGAGCAGGAGGCTCAGGAAAAGTAGCAAGTCAAGGAAACTCGAGTGAAGCTTGAGGCCTTCGAGGTAGCATTCCCAAAACCTGAGTGACTTGGGATGAGTCACAGGTGAGTGTTGGGGGTCTATTGGCCCTCAAACAAGTTTTGAGGAAACCTTTGTCAGGTTTGGACCACTTTTCAGACTTCAACAGGTTAGTCGAAGATGGAGCACCTAGGCAAAGCTGAGATCACAGATCTCACTCATTTTAAGAGCTTTGTAAGGGTTTTTTGTAATAGGTTATGGGATGTCAACCCATGGGTTTTTCCCATGTTTAGGCCTTTTTGTAAGGAAATGTAAAAGTATAAATAAATAAGAAGGTATGGTATAAATATATAGATTCAAGAAGTGAAGTCTTGGTAGCTAAGGGCAAGTATTTTGGAGTTTCTTAGTGCAATAGAATGTGTATGTAAGGCTCTGTGCTTGATAGAGAAGTTGGCTTTGTGCCTAGACCCAGTTTTGGAAGGAGGATCTAGTGCTCAGTTCACAGATATCTTGTCCAATGCGAAGCTTGGCTCTGTGGCTTAGTGCACAGGAGCAAATGAATGTAAGATTCAGAAGAATAATAAAGAAGATGAAGCAGTTGGTGGATGTATCCCCACACTGGGGTGAACCATGTATATCTTGTGTCTTTGGTGTGCTTTGTGCTATGTTGTGTTTGTCATTTATCTGCTTAGTGCTTTTGTTATTTTGTATAATGGATAGATCTGATGTTTCTTACTGATTTTCTTATGCTTTATGAATGAATTATAGATCTAACTCATTGTTATGTGCTAAGTGGTTTAAGTACTTAATCTTTACTATTATTGCATCGATCTATCTTAGGGTTTTGTTCTACGATATTGATGAAGCTAATGCGTTAATGAATATCATCTTGTAGTGTTAATAAAATACTCTGCAAAGTGTTTCCATCATAGATCTATGCCTCATCTTGGTTACAGACACCTGAGTCCTGTAACCCCCCTACCTCTACCTCGGTTGAGACTTCGCCTGCTTCGCAGGTGTTGTCAAAAGGGTCAATAGTTAGCACTTTTTTGGTGCGTTGTTGAAGCGTTGAACCCTGGGTCTGTCCTCGTGCCAATATTGGTTCTTATTTTGTATCTAAATACATTGTATAAGGGGGTATTCCCCCCTCCTTAGTCAGGTACGACCTATAACATTAGAATTAGGAACTAGCATTTAATTTTGTTCATCTTATTTTGTAGTTGTTTTCTTTTATTTGTTGTAACTTCGTATCTGTAGCATAATTTACATTTTCTAGTTGTTTTCCTAATTTGCTGCAAGTCCATATTCGTAGCATAGTTTATATGATTTTGTATTTTTTTTTTTGTCTTTCGGCCTACTACAATTACATATTTGTAGAACAATGCTTGTGATTCATGTGTGGTTAATATTTAGTTTTCTAGTATTGAGAATTTCATAGTTTCATATTGAAACTCAAGAACTGGTTCCATTTTGGTGAGTTTGTGATCACAGATGCTTCCGTAGAGTGTGTTACTACAATTCATTTCTTTATAGCTTCTACTATATCATATTTTTTTGCTACAACTCACATTGTTGCAACTCAAGTTGTTGATATTTCTTTCGTGTTGCAACTTTGCTTCCAACTGCACTTTATTTTGTTTTTTTTTATTTATCATAGCTTTACTCTTCAGTATTTTAGGATTGATTGGATTTTTATTGGATGAGTAAACACTCATTTATCACAAAAAAATAAAATCTTCATTATACTGAGCAAGTCACTAGTAAATCATAGTATAGATTCAAGTTTTGCAAATGTGATTCAATTTCCATAAGTGTGATTTCAATTTATGCAAGTGTGATTTCAATTTCTATAAGTGTTATTTCAATTTTTTCAAGTGTGATTTCAATTTATGCAAGTGTTATTTCAATTCCAAAAAAAATTATTTCAATTTCCACAAGCGTGATTCAATTCCTGCAAGTATGATTTCAATTTTGCAAGTGTGACTTTATTTTCCTACAAGTGTGATATTTAGTTCTCTGCAACATAGGAAATAGTCTAGTTTGGTGACTTAATTAATTATATTGAACGCTTTATTTGTGGCATTCAAAGTAATACAACCCCTTAGAAAAATAACACTAAAACTTGCATACGGTGCACGGAAATTTGTGAGTAAGATACAACCCTAGATTGATAATTAAATGTAAAACTCTTTGGTTGTTTGCTAATTAATTAGAAAGTAATTGAAAAGTTCGTCAATTAGTTCGATGGAATAATTGATTTATTTGGATAACCCAATGTACCTTGGTATTTATTCACTCACATTTCATGTACCTTTACATGGCCACATGAAATAAATAAATTGAATCAAATAGTAAAGAAAGATACATGCTTGCCAAAAGAGAGTTTGAATTGAGAAAAGGAATCAACACTCTCGAGGTGGCACATAAGGATATTAGGAATTTTTAACTGAGAAAAGGAATCAAAAGTCCCCAGGTGATCCAGATTATATTGAGAATGAAATCAAACACACATGGAAATATAGATATTAAAGAAATATAGTGAACCCAAATTCTATTAATGAATACAATAGTAGAATATTGTAGAATACAAAGTGTCTATAATGGTGGTATCTTGTCTTTGAAGAGAAAGAGATATTATCTACTCTCATTCACAAAAATATAATTACAAAGAGGCCAAAAAGGGCCTTTTATCATGAATCCCAAAATACAAAGAGGAAAAAACCCTAACCATGGAAGATGAAACATCATAAGTATTGTGGGCCCTGAGGTGGTTAGTTGATATGTCAACTTCCCAAGGACACAACTTTTGCATATAGTATCATTTTGGGGAAATTGATAGATCATTGAAAAGAAATATACTATTATTAGAACTTTTGGCCAGGCCCATAGAATACCATAGAAACCCATGGCCCCCCAAATGTCCAAAAAAATATCATTTAGGGCCTCTAAATGTCCCTAGAAGTTTGGGACCCAAAAAGTCGTAGAAAAACTACCAAGAAGATAGAGAATCTTTAAGTCACTGAAAGAGGTGGTTGGAAACCAATATGCACTTGGATTATTCCTCACCCATTAGGAAGAAAAGGTCTCCATTTCTTCAATTTCCCTCATTATATGGGGAAAATTCTGTTTCATTTGGCTCCTAGTGAGACACATGCCTTGGTGAAGAAGTTGCCCTGTTTTGACAACCCGATAGAGATGTATGTTTTGTTGGTGGGTTCATTTCATATGTGTATCCATTATTCTATCAAATATATCCTAATCAAGGAAACCATGGTTAATTTTTGTATAGGACAATTTCTCAACTGATCCAGGCAGAAATTAGTGGCCACCCACCTATTCTACTGGCTCAAAACAGGGGTTTCCACCTTGGAAATGTTTTCCTAGTTTTCTATGTCCTAAACTTCCAGGGTCATTTTGAGTCCCTAAAAACCATTTTCTGTGTGTGGCACAGACACATTGTAGGATTTAGTCAGAGTGTGACGACAACATGTGTAGTCCTTGAATATTTCTTTCCAACGAGTGATCATGTGCCTAAAATAGAGATCATATGAAAAAGTTAGGATCGGGGCCCACATGACTTTTGGTGCTTCATCTCCTAGGGTTAGGTTTTTGAATTTTTAGGGTTTTATCAGTTATTATTTATGTTAAAAAGGCCTTTGGATCCTCATTGTAATCATCTTCTTGCAAATGAGTGTAGCCATCACATCTCTTCTCAGAGATAAGCTTCCACCATTCTAGCGAGTTCATTCACTCTGTAATTTTAAAGTTTCTTTACATTTCTTTCATTAATAAATATTGCGGATTATTGTATATCTCTATTTCTGGAAATATATTTGTGTATTTACTTATTATATTCCCTCCTTCATTTATTTCTCATAATAATCTAGATCATCGCACCACTTCCCAATTTCCTTCATCTTCTCGTTGCTCTTATTTTCTTGTGGCTTAGAATGGTTGTCTTGAGGTTGGCTATTCTGTGAATTAGGGATTCCTTTACCATACTTTGGTTTTTGCGGATTTTCAAACCCGAATTCCTGCTTGTTCTGCTACTTAAATTTCTACTCAATTTTGACAGCATATCGATAAGCGGCTCCCAGTGATGAGATGTCCAAAAACTCCATTTCCATTTGGATGTACATGTGTAGAGCCCCGTGGTATTTTAGAACCATATGTCTCTTGGATTATTTGATACCTATCCTCTTGCGCAAGGTATGGAAGGTATTTGTGAACTACGACACTGTTTGGCCCCTCTCTTGATGTAGTGTGGTTCATCTCATGTACTAGTCATCCTAGTTTCCCATAGGTTTATGTTGCTCCTTGAACACATCCATAAAAAATCCCAAGTGGGTGCGAACCCAAATATTCCAGACTCCTCTATGGAATTTTACTCCCGGTAAAATTGCCACAAATGTTTGACATGGGGGAGAGTCTTAAGGAGATCAAAGGTGATATTTTCTCTGTCGAAAAAATTATGGATAGAGAAATAACCTTCTAGTATATTTAACCACTTTTCTAAAGAATCCACATCGATATGACCTTCAAATACAGGAATATTTAAATTAACTTGTACCTTGAATGGGGTAGTGTCTCCAAAGTGACTGCTTGATGAAGACATGCCTACTTTTGTCGGTAATTGCTGAAGTATTTGGGGAAAATTCTCCAACATCTCATTCGTCTATTGCGTGAGGGATTTCGCGAGCAATAGCTTGATGGAATATTCTTCTCCCTCACCTCTATTTTCTTCCTCCATGGGAGGCCACTTGGGATAGCGAGAGAGGTTTTCCTCAAGATAAAATAGCTCGAGACCCAACTCTCTATACCCTGACCTCGTCAGGGATATGCACTAAGAAATGCCAAGGAGTAGCCCAATATAATAAGAAAATACAAAAATACACAAATATATTTCCAAAAACAAAAATATATTTCCAAAAACAAAAGTATATTTCCAAAAACATAGATATACATTAATTCACAATGTGTATTAATGAAATAAATGTACATAAACTATAAAATTATAGAGTGAATGAACTCTTTGGAATGGTGGCATATTATCTCTGAGAAAAGATGTGATGGATACGCTCATTCAAAAGAAGATGATTACAATGAGGCTCCAAAGTAATTTTTAACATAAAGCATAAATTATAAAACCCTAAAAAATCCAAAAACCTAACCCTAGGAGATGAAGTTCCAAAATTCATGTGGGCCCCGATGGGGTAATTTTGTGCATCAACTTCTCGGGGTCGTAACTTTTGTATACAATATCCTTTTTAGGAACACAATAGCTCATTGCAAAGAATTATCTGAGGACTACACATGTTTTCGTCACACTGTGGTTAAAGTTTACAGTGTGATTATTTAATGCCCAAAAAATGTTGTTTAGGGCCTCAAAACAGCCCCAAAAGTTTAGGACCCAGAAAACTAGGAAAAACTTCCAAGGTGGAAACCCATGTTTTGATCCAGTGGAATAGGTGAGTGGCCACCGATTTCCACCTGGAAAAGTAAGTATAATACATACATGGGTGATAGGATTTGAACCTGGATATCCTTTTGGGAATGCAAGGGCCTTTCTTAGGAGACACCCATGAACTAGATTTGTGCATTAAACAAAACCCCCAAAATATCATTTTTTTCTTCTTTCTCCATTAAACTTGCAAACTTGCAACAACAAAATAATAATAAATATTAAAAAATCGATAAAGGAAAACAAAATTAAAAGTGGAAGGAAAGAGAAGAAGGGAAAGGATAAGACATTAACTTCATCATGGAGATTCCTCCATCAAACCTTAGCATCCATGCATGAAACCATAAATCTGCAACAACAAAAAAAAGATAAACATTAGCAAATCAATAAAGTAAAAGTGGAAGAAAAGAAGGGAGAAACCATTACCTTCATCATTGAGGTTATTCCATGAAACATTAGCCTTGATGCATGAAACCCTAAACCTACAACAAAAAAACACAATAAAAATTAGAAAATCAATAAAGGAAAAAAAAAAGTAAAAGAAGGAGGAAGGAGAAGAAGAGAAAGGAGAATCCATTACCCAAAAACCCAAGCCTTCATCGGTATGAAACCCTAAGAGAGGAAACCCTATAAGAGAAAGGTGAATGGAGAAGAATAAAAGAGACAAAGAGAGGAAATGAGAAAAGAATGAAAGAATAGGTTTTGAGGAGTTTTTATGACGGAAAATAAGATATTTAATTAAAATAATATAAATCCTCACACTTATAAGGATTGAGACAAGTGGATTGTTTTCAACCCTTGATCTTTCTTAAATTTATTTGATCTAGTTGAATCTTGACGGCCATCCACCTTTTCCATTGAATCAATGTTTATGAGCTTGTGGTTTTGATAAACCATGATGTTGACCCATTTGACGGGGAATGTAATGTAATTCCATCTCCATTTGTTAATTACAACAATCATGTAATTAGTTCTTAATGGTGTTATGTACATTCCTACAATGTGAATGCACCAGATCCCTTTAGAACTCCGCAGTTAAGCATGTTTGTGTTAGAGTGGTACTGGGATGGGTGACCTCTTAATAAGTCCTAGTGTTTTACATGCCTATGGAATTTTGTACACTTAGACAAATTTGTCCCACATGCATCATGGGAATTATTCTCCTCTCACTCTCTCATATATAACTGGGGTGAAGGAGGTCCTTTGAGCATGCAATGGAGTGTTATGTAATGTTTTTTGCGATTGAGTGTAGTCAACACCTCTTTCTCTTCAACGATAAGCTACCACCAATATAGACAATTTGTGTTCTACAATATTTTGTTATTTTATTCATTAATAGAAGTTGGTTTTCATTGTATTTATGTGTTATCTACTATATATTTGTTTATATCTCATTCTGTTTCTCAATATAATCTATATTAATGGTATCAAAGTAGTTTTCTCCTTGTTATTTCTCGATGCATGTTTCCGGTGAGGTTAGGGTCTAGAGAGTTGGGTCTCGAGCTAGTTTTGCTTGGGGACAACCGCTCTCACCAAAAAAAGAGACCTCCCTTGGAGGAAGAAAAGAGAGATGATAGAGTATGAGATCCATTCAATATATCACTCAAGGAATCCCTCGCACAACAAAGGAATGAGATTATGGACAACTTCACTCATATCCTTCAACGACTATCGATGGCAGTCAAAACATCTTCGAGAAGTAGCCATTTCGAAGGTACAACACATTTCAAGGTACCAGTTAATTTTGATATTCCATTATTTGAAGGTTACATAAATGAAGATTCTTTGGAGAAATAGTTGAATATACTAGAAGGTTATTACTCTATCCAAAATTTTTCTAACAGTGAGAAGATAACTTTGTGCTCCTCAAATCCCTTCCCCGTGTAAAATCTTAGTGGGAAGGTTATTGGGAGAGGAACACCCCATTCAGGAGAGAACCCACCTAGGAAGTATTTTTGGATGCCCTCAAGGAGGACTTATACCATGTTGAAAGTTATGGTGACCATTATATGTGATGGAAGACTATATGCCGAGAGAGAGAAAAAATAATGCCAAAGTATACAAACATGTTCCATACCCTGTGCTCAAAGTTGCGTATTCAGTATTTTGAGAGACACCAGGTTTTGAAGTAACATAGTGGTATACACATGTACATCCAAAAAGAGATGGATTTATTGGACATATCCTCACTAAGATCTTATTATCGATATGTTTTCAAAATTGAGTAGACATTTGAGCATCACAATAAGTGAGAGTTCAGGTCTACAAATCCACAACAATAGAATCATGAAAAAGGTGTCCATAACTCACAAAACAAGGGACAGGGAAAGGAATGCCAACCTCAATATAACCAGTCTAGAACATAGACAAAGAAGGGTAATGGGAAGACAAAGAAGGATAGTGGAAATTTGTGTGAGTTCCACAAAATCACACGGCACAAAATTGGTGAATGTCACTCAAAATAGTCATTGTTATCCAAGCTTAAAGAAAAGGAATCAAACCTTGAATCAGATTGTGATCAGTGCCATAAAAAAGGGTCAACTAAGATAGACTACAACATGTTTGGTGCTTCCCTTATTCTAATTTATGTTCAAGTGGAATTGTTGCATGTATGTGGACCACTTTTGATGGAAGTCATTATGTAAATTTCCTTGTGTCTGCATGAATTATATAGGATTGTGATCAGTGTGGATGATCATTTCCTTTCCCAGAATATAATTCTTCCATTGTTGACATGCATGCACAATGGAGTACACATATTTTTCATATATTGGATATCTAGGAACAACATTAGATAGTGTTTCACTACAATGGTCCATTATATGTCCCTAGTGAGTGAGGACTATACCAATATCATAGTCAAAGGCATCAGTCTCAATATCAAATGGTTGTTGTAGGTCTGGTAGCATGAGAACTAGTTCAGAGAAGAGGTGATGTTTCATATCATAGAATGATTTCTTCTATGACTTGGACCATGAAAATGTGGCTTTATCTTCACCCTTGGTCACTTGACTTAAGGGCCAAGAGATATGAGAGAAACTAAACATGAACCTAAGGTAGAATTTGGCAAGGCCCAAGAATTTTTAGATCTCTATTATAGTATTCAGGGTTGGCTAGTCGTGAATGACTTGGATCTTGTCTAGATCCACATACACCCCATGTTCATCCACATTGTATCCCAAGTATTAAATTTGTTGCATGATGAATGAGAATTTCTCTAAATTGGCATATAGCTTGTGTTGTCGTGGGATTATTAGGACCTATTAGATGTTATACATATGTTCTACCTATGTTTGATTGAATACAAGGATGTCATCCAAATATACGACCACAAAATATTTTGTGAGCAACCAAAAGATATCATCCATCAAAGTGATGAATGTCATCGGAGCATAAGTCAATCCAAAATGCATGGAAACCATTCAAAAGGCCTTATTTATATTTGAAGGTTGATCTCCATACATTTGTTTGTTCTATCAGAACCTAGTGGTAGTCATAATTCCGATCAATCTTACTAAATAACTTTGCATCCTTAAGTTGATCAAGAAGATCGTCAATCTAGGGGATCGGGTATCGTTTTTTTACAATTATCTTGTTCAAGGATCTATAATCAATACAGAGTCATCATGTCCCATCCTTCTTTTGAACCAACACAATTGGGCTCCCACAAGGTGAGGAGCTCGGTCAAATGTGGGCCTTGTGGATGGGATCATGAATAGGGTGCTTTATTTCCTCATTCCATAGAAGGAAGTGCCTTTATATTGGACCATTAGATAATGACACACCAAGTATCGATTCAATGGAACGTTTGAATTGACAGTGTAGAGGCACCCCTATAGGTTAAGTGAAGATATCTCTATATTCCACTACAACCTTGTCCACTTTCTTCCGCTATGTAGAGTGATCATGTGTAGAGGTTGTTGCATACGCAATGATGTTTCACTCACCTTTTGACTAGACCATGAAGAAGAAAAACTTTGCAGTCTGAAAGATTACATGTTGGCACTTTTTTGTTGAGCTGATTGAAATTACAGTAGTCAGAACTACCTATGGTACCCTATAGGGATGACCTCCCAAAGTAACAATTAAACTATAGGGATGGAACTCATAAACAACATGAATCTTCTACATATACTTTTGTCCTAAAATAACATCACAAACTTTGAGTGGGGAACATCAATCAGTACCTCATATTTGAAGGGATTGATTTCATGGGACAGACGAGCACTATTGGATGATACGAAGGTCTCATCCTTGTCTCAACCAATTAATGGTGTGTGGTTTAGGGTGTGGCATAGTAGGTAGCTTCAATATCCTGGTGACCTCAGCTGATAACAGGTTTTTTTGGATCCTTCTAGCAACAATGAAATGTAGTGGTGTCCCCTTCACCCACATGTGTGAATGGAAGAGGCACCCCCCCTCCTCAAGATCCTCTAACTCATTTAGTTGGATATTTGTGGTTTTGATGGTAGAAATAGGTTCTACATCGATGATCTACTTTCCTTGTTTTGAATCATAGTTTGAGTCAGTGTTTGACTCCTTTTATTTAAGCTTGTCCAACAATGACTGTTTTGAGCGACATTCATTAGTGTTGTGCTAGGGGATTTTATGGAACTCACACCACTTTCAAGTGTCCTTATTGTTGGACACAGTGGTAAGATATTGTCATTAATGTCAATAGGGTGCAGAAGAATCCAATAAAAACCCAAATCTCAGAAGGAAGAATAGTAATCGAAGCTTATAAGAGATGACACACAGGAGTCGTTCATTCTTATTTCCAAAAAATATAGGATCGTTAGATCCAGGTGAAGTCAGAGGTTGGGAAGGATTAAATCTCAAGCATCAGATCTAAAGCAGGAGATTTGTATGATCTCTCCATTCGTTGTATCAAGGAGGGACTTTGGATTAATTCTTGGCCATCCGATCAAGTTTAGTGGAAGGACAATGTAAGCCACAATATCTCGGAGTCTCGTATTAAAAGAAATCATGCATACCTGTAAGGTAGCTAGAGAGGTAGTGGGGGGAGCCAAAGGGCCCATAGTAATAATAGTGGAGTTCATTCAATGTAAGGTGGAATAGGTCCACTATATTATTAAATAAGGCCCACTATAGCAGTTAGATATAATAAATGGGTAATTAGATATAATAAATGTAAGAAGACTTCTTAGAAGGTTCTACTTCTAGAAGATTCCTCCTCTAGAATGCTCTTAGGTGATGGTAGCAGTATATAAAGAGATTCAAGAAATGTAATGATACATGAAGAGAAGTATTGTATTTGGAGCGGTAGCTCAATAGGAGTATGCCCCCTTGAAGAGGCAAGTGAACAGGAGAGGATCCCTTCCATAATAGGATCCATTGTATGGTGTTGCCCTACCTCAAGGGTTTTCTTCTAATAAAGTGTGGATTCTTCTATATTTATTTGTGGATCTATTGTGTATTCATTATTTGTGGTTATTATATTTGTAGATCTATTTAGTTTCTTAACAAGTGGTATCAGAGCACTTTCCTTGGGCAGACATTGTGGTCAAATATTTTTTATTTTTGCAGATTTGTTTTTCGGAGCAGAAAAAAGAGGGTCACGACATTCTCAAAGTTTTCGGTATATTTTTGTGCAAAATTTGTAGAAAAGGGTTGTATATCTGAGTTCCTCTCAGAAAAACACCCAATTTGAAAAAAAAAAAATCGTCCGAAACGGAGTCGGGGAAGTCAAGATATTGAAGTTTTAAAATATGCAAATTTTCAGGATTTTTTCCGCGAATGGCGGCGAGAATTTTTTTTTATTTCTGTAGAATTTGGAGGCTGAATTTTCTCAAATAAATTATATATCTGAGTTCCTCTCACAATTTCACCCAATTTCAAAAAATAAATCAGTCAAAACGGAGTCTGGCAAGTGAAGTTATGAGCATTTTAACTTCAACAGTTTTTTAGGGTTTTTCCAGAAAAAGCCGCGATTTTCTGCCGTAACTTATTAGGTGAGTTCATAGGATGCTCAGATGGCTATTTCTTCTCAAAACCTGGAAGAAATTATTGAATCATTCAAAGCCCAATTGTTTCACACATTGAATGACAGATTGGATGCATTTTCACATGGCCTCACATGCAGCCTCAATGATAGTTTTCGTAGTATTCAAGATTCATTGAATAACATGCAGGAGAGATTTATTATGGAGGGCCTCAAGGATGAATATAATCAAGAAATATATGCTTGGTATGATTTTGAGGCAAATTGTGATGATTGGTATATGGATAGTTGTCATTTTTGGGATGAAAACCACTTTCATATTTTATTTGATGACTCTACTCCACCTTCTGTAGAGAACATCAATGTCCCACATCAAGAGATAGTTACCAACGTTTAGTCTACATATTCTACAGTGGTATTATTCATTCCAAATTCTGCTACGACTCTTTTCCACTATGTGGATGGATCTTCTTATTTGGATCCACATAATAGGTGTCAGTCTTTGGAGCATCATTTGGAGTTGGTTATTGGGTTCCAAAATCTTCCACGAGGAGTTCACATGAGCAATTGGACATCGGACGCGGGCTTACGAGGGTGGTTGGACTACTTCAGCATGGTGGATTTCCTTTCTACATGGGACCTTGGTTCTTCAGTCTTCTTCAGCATTATGGTCCACAATTATCCATGGGACCCTGGTATATGGTTGTACATCAAGCGTTGAGGACAATGCTTTCATAAGGGGCATGGAATGTAAGGTAGCTAGAGAGGTAGTGGGGGCGCCCAGAGGGCCCATAGTGATAATAGTGGAGGTCATTTAATGTAAGGTGGACTAGGTCCACTATATTATTAAATAAGGCCCACTATAGTAGTTAGATATAATAAATGGGTAATTAGATATAATAAATGTAAGAAGACTTCTTAGAAGGTTCTACTTCTAGAAGATTCCTCCTCTAGAATGTTCTTAGGTGATGGTAGCAGTATATAAAGAGATTCAAGCAATGTAATGAGACATGAAGAGAAGTATTTTATTTGGAGCGGTAGCTCAATAGGAGGATGCCCCCTCGAAGAGGCAAGTGAACAGGAGAGGATCCCTTCCATAATAGGATCCATTGTATGGTGTTGCCCTACCTCAA
>ML798119.1:224780-239269 GCA_009831015.1 Picea engelmannii
GAAGAGGCAAGTGAACAGGAGAGGATCCCTTCCATAATAGGATCCATTGTATGGTGTTGCCCTACCTCAAGGGTTTTCTTCTAATAAAGTGTGGTTTCTTCTATCTTTCTTTATGGATCTATTGTGTATTCAGTATTTGTGGTTATTATATTTGTATATCTATTCAGGTTCTTAACAATACCATTGATCTAAGATCTCCTTGGGAGAAACACAAACCATTAGATCAAGTGGTCAACTCTAGCATTGAACCACTCCTGGAAAAAGGAATCTAGAACATATGAATTTACCTGAAGTTTGAAGCCCCTAAGTAAAAAACTCTAGTCAACTCCAGTGCTAACCACTCTGGTGAAAATGAGTGTAGAACAAGTGAAATTACCCGAAGGTCGAAGCCCCAGAGTCAGGAACTTCGATCAACTCTGGCACTAACCACTATGATGAAAAGGAGCCTATAACAGGAGAATTTACCCGAAGGATGAATCCCCAAAGTCATGAACTCTGGTCAACTCTGACACTGACCACTCTGGCGAAAAGGAGTTTAGAACAGGTGAATTTACCTAAAGGCCAAAGCCCCTAATTCACGAACCCCCATTGACCGTCGGATTAGAGGAAGAATAGGAAATCCTATCAAACATTGATCTATTTAAAGCGCACCAAGGAAGAAGGTGGTCAACTCTGAACTTGACCTACTCTGGCGATAAACAACTCAGATAAACCAAGAACTCTCAAACCTTGGAGTTCCATAATAAACAAAGGTTGTAGGATCAAGACAGTTGAAAATATACGGTGGTAGATCTATTCGAAAATTTGGAAATAATTGAAGGATGGTATAAAAATTTCCAAAACTCTTGAAACCATGAAGTACCGAAGCCACGAAGTAAGACATGTGGTAGAAGACAAATATTACATGTTTCCCAATCGATTGGTGACAAGTGTCAAGGTATAGTTGGCACGTTAGGTATACGAAAGTCACAAATCAAGGTAATATGTGGAAGCCTCTCAGCTAGTGCCATGTCAACAATGATGTTAGTAACCACGTCACTCTGGGAGTACATCCTCTGGATATATCCAACCTCTTCTACCAGCTAAAATACCTGAAGCACCGAAGGCTGAAGTTAACGATGGTCATTGATCTAAGATCCTCAGGACTGATTTTTGACCGTCCGATATATTAGTGAATACAATATACACACTTCAGATAAATCTATTCTAGAAGAATTGGAAGTGATCCAGGTGGATATTGGTGGCCATCCACCTTTTCCAACTGGCTCAAAATAGTTTTCTAGCAATTTTGGTAATTTACTATTTTTAGCAGTTTTTAATTTATGGGGCCATTTTGAGGGCCTAAATGAAGGTTTTTCGGGATCATTTTTCTTAATGATATCTGAAGGCTCTAATTTAAAATGAATCTCCTCGATGATACCTTTCCAATGAGCTATTGTGCACCCCAAACGGAGATTGTATGCCAAAGTTACACCCCCGGGAAGTTGATACAACAAACTACCCAAAACAGGGTCCACAAAACTATTGGCTTTTCATCTTCCAGGGTTAGGGTTTTGTATTTTATTCATGATAAAAGGGCCTTTGGAGCCTCATTGTAAAATCATCTTCTTTCAAATGCGAGTAGCCGTCACATCTCTTCTCAAAGATAAGTTGCCACCATTCTAGTGAGTCTTTCACTTTGTATTTTTACCGTCTCTATACATTTATTTCATTAATAGAAATCGTATATTATTGTATCTCGGTGTTTATATCTCTGATAAATTTCTTTTATATTGTGGGATATCTGATACATATCTGTACATTTCTTTATTATATCTCCACTCTCATTTTGTGTCAAAAATAATCTGGATCAATGGTATCAGAGCAGGTTGCTCTTGATAATTTTTTAGTGCATGTTCCCAATGAGGTATGAGTATCGCAAGTTGGGTCTCAAGCTTGTCTCTCTTGAGGAAAAATGATCTCATACACCCAAGAAACCCTCCATGGTGGAGTTTGTCCCGTGACAAAGTTTTGAGTATTCTTGGTCATGTTTGACCTAATTTTGAAACTTCGACAGGCTGTCAAAGGAGGAGCGCAAGACGAAGCGAAGATCGCAGGATCTCCACCACTTTTAGGGCCCTTTATTGGATTCGGGATTATGTAATGTGTATGGGATTTCATCCCATGGGTTTACCCATGTCTAGGCCTATTTTGTAATGTATAAATAAGTATCTAAGAGATGTAATTAGGAGGGGAGATACCTAGTAGTTGTTTTAGGATTAATTCGTAAGTGCGGACACAAACCGATCTCCCTAGATCCACCTAGATCTAGAACAAAACATGACAGAATAATACTCTTTCCCTAGATTTAGACTATTGAATGAACTAGGAGGTAAGAATCATGAACATACCTTATGATTTTCTTCCTTGGGTCTTTGTTGTTCCAGCTTCGCTCCAATGC
This sequence comes from Picea engelmannii, assembly GCA_009831015.1. Lineage (NCBI taxonomy): Eukaryota > Viridiplantae > Streptophyta > Pinopsida > Pinales > Pinaceae > Picea > Picea engelmannii. The sequence continues at coordinate 227,221 of ML798119.1, forward strand.
TCTTGTGTTGTCCAGACCACAACAGTACAAACCAATCGAAGTGAAGACAACTCAATATATTCAACAGTTAATCTATACATATGATCAAGGAGTTATGTAATAAAGTGACATTAGCTTTATGGGAAAGGGACATATTAATGTATTAAATTGATATAAAGCAAGGATTACAACCTGAGCCTTGATGTTGCAAACCTCCTTTCGATGGCTCCTGGCTCTGACACACACACTTGCTCATCATGCATGAAGAAGATCAACCAATTTTGATAACCTTGCTAGAGTTCTTAGCTGTTGTAGCATCAGTCCTTCATACAATATTTCACTAATTATCCAATGTCTTCTTAACCTTGTTTGCTTCTAACCTTTTCCATGAGAATCCCCTCAATATATAGGAGAGAATGAATTAGTTACTTGGATAGGAATGATCCCAAAATATCAGGAAAACCAGTACTTAGATAACCATTCGAATGCCATCTCATCCTTCTAAAAGATTCCCTTCTAGAAGGTTCGAGAATTTATCTTTTTCCCTTCTTTAGAAAGTGTTTTCACCCTAGTAGTTAGACACAGTGCGAACTTCTCACACCCTAGCTTAAGGCAGCCTGCGAGAATCATACATTCTCGCAGGAAAATATATTGGTAGCCTACGAACCTTCCTCAAAACTGTGATTTCTGGAAAGAGATAAAGGTAACTTTCCTCTGGAGAAATTTCTGATGAAGAGCTTGAGTACACCATCATTAATACATCATCATGAAGACAAAAATCATGGATAATAGAATGCCCCCCAAAGTTTGAGATTGGAACTAGTGACAGTCGAGAGACTTTGTAAGCTGCACGTGTGTGTCGAGAACCAGGAGTACATCTAATTGAAAACCTGCGAACAAGCAAGCATCTGTAGAGTATCATATATATCAATTCTGAGGTAGGCATTCCCATACTCAGATCACATACTGATGACATTGTAGACATGGGTCATGGCCACCAATCATACACTGTGGATCCATGCTGTCAAAATATAGCATAGCCACCGAAATACATTGTGGATCTATGCGAAAATTTTCAAATCAAGACGACATAGCCACGAAACATACATAGTGGATCTATGTGTCGCAAATTATACATACTCCATCGCAACTTGGATCACAAAGATAATATCCAGGGTCTTCAATATCGTCGCCCAAAGTACGAATCTAACCATGTGATTACATGTGTCGAAGTCGAACATGGTAGAAACCACTTGATTACCGATCATTGATAAAACCGTTAACAAGTGCGAGGGAAATCACCATTGATGTCAATGACTCCCAAGGTACTATAGTACAATCTATTGAGTGTGAATAAATGAGTTGATGTTGAACATTCGACGGAATCTCTCGATCAGGGGTCAATGATGTAAACCCACTGTCGAGAGCGAGGAAACTTGCCATTGAGGCATGCAAGATCCAAGGTACTAAATAATTTCTAAGTCTTGATTCCGGATAATGAGTTGAAGTCGACGGAACAAAACTCATCACAGGAGGGCCTTGATGTATTCCCCATTAATGACACAAAATGAGTAACAGAGTTTGAAGGTGAAACATAATATTTTGCAAATTGGACTGGACACAGGGAAGGCCGACTCGGAGAGAATGGATAACTGTAGATGGCCGACTCAAAATAGGTTTCAAATGGACTTCTCTTGAACATATGAACGACAAGACCAATGATTTGGCAGCATTGACTCAAAGACGACACATGGAATGACCTTGTAATCAATCGAAAGAGAGACAAATGGATTTCCCAAACTGGCTTCAAATGATGAATAGGGGGTGTCATGTTCAAGAGTGACACTTACTGCCAATCAATACGAAAACATATCCCTTTCCCCAAATTTTCCCCCACCATTTCTGGCAAGTACCTCTTTATTTTTACGCAAGCTTGAAGAGGATCACATATGCTTGTTGATATAAGCTCATCCTTCAGACGAGTCCCTCGGAGTATTCTTAATGAACCCTAAGAAGGTGTGGTTTGGTCCCATCACGGGTCTGTCAATATTTGTTTAACGAGTCCAGAGATAGTAAACTTGAAGGTATTTCAAGATTATAGAGTTTGGAAAAACACTTAAAAGAGAACTCTCTCAGTTCCTTTTTCATAACATAGTCTGGATGAGACCGAAAAAGAGAGAAATTATCGCTCACCAGACACGTAATTCAAATACTTTAGCGAGTGTGAAAATAGCAAGGTCGCTCAGCGATCTTTTCATGTTTAGAGAGTTTGAAAAGAGCTTAAAGAGGACTCCAAGGGGGTTCCTTTTTCGTATAACCTCCTGAGCCCGAAAAAGCGATAAAACTATGCTCAATCACGTTCTCTTATATTGATGAGTGTAAGAACGGATAAAAAAGACGCTCGAGGTTTTATGTAAAAACCCTAAAAAACAATTAAAATCACACCATAATGGAGAAAGTTATGTCCATACCCTTGTTTAGTTATCAACATCATCACACCTGCAAGTCATTACACTCATCTTGATATTAGGGATTAGGTTTAAACAATAGATAAGCATAAAAACCCAAAAATAACATAGTAAAAAGTAATTTAAATGAGTAAATACACATTTTTACTATACCATTTCATATTTTCACTATTGAGTTCCAAAAACCCCCATTTTACCCTCCGACTTCGGCGTTGATTTTCGGGAGCTACAAGAGATCATTTGACGAGCCGTCTGCAGCATTATGGTAAGCTCTTCATTCTTGATCTTTTCATGGTTCAAAATTTTGATTTCACTGGTTAGTTTTTTCATTTTCACATGGTTTTTGAACCCTACATGCGCGTAAAAATTCTCGCAGGCTGCCCATACGGGGCCTGCGAGAATGATACGTTCTCACATGAAATATTTGAGCCAGTTGCGAGGTGTTTTCACTGTGTATAATAAGGCACCTGTGAACAATGCAAAACTCAAAAAAAATTTAAAAGTTCATCCAATAGAAAATATCTAAACCATGACCAAAATCATTAATCCGCCCTTTATATTCCTTGTGAAGGTATTTGATCAACAATCATGGTGCTGGAGTGGCGGGAACGAGAACATGAGGAGGATAATTCCAATGTCGAGAATCATCCTCCCACCATAGCTACATTGAGAGATTGTGGTCTCTTAAAATACTTCCGTATTCCGAGCATGAGAGCCCAAGTTCGATTACTGGAGTATCTAGTCCGTATGTGGGATCCAGACCAGCAAGTTTTCAATGTAGGAGCCCACACATTAGCCATTGACATAGAGGATGTATACTTCTTGATGGGATTATCCATGCATGGGTCTCATGTCAGTCTGACCGACAGTAGAGGTGGCGGGTTGAAAATGAGTGAATGTTGCAATCAATACTGTGTACGCGAGGCCGAAAGAAAGAAAGGGAAAGTGGCGATCTGGGGAGTAACAGACCTGACTCTCCGCACTATTCTCTTCACTATTGCTCGGATGGCTGGGATTAATTCTCCCCATATGTAATTACAGAGCTACTTCCAGTACGCCATTGAGTGTACTGAGTCCCGAGTATTTAACTGGTCTGATGCAGTACTGTGCAGTATCAAAAGACAACTAACCAAGTGCAAGCGGGGTGAACTGAAACAATTTGGATATGGATCTTTGTTAGTATCTTTCTTCCTCGAGAGAGTCCCCATATTTAGACTACAGGTTGAGTGGGACTTTCCGGGTCCTAGGGATCCACGGATGTTACGATGGTGTCGGCTCATGGCCCGACATGTGGCAGGACTAATCGTCAAATATGACGATATTTTCTTTGACTGGCTGCAAAACCAGATGCTGATGGTTGATGACTACACGTATGTCAGGTTGTATTTCCGAGGAGATCCTGATCTAGCACTACCTGAGGATGCTCAGTGGAGAGACCTCGGTAAGAAGTACACACATTTTCTCTTTTTAAATGTTTTTTTTAATTTTAATCATATTTAAATGTTTTTGGTTTATGTATTTATCCGAAGACAAACACAAAATGTTTGTTGATAACACAGATGTTGGACCGTATAGACCTCCTGGAACCTCTCCTATCCAGCGACGAGGAGAGGTAGCAGTAGTAGTACCACATTATGCCGAATATTATCAGGTTGTGGAGTAGAATTTAGAGGGTCTGACAGCAGACATTCCAGATATGACTCTGGAAGAGATTCCACGACGTGATCAGCGTCACACTGTAGGAGTTTCAGCAGCTGTGGATCGACTGCTCCGTAGGGTTGCTAGGGCAGTTGTGTGTTACCATGAATGTCATCCATGACATCACATTGTAGAAGCTATAAGCTTCCATTTTTTATAATTTGGTCTTCGGACAAACTTTTTGTAAAAAACAAACTCTTTTGATCGTTATATATACAGATGGCATCTACTGGTTTACTTTATATTGTGTGTATTTTAATGTGCTTGATTTATAAATGATTTAAATGTCTGTCCAATACATAATTAGCCAATGTGTCTGTTAATGTATTAAGACATCTAGGAATATGTTGATATTCAATGTGATCAAAATATCGTTCCAAGAGGAAAATTCACAAATACACTCGTAATAAAGTAGTACTTTGAATAGAGTAGACATTACTTAGCTGTAGTACCACCAGTTACGAGTCGAGTCACACAACCAAATGACGAATTTCGAGCGAGATAGCATCAACCAATAATTCAATAACTACGCTATACTCTGCAATGTTATTGTTTGCACGGCCAAGACATACACCTCGTAAAGATATAAGTTCGTTGGTTGGGGCATAGATTTCCCATGCAATGGAAGCTAAGTTCCGAGTACTACGGCTAGCACCATCAGCAAAGCCAATATAGGGTAGCGAAGACTCCGACATCTGGCAATCAAACACAAAGTCACATAAGGACAGAGACTAGATAACGTCAAAAGCAAACTAAAATAGCACACACAAAGTATAATACATAAAATACAAGTACTTGTGCACAAATAACTTATGCATAGTACTTCTTCAAGTACAACCCATTCCTGGGTTCACTCAAAGGTATACCATCATAATCAACCAGCTCATACGCTCCTTTTTCCAAAACTCTGTGAACAATGTAAGGACCACGCCACATTGGTTCGAATTTTCCAGCTCCTAAGACACCTTTATCTTGTTCATATAGAAGAACAAGATCACCTTCAGAGAAAACGCGAGGCTTGACATGCTTATCATACTGTGCCTTGACGCATTTCTTTTGGGCTTCTATTACTAGAGTAGCGTCACGCCGAGTTTCGTCTAACCGCATCAGATACAAAAGACGTTCTTCTTCAACAGAAGTATTGAGTAAGAGTTCGACAACTAGCTTCAGAGAAGGTATCTCACATTCTATTGGAAGAATGGCTTCCACACCATAGACCAATCGAAAAGGCATAAGCCCCGTAGCGGATTTGACCAATGTTTGATATGCCCACAATGCCGAAAACAACATCGTGTGCCAGCTTGTTTTATGAATGCCTATCATCCATCGAAGCATAGTGATGAGAACTTTGTTTATTTCTTTGACCTGGCCATTAGCCTGCGGATAATAGGGTGTTGAGTTATCATGACGAAGACCCAACTTCTCTGTAAGTTCAGACATCATAAAATTCCTAAAATGACTACCGTGATCAGTTACGATAGTGTGGGGTACACCAAAACGAGCTATGACATGGTTGAAAAGAAACAACATTGCAGTATTTCCAGTGTTATCGAATGTTGGCATCGCCTCGGCCCATTTTGTAAAGTAATCAACAACTACAATGATGTAACCATGCCCCCCGACCGAGTGAGGGTGACATGTCATGAAATCAATGCCCCATTTTGCAAAAGGACCAACTGAGACCACAGGATGAAGGGGAGCAGGATGCGACCGAATTTTCTGATTGTAGGTCTGGCAGGCATGGCATTTCTGAATGGCAGTAATGCAGTCATGGAACAAGGAAGGCCAAAAATATCCTGCACGTAAGATCTTCTGGGTAGTAGCATACCCGGACATATGACCACTACATGCTCCAGAATGGCATTCATTCAGAGCTTTCTCGGCTTCATCAAATGTCAAACAGCGTCGAAAAACAGAGTCAATTCCTCGACGGTAAAGAGTATCCCCGAGGATAATGTAGTGATGCGCCTGATAGCGTATACGACATCGTTCATTACTGGACAAAGCAGGCCGGAAAGTCTGAGTTTGGAGATATATAATGATATCTTCGTACCAAATATCGTCAGTACTAATGAGGAAAAGAGATTCATCAGGTAATGAATCTACTGCTACATTTTCCGTGGCAGAGTGAGGAAAATCACATATCAATTCAGCGAAAACTAAAGATTTCTTGGACGTGGCACGATCGAATTCCAAGTCAAACTCCTGAAGAATGACAATCCATTTGGAGTACTTGCCCCCTAGCAATTGACGTGACAAAATATGTTGCATAGGGTTGCAATGTGAAATCACTGTAGTTTTCCTTGAGAGGATATAATGCTGAAAGCGTTGAACGGCTTGAACGGTAGCCAAGTCCAACTTTTCAACATGTTGGTACTTGATTTCCATTGATGATACACTTCAAATCAAGTAATAAATAACATGTTCATCGTACGCATCATCCTCTTGGATGAGAACCATGTCGATTGTATACTCAGAGGCAGCAAGATAAAGAAAATAATCACGACTATAATCAGGAGGAAAGAGAAGCGGAGCTCGTGTGAGGGTTGGCAATGGAATCCCAAACGAACTCGGAATCTTTCTTTAGTAGCCGAGTAAAACCACGAGTAATCTCGACGTAATTAGGAATGAAATGACGAAGAAATTTTGCTTTCCCCTTCAAACTTTGTAACTGGCACAGTGTGGAAGGAGGAGGGAGATTAAGAATCGCCTCAACCTTAATAGGATCCACCCGGATTCCCTGACGTGAAACGATAAAACCGAGAAGACGGCCGGATTCTACGCAAAAAACACATTTATGAGGGTTTAAACGAATGCGATAGAACCGACAACAAACGAAAATTGCTCAGAGATGAGTGGGGTGATCGACTCGGCGTAAAGAATGAGTTGGTAAATCGTCCAAATAGGGTTGAACGATATGCTTGATATCGTGAAAAGCATAAGACATAGCACATTGAAACGTCGCGCCAGCGTTCTTAAGACTGAAGGGAAGTTTCCTATAGGCAAAAGTACCCCAAGGACAAATAAAAGAAGTTTTATGTTGGTCCTCAGGAGCAATGTTAATTTGATTATATCCAGAGAAACCATCCATGAGAGAGAAAATTTCGCTTCTGGCACAGTCATTGACAATCTGGTCGACAAAAAGGGTTGGAAAGTTGTCTTTTGGACAGGCTTTGTTAATGTCCCTATAATCAACACATACACGAATATTGCCTCCTTTCTTATCAATCGGTACAGGGTTGGAAACCCATTCTGTCAGAGCCACAGGATAAATAAAGTCAGCTTTGAGAAGTTTTTCAACTTCAAGCTTGATAGTTGTCGCTTTACGTGGGTGTACTGGATGTAGGCACTGTCGGACAGGTTTAGCTCCGGGGTATTCTTTATCTCATGTACAACAATATCAGGTTCGATACCTGGCATCTCTTCGTAACTCGAGGCAAAGATATCACGAAATTCTTTAAACAGTGAAGTATAAGTGACAATTTCTTCGGGAGAACACGAAGCTCCAATATGAACATTTTCAACTATCCCAGGTTTAACGGATATGTCAATGGGAATCATGGGAGAGATATTACTGAGGTTCTCTTCAGCAAACATATCATGTGAAGATCCGGGAATGGTCGATATGACAACAACGGTCGACGAAGTCGAAATCCGTTGGTAGTTCTCGAGAGTGTGTTGTTCCAAAAAGAGTATGGAACGATGATGCCCATCATTCCAAGGGGTGTCTTCCATGACGGACATGATCATCTTGTCAGTAGGAAAGATGACACGGAAAGGATCAGGATACAACTCATCAAGAGAGAAGGTAGAAGGTGTTGCCGAGTGAATTGCTTGATAAGCAGACTCAACCGGACTTAATGGCATAACGTCACCGAAACGAGAGTGATCTCTAGGGTCAGGGACTATCCAAGGGTTGGAAGACACAGGAATTTCATGAGGTACGGCGGAGATCATGTTAATAGAAGCAACTGATGGGCTTGGAAAATCGGGTGGTGGTGGAATGGGGAAAGTACCCATTAACGAAGAGTCTTTTAAAAGGCCTACACCAACATTCTCGTAACTCGGTGGGGTTTTAGTGATAAATGGCATGTTTCCAGTACGAGTATCGAAATTAAAGAAGGCAAGTTGGTCAACTGTAACAACCTTTCCTTGATGAGGAAATCGCACAACACAGAAAAGTGTTGACACAACAGGGCGCATAGAGTCTATCCAGCTACAACCAAGTAGAAGATTATAATCAAGGGGAGCATCGAAGACTTCCACTTCAACTTGGACTATCTTACCTTCTAGAGTAACGGGCAACAACGGAAGAACACTGTAAGGCTTAAAACCAGAGCCATTGAAGGATTTCAAAGTATTTTGTGATTCATTTAAAGGAGGAGATCCAATGGCTTTCCAACAAGCAAGAGACATTACACACGTAGAGGCACCCTCATCGATAACAGTTTGACAAATATTTTTTTCAGCAACAACAACTTGTATCTGAAACGCAAGCTGAGGGGGTAACCTTGGAATATGATCTTCCAAGTCAAAGACTATCAAATTCAAATCTATAGGATCAATTCCACCTATAGCTTTCAACAGAGCCCTTCGTTGTGCAGGACAAGACTGAAGGACTTCAAGGGCAGACATCGTTGAAGGTGCATGGGCCAGATCTTCCACAATAATGTAGTTCTGGGCCACATGAGCATGAGGATTGAAAGTTGACTTGTGAACAACACCCTTAGGGGGTCGTAAGACTGTATCAGGGCTCGATCGTTCGAGATGAAGAGGACCATTGGTAGGTGGTGTCAATGGAGAGGGTTGTACCAAAGCAAGAGGTAAATCGTCAACCTTCTCCTTAGATGGAGAATAATGTTTGGCTCTAGTTGCGATTGAAACGTCGTTCTTCTTAGAATCACCAGTGCACATCAAAATATATGATGTCATATAAGTAGATGGTTGGTCATGGATGACCAACTGAGCCTGTTGTTGAGACGGGAAGGGTTGGCACAAGACTGCTAGCGTAGATGGTTTGGGTGTTCCTTGAAGAAACTTAGTAACCTTGGCACGTCATGGACAATCCTTTGTGTAGTGATCGTCACCACAGATAAGGCAAGGGTATCGGGGTTTTCTCTTATCCTGATCTTCAACATGGGGTATTTTTAGGCTGCTTTGTTTGATTATTATTTTTTCCCTCCTTATTCTTGCCTCTCCCCTTTTTTGATTTATTTTTACCGGTCGGGGTAGATTGAACGACATTCACCTCAGAAGTTTTCCGACGGGAGCTGCAGGAGACGGAGCATTTTGAACATTAGAAGATGTAGATCTAGAGGTTGTACTTGAAATAAAATGTGAGTTGGCATGAGCAGTACCAATCACACCATCAGCTGCATGTGAGGTAGCTGGAGCAGTTGAAGCGCAGGAAGTACCAGGACGAGGTAATTCAGGTAACAAATCATAAAGTGTTCCCGTTTGTGAATAAATGAGATCAAGATACTGAGCATGACTTATAGCCTGCTCCTCTGTAACAACACCACCCATGGCAATATCTTTACCAATTTTGTTCACAAAGGATTTTGTGAACCATTCAGCCAGTAACTGATCAGGGAGTTCAATTTTAATGAGATGGTGTCTCCGTCTCCACTCATGTATATGATCTGATATGTGAGTGCCTTTAGTTTGTTTGAATGAAGTTAAAATCTCAGTCCCGGTATCATAACGGATCGGTAACTGGTAATGTGTAAGAAAATCCATAGCTAGAGTATTGAAGTCAGAAAAGAAATCTCGTGGCAATTCAATATACCACTTCGCAGCAGCACCAGTAAGGGTTCGTTGAAAAAGACGTAGACGAATGGAGTCATCTATCAACGAGTTGGATGAACACCATAAATCAAAAGTCATAAAATGATTATTTGGGTCCTCCCCCACCTTGCCATCAAATTTCAGAATATCCGACGGAAGCTTGGCAGGAATAGCAGGCCATTGGGGAGAGTGACGAATAGGATCATTCAGAATCCTAGACAAATCTGGAAAATCCAAAGTAGCAAGAAAAGGAAACTACCGATTCACTTGTGGGTACTAGTGACTTTGGGGTGGGAGCCCTATCGGCAAACCAGTAGGACCGTATGCAGTCTGCCCATAGAGGGAAGACCCTGGCTGATTCGGTGGTGGCCAGATAGGATAGTAGCCCCAAGGATTGTAACCTTGAGTTTGACTAGGGACCTGAGGCTGAGTACTGTGACTCTGACCCCAAATAGGATTAGTTATACCTAGATATGGTTGGCCCACGGTAGGGACAGTTTGCTGCCCCCCAACATTTTGAGGAAAGTTTTGTAGAATCTGATTCCAATACTGGGCCAATTCAGGGGGTATGTTTTGTCCAAAAGGTGAGGTTGGTCCTCCTACTATAGATTGTGTTCCAACCGGAAATTGCGGAGAAATTGGATTATATCCCGTAAGAGGAAATTGAATAGTACCACCTTTTCCACCAACGGGAATATGCAAGTTTGGTGCAATGGACGGTATAGTGCCACTGGGATTAGGATTACCAGAAGGAAATTGAGGGAGTGTCGGAATAAAACCGAGAATAGGGTGCCCAAGACCTAGAGAACTGGTAGGGGTTTTCGGAGGTGTTGGATTGGAAGCATTCAACAAAGAATTCAATGCATGATAACCGGGAGGTAATGTCGAGTTGACATCAGGCATTCGCTGGGTATTGATAGGAGCAAGAGTAGCTGCAGTAATTCCAGTTTGGACACTCGTAGTATTTGCGAGATGGACCATCTTGGGAGGGAGAACAAAGTGATAAGTGGGAGTCTCTGGTGTAGTTTCTGTCTCAGAAGATACTGGAGGGTTGATTTCGTAGACTGTGGGTGACTTGGTACCAAAAAGGACTCGTCAAAAATCACCTGACCAAAAAGGATCTTGGCCTACTACACCAGGAGAAGGCCCAACGGTTGATTCATAAGATGTAACAACAGCTTCATCAGAATAATTTAATCGCACAATAGGTCGTTCACCACGGCGAATTCGATAGTCCTCTCTAGTATTGGTAATTCGGAAATCTTCTAGAGAGTCAGTTCGTTCTACCTGTGGAGGTGGTGTAGTGACAAATGGAACGTCACTTGTTTCCCCTTGTGGTGGAGTAACCACTGGGATGTCAGTCTGATGGGGAGAACCCTCAGGTGTATCGGTAGGTGAAGGTTGAGAATTGTCCAGATATTCTGGAGATCAACCTTGCATTCTACATGAACGTCGTGGGGGAGCAATTGTAAACGAGTGACAAGCTCCATAAAGAAATTCTTAAGGTCAACTGTGAGAAAAAAATAACACGCACTAGTAAACAAAAATCTAGGAAGCAATCACCAGGAAAACATGACCTTCTAATTTCGAAGCCACTAGTTGGTGATGAAATCCAACGTCGCAACAACGAGATGAGAAGGGGTGGGGCTATGGTGGAAAAGTTACGTTGACGACCTGCTTAACGGACTTACACCCTGGTGCAAGCTCCCACACATAATCGTGGGTATACCCTCCAAGGAGCCCGAGTGAGTTTGATCAACATCAGTTCCAGGTACCGTGAAGACTTTCCCCTTTACAGTCACCTTGGGTAAGAACCTAGAGAGATAGGCCACTAAGGTCACCACAAACAACAGTAAAAGCTGAGGGAATAGTCGTCAGTCCGATCCACACACAAGGGCAGGGTATCTAGCCCGAAATCAACTCAAAGGCTTCCACTCATAATTGTGGGTATACCTCGGAGTGACCCCCGTAATACGTGTAATATCTACACTGATGTCAACAAAGCAGGGTGAGTAACTCTGCCAACACCAATGCAACCTAGTGCTTGACCCTTGTGTTAGAAGGGCTTCCTAGGACAATATGTTGCAAATAGAATTTAACACTCCCTAACTCAAGAT
>ML798119.1:239319-258318 GCA_009831015.1 Picea engelmannii
TTAACACTCCCTAACTCAAGATGCTATTGTGTGTTTTGAGCTTTTGGAGAGTGTATCTCTCTTCCTACTCCAAAGCACTAGCCTAGCTAAATGTTGGTGTAAAAGAGCCCTAGAAAAGAGTTACTAGATACATTTTAAGATTATGCAATGTTTTTAAGAGCTATTGTTTACTCAAAGGTAATGGAAGTGAAACTTGTGTTGTATGACTCTGACCCAAACAATGCAAGAATGAAAATGAAAAATATCACTTTTCGTTCAATGAATCCTATGTATGGGAGAGAGAGAAAGTTTTCCAAATCAATCTCTGAACTATAATGCACAATTTCTGTTTAAATGTCAATGAAAAACAATCATTTATCAAATGAACATTCTGTATATGTCTTTTTCAATACTTCAACAATCTCTAAATTTTGATTTTTCAATGTTTTCTAAAAAACAAAACAATTTCTTGAAAGAAAAACTTGTTGTTCACTTTTCAAGAATAACTCTCACTATGCTGATGAGAATACAAAAAAAAAAACAATGAACAAGCAAATAACAACCCAATCAACTCTTTCAATGAAAGAAAAAATAAAGAGCAAACCAATGAGTCTTCTCAATGGAAACGAAAATGTTCTTTCAAACCAACAAGAAAATGATAAACACCAAGCACTTAACTCTCAACCAATCATTGGTTCTCAACCAATCAGACACACTCATCTCGTGAAGTCAGAGAGAATGAATTTGCCAATAAGAGTCAAGAAACGAAAGTCAAGCTACAAAGTATAAGAAAAACCTTGAAACCCTAAAACTGTTTACACGGGCAAACTAAAGCAAGAGCTATATCAATCAATGATCCAGTAAATCCATAAGAGGTAAATCAACTGATCTGAGTAGTTGAAAAAACCAAAACTCAATTTCAAAATTTTCAAAAATCTTGCTCGCAGGCAAGCAGTGTTACACAGTGCGAGAATCTATGATTCTCGCAGGCAACCTTTTAGCAAGGTGTGAGGTTCTCGCACTGGACCCTATGAGCAGGGTGAGAACCTGACTGAGTCTCGTAGGCTGCAGTTAAACACAGTGCTAGAACTCCTAAACATGGAAAAAATTTTGAAAATGAAAGCAAAATTGACAAAATCTTCTGGACCCAGAAGGTCTAACAGGATATCCTGAAGACTCAGAGACTGATAGGATAGGAGAAAAATGAAACCAGAGCAAATGGCCACAGAAAAACACAAAAATCCACCAAGAAAATGGGATTGTTCCCCAGTGGAGTCGCCAATTTTGTTTTAGTATTAATCCGTAAGTGCGGACACAAACCGATCTCCCTAGATCCACCTAGATCTAGAACAAAACAGGACAGAATAATACTCTTTCCCTAGATTTAGACTATTGAATGAACTAGGAGGTAAGAATCATGAACATACCTTATGATTCGCTTCCTTGGGTCTTTGTTGTTCCAGCTTCGCTCCAATGCTCTTGCACCATCCAGACCACAACAGTACAAACCAATCGAAGTGAAGACAACTCAATATATTCAACAGTTAATCTATACATATGATCAAGGAGTTATGTAATAAAGTGACATTAGCTTTATGGGAAAGGGACATATTACTGTATTAAATTGATAGAAAGAAAGGATTACAACCTGAGCCTTGATGTTGCAAACCTCCTTTCGATGGATCCTGGCTCTGACACACACACTTTCTCATGCATGAAGAAGATCAACCACTTTTGATAACCTTGCTAGAGTTCTTAGCTGTTGTAGCATCAGTCCTTCATACAATCTTTCACTAATTCTCCAATGTATTCTTAACCTTGTTTTCTTCTAACCTTTTCCATGAGAATACCCTCAATATATAGGAGAGAATGAATTAGTTACTTGGATAGGAATGATCCCAAAATATCAGGAAAACCAGTGCTTAGATAACCATTCGAATGCCATCTCATCCTTCTAGAAGATTCCCTTCTAGAAGGTTTGAGAATTTATCTTTTTCCCTTCTTTAGAAAGTGTTTGCACCCTATTAGTTAGACATAGTGTGAACTTCTCACACCCTAGATTAAGGCAGCCTGCGAGAATCACACATTCTCGCAGGCAAATATATTGGCAGCCTGTGAACCTTCCTCAAAAATGTGATTTCTAGAAAAAGATAAAGGTAACTTTCCTCTGGAGAAAGTTTTAATGAAGAGCTTGAGTACACCATCATTAATACATCATCATGAAGAAACAAATCATGGATAACAGTAGGCCAATGTGATAAGTTCTAGAGTTGGATCTATGTGATCAAGAGTTGTAAGTGTTTTGTGCATACTGTGTGAGGCTTGCAAGGATAGTGCAAGTAACTGTAAGAGACTCTGTGAAGGCTTATTGTTGTACCCTAGAAAGAAGAAGGAGGATCTGGTGGAGTGCATGCAAATCTCCTGTCTTCTGCAGAGTAGAACTTGGATTCTATGTTCCTGTAAGAAGCTTGACCAAAGATAATAAAGAAGATAAGATTTGGTGGATGTAACCCCAGGGTGGGGGTGAACCACGTACATGTTGTGTTGCTATGCTTTGTATGATGTATTGATGTGTTTTTGTGCTTACTTTCTTAGTGATTTAACATATATGAATGATAGATATATCTATTGATACTTAGTGCTTAATAATGTGGATGGATGTTAGATCTGACTTATGTACACATGCTTAGTGATTAAATACTTTAGATTTGAATGAATATTGTGATACTCTATAATTAGGGTTTAACTGTGCTATAACTAAGACTAGATATTGATGAATGTTAATTGTTGAGTACTATGTTAAGTGTTAGAATCACAGATCTATTCCCCAGCTAAGGTTGCAAACATCTGAGTCATGTAACCACCCTTGCCTCTACCTCCGGTGAGACTTGATATGCTTTACATGTCTTGCCGAAAGGGTCGGTAGTTAGGGTCTTGTTGATGCACTGTTGTAGAGTTGAACCTTGGATCTTCCCCTGTGCCAAAAAATGGTTTCATTACTGAGACCTAAAACTTTGATTGTTGGTAACTGAAGAAAAAGAAGCTTTGTGCGAAAATTTGACCTGAAATTGTGAAAGCTCTATGCGTAGATCTATCGCTCTAGTGCATGTTATTCTACTCGATCTGTGAAGCTATGTGCTAAGAAAAGAAGTCTGACTTGAAGAAAAGAGGTAATATCTAAACGCTTTGTGCTCTGATAGAGGTAAGAATAGTAAAATGTTTTAGATCTAGAAGTGTTGTGCTCTGCTAAAGATAAGATTAGTTGAAATTTTTGTTTCTAAAGTATGGATCTAGGTATGTTTGATAAGATTTGTCCTATCTTGAAAACTAGGGCACTGATAGAAGAAAGAATATTTGATATGCATAGATCTGATAAGAATAGTGAAAGATATGTTATACCTATGCATAGAGAGAATGTTTGGACTAACAAATGGATGCAGGATCCCAGAAAGAATTTTTTGCAGGTTAGATACCATGATCCTAGTGCATAGTACAGGAAAGTTTGGGGATCATTTAAGAGAAACAGAGGATTAACCATTTCTTACAGTTGCATAAGACTGGGACATCTGGCTAAGGAATGCCCTGGTAGAAGAGCTATTTGTCTCTGTTGCAAATCTATGGACCATGAAGTTTTGGATTTCCCTAGAATGATTGCTAAGGTTGAAAGAATGAATATGAGACAAGGAGACCACGAGAAAGTTCAAGCAACTAATATTATGACAAAACCCCAGAAAGAATCAAAAAAAGTATTGCTACAAATGAAAGAAACCTTGAATGACCACCGACATATTATCTTATGAGAGATATTCAAAGAAAAAGAGTGCATTGAAACAAGAATAGGAGACTTCGACATTGACTGTGTTCTAGATGAGGAAACACAAGTGAATATCATGACAAAAAGAACTTGGGAACTTCTAGGAAAGCCTGCTATGATTCCTTCATTGGGAGGAATAGGATTATTCAAAGGAAAACTGATAACCCTATGTGGTAGACTTTCCCAAATATCTATGAGTGCTCATGGAACTTTGATAGAGGAAGAATTTGAAGTTGTTAAATTTATTGAGAACAATGCTCCATTTGCTATGTTATTAGGAAAACCTTGGATTGAAGGAGATAAGGCCAGAAGGAAAGAAGAAGAAGTCTTAGAATAAAATAAGCAATATTTAAAATATTTCATTACTAGGAGGATCGCACACTTGATTGAAGAACAGGAGAACTGAGTGAAGCTATTTAAAACCAGGGACTTGGATGTCGAAGTAGGAAGAACACTAGAAGACCCACAGAAGACTGAAGCACGTTCCAGATACAGATGAAGTATTACCCTTGATTTATAGGAAAGAATCTCACTAGTGCAAAGTTAATCTACCAAAAGAAGATAAGAATCAGAAATGAAAAAGGAATACTGAGATGAAGCTCACTGGAAAGAAGGCTCGAAACTAAGTAAGAAGAGAGCTAAGATCGAAAAGTTACAGAAGGTTCCAAAGGGAACTTCGCAGAAGGAAAATTTGCAAAATTGGAACTTCGTCGGGATATCATAATAGAGTCACATGGCACTTTTTCATGGTGAAGCAATATATCCATTGGAAATAGTATAATCGTTAGACCGATGGCCCGAATGGATAGAAATTAATTTATGGTAAAAAATTTCACCGCTAGACTGTTGGGACTGCGCCATAATGGACAGAACTAAGTTAATGAAGGATTCTCACCCGTTGCAAGAGATTTGTTTCCAAGTTATCTATTTATCCCATCGGGCCACGCAGCGAGAACACTTTTTCTAACTGTGAATCTGAGTCCATAGACTAGTTGATTTCACATAGTGATCATCGCGCTATTGCCATCCATCCTATTGCATTAACTATTTACTCTTCAAACCCGAGATATTCAACCACGAGCGTGCATGTTGGATGAGCTTAGCACTGCAGAGATAATTTTCAAAGAAGTTCTCATTGACCTCATGACTGAGAGAGTCATGTATGAAAGACTGATGTCTGTGGGTGTACAAGCATCATCGACGAGAGGAGTGCAAGCCTCTCTATCGACTGCTTGTGGAGCTGGACCATCCTGACCATCAGCAGAGAAGAGAACCAAACAGAGAGATGACCTATCAAATGCAAAGCTGATCCCAACCATATTTCCTGATTACATCCCGACCTTAACTGACGCGGTGAGTCAAGATAGCGTGCCAAGATATTTCGAGTACTCCATGGTTACTGCGTACCTCCCGAAGGGGATACATGTAGTTCGTGCATAGCAGGACAAGATCGCAATGTTGAAGTTCAGTGACTTTAACCTCGGAGATCGCAAGAAATATAATATGCTTTCCCCGTATAAATACTTGACCAGGACGAAGGGGAAGAACTCAAAGATAATCCCCCAATCGTGGATGATCAACCTCACGTAGTCCAGCCTATTGAATGTAATAAAAATCCCACACTTTGGAAGGCACCAGGAAGTCAATGCATGTGTCAAGCTATTTATTTCATGTTACCATGGTGATTACTTATGTCTAGACCACCATATCATAGTCGATCTGATGTTGATCCATAGGATCACTGGATAAGTATGCAAGGACCCGACTCACAGGAGTTCTATCCAGGAAAATTCACATATCGTGCACTAGCACAGAAGATCAAGGATACATACAGTGATGTTGAAAAGGGGACACGAGGCTACAAGGTAGCCTCCATCCAGAATGGTGCAGTGTGCCTAGCCTTCCAGATAATAGTTGGAAATTTAGTAAGGAATAAAAAACCTACATAGGTCACAGGCTTTGTCATTGACCTCGCAGGGAAGTGCATGGAAGGTCTGAAGATGAACTGGGCAAAGTACCTATTTAATCAGTTGGAACTAGAATGTCGCAAAGAACAGGATCAGGGCTACGAGTTTCACTTTAGCTGGCTCTTGATCCTCATCACCTTTGTTTCCTGGTAGATGTCGAAAGGTGCGACCTTTCCAGATATTGAACCATTCGAGCCGCTTGCTGTGAAGTTCACCATGCTCTGGTACTCGAGTGATATGAACAAACAGTGGCAGTCAAACGTTTTTTTTAACACAGATTACCTTCAGCTGAAGAGAGCCATCAAAGTTGAACCTCACATGACTTTGAACACCCTACAGAGGTTCTGAACCATGATGAAGTTCTGCGTCGATCGACACTTCATCTACATTACAGCACGAGCCAATGAACATAAGGAGCAGCTTTAGTCTTACTACAAACTCACGGAAGAGGACCTGGAGGAGATCACTAAGGACTAGTCCACAAACCTCCTTATTCTGGCAGACCTTGTAGATATGTCTAACCCTGACAACAGAGAGACCACACACAAAGAACATGATACACCTAGGACCATCATAAAAAAGAAGACCGAAGAGGTCCAATATTTAAGCAGCACCTCAGGAAAGACTGCTTCAGGATCACCTGACCGAGGGGGTGATGATGAAGTAGAAAAGATAAATGGCAAAGGAGATGAACAGAAGCAAGGAAAATTAACACCGCTTAGAGACAAGGTTTATCCCCTGAAGAAGAGGAAGGTTTCTTCCCCGAAACCCTCTTCCTGGAAGAAATCCAAAGCCACTTTGACGAAAATACAGATTGTTCTTTCTGTCGATGATTTTGAATTCATCATAGCATCTCTAAATGATGCTTCACTAGAAATCATGGAGAAGCAAGAAGCTAAGCAAGAGGAGATGTACAACACCTAGATTCTAGCTATCAACCTGAAACTTTTAACACCTGCTCTTTCCCTTGGCACCAAGAATCTGATGTGGCATGTGAAGAAAAGGCTCGGTGCTTGTGTTCAGCATTGGTCTTTCATATGTTGTGTGGCTTATGTTTATGGACTTTCACATCTAATATGCTTGATCAACTATCACCAATGAAATCTGTAGATATCACAGCGTCCTCTGTGTAACCAGGAATTCCTTTCAATTTTCCCTCGGATTCCTCCTTAATGACCCTCCTTAATCTCATCATAAGTAGTAGACTTCTCAAGTCTAACAATCAGATTGACAACTGAAACATTTGGTGTGGATATTTTCAGTAACTGGAATGAATAGAAACCAGCTCCTATGCCACCTCGCCAATCCTTGTTTTATGTTCCATCAACTATCTTATGATTTGATGTGATGGAATGGACGGTCATCATGAGACTTTCAACAATGCCAAACTTGTCAGTGATTACCTTAGCCAAAGGAGCCAAGCAGTTAGTAAGAATTTGGCATATATCCTTGATATGTGTTGGTTTAGGTACTAAGCATAGGAATGGTAAATTAGGCATTGGGATAGTTTATTTTGGTGTACACACCACAAAAGAAATATATATTTTTGACTATAGAAAAATAATCAAAATAAAGGATTTATGAAACTAACCTAAAAGTTATTTTTGATTGTGTAGATTATTGGCAAAAGATTGGATTTTAAGGTAAGAGTAATGGTAAGAGATCTTTGAGATTTGATAAAGTAAATCTCAATGGAAGAATAATGACCTTGCCCAAAAAAAATAGAAATGAGTGTATTAAGTAAAAGTGGAGAAAACACATCAAAATACCAGTGTATTTTTTATCACTAACATCTAGCTCCAACTGGGATGGAGACCTCCCTGTGAGGTTTCCAAGAACCTAGTAGTTTCAGTCACCTTTAGCATTGGGAATGGAGTCATCTAGCCACCTTTAGCATTGGGCATGGGATAATATGGCTTTTATAACTGATCCTTTGCAAATCTATAACCTGCATGTAGCCCGCTCTGCTTATTCAACAACCAAAAACTGAAAGAGTCTACTTGCTCATAGAGAAAAATTATTCTCCTATCTACTCCTACTCTAAACATTGTACTAATGCTTAATCAAGTAAACTCATGCTTCTAATGAAGCCATGTCAGAAAATGATTTACTGAACTTGTTCTTGATCTTAACTCAGAAAATAATGGAATGCATAGCCAACAAAAAAGTGGTTTGAACAGATGATAAAGACAAATTTCATCTGACAAAAATACTTTAACACATATGTTGCTCATAGATTCCAAATAGTTTGCAATAGGGTCATTAAAACCACAAAATAATACCTCTGTATGTTGTTGTTCCAATTGAAAGAAACGTTTTTTCTCTTTTCCTTCACAGATATCAATGTTGAACACGGATTGCTTGACCTATGTTGGAGAAACATGCGCGATCAACTGCTGATCTAAATTTTTTTTCTCGTCATCTTCCTCTTCATGTCTACTGCAATTCGTCTACAAATCTGAAAGCTGAGGATTGCCCTTCGTATTTGCTATAGATTTGAAACTGTCATCTACTGATATGTCAATTTGTTGATTATATTTCTTTGTTTTCAAATCAAAAGAATGAGGGTTTCCCTTGGTATCTGTTGCTGATTCAAATCTATCACATGCTAGTATAAACATTTGTTTATCATTTTTCAAGTTTTCAAATGGGACAATCTGATCTTCATGACAATTTAAGATAGTAAATTCATTTGGTACAATGTTAAAAGAATCTATATTATGGATACTATCGTGAAGATAATCAATGTCTCAGTCACAGTGAGAGGTATCCCTTATAACATCATACTCTTCATGGCTATCTGAATCTTTAGTCAATAAATGAAATATGACAACATTCGGGATATAGAAGATCGCCTAAAAATATTTCTTTGCAAAACAAATGAAAGGCATCATGAAAATCTGCCAAAGATATGATACTGGCAATAGGGAGTGACCGGTACCAATCATGAGCAATCACCTCTAATGAAAACCCAAAGAGATTGATCTAAACATCTTCATGCACAATTTCAAGCCGATGAATAAAGTCATGAAAATCCAACAAGTGTTCAGCTAGCACTTCCCACTCTTCTCCTTGAAATCTGGGAATACTTCTTTCCCATTCATCACTACTAGGTACTGGATTAGGAAAACCAACAATCTTTGAAAAATCATAGAAGGCATATCTCTTAGATAAGATTTTTTTCATTTCATACCAGTGGAGTTGCCAACAGATTTCAGAACAATGGAGCCACCACTGAATCTGTCCCTCATGGAGTCGCCACTGAATTTTCCCTTCATGCAGTCACTGGATAGATGATTACAATTGAAAATGTGTCCAGACTTTATCTATCATCAAAGCTGGATCTTGTCGTCTCCCAAGGAAGCTGAGCTTCAATCTCTTCTCCCTGGAAATGACGCCAATTTTTTATCACTCCAAGAAATTCTTCTAGGTTGTACTTCGAACAAGCTTGGTAACTTACTAATTTCTCAATGTTTTAATCAAATGGATCGAGATGGATGAATCAATCAAATCTCACACACTCTAGACATATATGAATACTTTCATAAAGATAAGGCTTTCAGCCAAAGGTGTTCAGAAGGTTTAATAAACTATGAAAGTATGGAGAATACCTATAATACTAGCAGAAACATATACACAAAGTACAAATGAATGGCCAGATAAAATAAGTAAAGTACTTGCAGATTGTATGTTTATGGATGTAATGACAAGTTGACAGTTATCATACATCAGATAAATAATAAACAATGAACATAATATTCAGATACAAGTAGGATAAGAGAGAATATGAAAGTCTGAACAAAGATGGAAAAAGAAGCTTATGTCTGATATATATTCAAAAAGTCTGAAGAATACAATAGTAGTAGTCAATTCCCCATAGTCGAAACCCCCCCTCTTTTTTCCTTCAAAACAATAGACTTTATAGTCTTTACATCAAGAACTCAAATCCTATAAAAGAGGATCGAATTATACTAAGAATAGTAATATTAAACTAGTTACAAAACAATAGGAATAGATCCTATATAAAAGGAATCAAATCATTATCTAAATCTGAAGTCTCTGACAGCTACAAAAAAAATCTGGCATCTTCAATAGCCTTAAAGGTGATGACAAAGAACTGAAAAATCTTCCTTTAACAGCTTAGGAGATCTTTGACTAAAACTAGCAAAGGGATTTTAATCTTCTCACTTTGTATTCTGCCTCTAATACCGAGAAAGGATAATGATTTGAAATATTTAAATTATTATATTTTCTATTGAACCATATCCATGCAACCTGGGATCAAAAAATTCAGATCTGTACAAAAGGAATATCACTCTTCTCTTCCCTGCACTTTCGATGGCTAAAGAGCCAAAAATCTTAACCTGTAAGCCATCAAAAGCTCTGCTTTCGGTGGCTAAAGACAGTTTTGAAAGCCTTCCTAAGCCACTGAAAGCATAGAACTACTTATATCTATCTCAAGCTCTTGTTCATAGTCAAACTCCACATATTCAAGATTCTCCTTCACATCACAGGAAATTTCACACTCTGTAGTGGTGGTGAATGAATACCCTCTCTCTGTCAAGATCTTCATTAATGCATCTATCAAATTTTTCTCTGCAAGATCCAAATTAAAGTATAGCATGAGGCAGGGCACATCCTTCATAAATTGTCATTGTGTGACTGACACCATCCTTATAATATAGCACAATACCAGTTGTACGACCACTTGCATACAAGGAAAGAAATGCCTAAATGGCAACATACATAGTAGGCACATTAAAAGTTTCAAAGATGATCTGAGTCATCTTCTCTCTGTTTGCCTTGGGATTTAGGGGAGCTTCAGTAAGAAGTACATGATGTTCTTCTGAAGCAACTCAAATCTCATTGTAGAATGTGTGATGCCAAATCTTCTCCATGTCATCCCAATATGTGAAATAAATTCCCATGGGTTTACCCATGTTTAGGCCTATTTTGTAATGTATAAATAAGTAGTTAAGTGATGTAATTAGGAGGGAAGAGACATAGTAGGCCAATGCGATAAGTGTTAGAGTTGTATATATGTGATCAAGAGTTGTAAGTGTTTTGTGCATACTGTGTGAGGTTTGCAAGGCCATTGCAAGTAACTGTAAGAGACTGTGTGAAGGCTTGGTGATGTACCCTAGAGAGAAGAAGGAGGATCTGGCGGAGTGTGTGCAGATATCCTGTCTTCTATGGAGTATAACTTGGATGCTACGTTCCTGTAAGAATCTTGACCAAATATAATAAAGAAGAGAAGAGTTGGTGGACGTAGCCCCAGGGTAGGGGTGAACCACGTGCATGTTGTGTTTCTATGCTTTGTGCAATGTATTGATGTGTTTTTGTGTTTACTTTCTTAGTGCTTTAACATAGATGAATGATAGATAGATATGTTGATTCTTAGTGCTTAATAATGTGGATGGATGTTATATCTGACTTATGTACACATGCTTAGTGCTTAAATACTTTAGATCTGAATGAATATGATGATACTCTGTAATTAGGGTTTAACTGCATTGTAACTAAGACTGGATATTGATGAATGTTAACTATTGAGTACTTTGTTAAGTGTTAGAATCATAGATCTGTGTCCCGACTAAGTGTGCATACATCTGAGTCCTGCAACCACCCCTGCCTCTACCTTGGTGAGACTTCATATTCTTCGTAGGTGTTGCCGAAAGGGCTGGTAGTTAGGGTTTTGTTGGTGCGTTGTTGTAGCGTTGAACCCTGGGTATGCCCCTATGCCAACAGCAGAAAAAAATAAAAACGACGGAGTAGATGATTCTATCAATCTGTTTCTTGAGAAATCTCTCACACGACAAAGGGACGAAATGATGGAGAATTTTTCCCACATCCTTTAATTCCTACCAATAGCAACAGGAGAATATTCAGCAAATAACCACTTTGGAAGCACCTCTCCTTTCAAGGTACAATTTAATTTTGATATTCTCGTATTTGAATGTCAGATAGATGTGGATTCCTTAGACAAATGGTTAAATCTACTAGAAGGTTATTTCTCTGTTCACCATTTTTCCAACAGGGAAAATATCACCTTCGCACTCCTTAAATATCTCCCCCTTGTCAAACATTGGTGGGAAAATTACTGGGAGAAAAGTTCCACAGAAGAGTCTAGAATATATGGGGTCAATCCCACTTGGAATTTTTTTGTGGACGCAGTAAAGGAATAGTATTACCCTGTTGGAAACTATGAGGACGAGTATATAAGATGGACCACACTTCAGCAAGAGTGGGCTCAAGAAGTTTCAGAGTTCACCAATACCTCCCATACATTTCGCACCAAGCTAGGTATCAAATACTCCAAGAGACATTTGGTTCTGAAATACCGTGGGGCTCTACATAGATACATCCAAACTGAAATGGATTTTCTGGATATCTCATCACTCGGTGTTGTGTATCGATATGTTGTTAAAATCGAGCAGAAATTTAGGCTCCAGAACAAATAGGAGTTCATATCTGTGAATCCTAAACAACCAAAGTATGACAAATATGGACCGATGAATGTCGCTCAAAATAGTCATTGGTGGTTGAGATCAAAGACAAGGATCTGAACCCTAGTTCTGAATCTGATTCTGAAAATAATGGCAAGAGACAGATCATCAACGCAGACCCCATTGTTATTGTCGTGACTGCAACAATTCAACTAGAAGAACCAACAGATCCTGAAGAGGGGGAGCGTATTTTTCATTCATAGATCTGGGTGAAGAGGACATTGTTTCATTTTATTGTTGATAGAGGAAGCTAGAAGAACCTCATCTTAGCAGAGGTCGTCAAACAGTTGGGATTGTCGACAACACCACACCCGCAACCATACAACATTGGGTGGATTAACCAGGGGCAAGATTTTAATGTTAGCCAGTAGTGTCGATTGTCATACGGCATCTATCCCTTCAAGGATGATTTATTATGGGATGTTGCCCCACTATATGTCTGTGATGTTCTCTTGGGCTAGCCATATATGTGGAACTACCATGCTATCTATGAGTCTCGACCCCATAGTGTCATTGTTACTTTGGGGGGTCATCTCTACATAGTAACAGATGTATTTCCAACTACTTTCCAACCTAAACAATGCCAAGAGGTAGTATATCATACTAGAAAATTCAACTTCTTCACAATCTGTTCAAAAGGTGAACAAAAGGATATTGCAACCACTAGCCTTGGCCCAAGCACCTTCTATCCAACAGAAGCAGGTCGAAAAGATTGCAGAAAAGTGTAAATATTACTTCTCAACAGAGGAATCTCATGTAGCCAGACTAGTTAAAAAGTTCCAACCCTTCCAGCCACAGGTTTGTGACAACCTTCAACAAGCTAAGCAACGCAACTTCTCCAACAAGGAAAGCAGCTCATCAAGATGCAGATTCAACAAACACTTTTCCCTGTCCCCCAGGAACTCAACACAATGGATACCATTGCTTCCTAAGGAGGGAGGATTGATCCAGGTGGATATCGGTGGCCATCCAACTTTTCCAACTAGCTCAAACAGTTTTCTGGCAATTTTGGTAATTTACTATTTTTAGCAGTTTTTAACTTTCGGGGCCATTTTGAGGGTCCAAATGAAGGTTTTTTGGGATAAATATTCTCAATGATATCTGAAGGATTTTATTTATCCCTCAAAATGAATCTCCTCGATGATACCTTTCCAACAAGGCATCATGCGCCCAAAATGGAGATCGTATGCCAAAGTTACACCCCGGGGAAGTTGATACACCAAACTACCTAAAACGGGGTCCACAAAAATGCTAGCTTTTCATCTTCTAGGGTTAGGGTTTTTTATTTTATTCATGATTAAAAGTCCTTTGGAGCCTCATTGTAAAATCATCTTCTTGCGAATGCGAGTATTCATCACATCACATGTCTTCAACTCTGTATTTTTACAGTCTCTGTACATTTCTTTCATTAATAGAAATCGTGTATTACTATATCTTTGTGTTTATATCTCTGATATATTTATTTTATATTTTTGGATATATGATACATATATATACATTTCTTTATTATATATTTTCTCTCATTCCATGCCAAAAATAATCTGGATCAGGAAGACTGCAAAGGTATGAATCCTGAAACGTCGAAGTTCTGAAGTAAACGAGAATCGTCCATCTCAAACATGCAAATAAAACATGACCGTCAATCTTGAAAAGTGATTAATCACTCATTTTTCCTAGTTCTTAGTCACCACCTATGGTCATATGGAATAGAGGTCCTGAAAGTGCATCTGTGCAAGTTTTAAACATACAAAGGAAGAATTTCTACTGTCAGGAAGAAACTTCGAACCAGACAGGATTTGGATTCTGTCCTGATTGATATTAAGTGATCACATACATCCGATGAATTGAAAAGCTAATCAAAATCTCAAATAATATATGTTGGAGAACTGAGGATGCATCAAAATCATAAGAATAAAATAAAAAGGCATGGGATCGAGTTAAAATAAATCAATCCATACCTCTAATCAATTTATGAAAATCCCTCTTACTAAATTGAAAATCTTTCACATTAATGTGTAAATAATAATAGAGGGAGATATTAATTCTAAATTGAAAGTCAAATGTTATTATTGTTAATTTAAATGATGAGGTGAAATGGTCCAAACAAAGGGACACAATGCTTCATCGCTCACACCAATTGGAAGACTATATAGGCAAGAAATAACGGTAAAGAAGAGGTGTCTCTGTACTCGAGATCAAGACAAAAATCAAAAGTTAGTCCAAAGAAGAAGAATTGATGATACTTGTGCACTAAGGGTGGAAGGGAGGATCAAGGAAGGATTCATATCCTTTATTAAGTAAAGTGTGAATAAAATGGAGTTGGTTCTTCCTAGGGTTGGTTCCCTAAAAACAAGGTAGTTGGTGCTTCCTAGGGTTGGTTCCCTAAAAACAAGGGAGTTGGCTCTTCCTATGGTCGGTGCCCTAAAAAAAGGGATTTGGTGCTTCCTAGGGTTGGTTCCCTAAAGAAGGGGATTTGTGTCTCCTAGAGTTGGTGCTCTAAAAATGATTGGTGTCCTTCACTATCTCAAATTATTCTTTATAAAACCTTGTAATTCATGTTAATTAGTTTTATATAATTAGTTTTAAATACAATTCCATTGTTGATCTTTATGGTGATTAATAAAATATCATAGTAACTGATAATTGTTTAAAAATAGGTAATATTGATNAGAGTTAGTGCCTTCAACAACAATCTAATAACTAGAAGGTAGATTCTGAAATAGATCAGCAAGAAGGAATGTCTTCCAAAAAAGCATCATTGTTTAATGGAGGTTGTTATGCTCTCTGGAAAATAATAATGAAAAGTTACATGTTGGCTCTTGGTTTTGATGTATGGGAATCTGTTGTAGATTGTTACACTGCACCAGCTACTCCACCCACAGATACTGCAGGAAATAAGATTTGCAATGACAACTCAAGAGTTGTTAATGTCATTCTAGGAGGATTGACAAATTCTATATATGTGAAGGTAATGCATTGTAAGTCAGCTAAGGAAATATGGGACAAATTGGAGGTTGTATATGAAGGAAATAGCAAATTCAAAGAAGCCAAACTACAAACCTATAGATCTCAGTTTGAAAATTTGAAGATGAAAGAAGAAGAGAACATTGTTGAATACTTTCATAGGGTGGATGAGGTAGTTAATTCAATCAGAGCAGTAGGAAAAGAAATTACAGATAAACCTATTGTACAAAAAATCTTAAGGTCATTACCTATGAGATATGATTCCAAGATTTCCATAATTGAAGATAGTCCACAACTTGAAAAAATCACAGTAGATCAGCTTCATGGAAATTTTACAACATATGAGATGAGAACAGGGAGAGAGAACCCATCAAAAGGAGAAAAAACCTTTAAATAATATAAAACAAAGATGAGGCGGGATGAAAATACCAATGACAAGTTATCAGATATATATGATGAATAAATTTCCAACTTCATCAAAAAACTCAAGAAAGGGACTAGGAAATACAAAGGAAATATTTCTCTGATATGTTTCAACTGTGGAAAAATTTGACACGTTGCCAATAAATGTCCCTATCCTGAGCGGGAGGAAAGTGATGATGAAAGAANAAAAAAAAAAAAAAAAATCAAAGACAAAAATAAGTTCTACAAGAAGAATAAAATGTTCTTTACTGAAGAAGACAATAGCTCATCTGAAGGAAGTGAGGATGTGGAACTAGAGCTTCTATTTATGGGAATAAAAACTCAAGATAATAATCATTTAGAAGATGAAGAAGAAGTGAACCTCGAGGAAGAATTCATTCATGAAATTGAAGAACTAAGAAAATCTAAAAATAAAAACAAGCAACTAAGGGAACAACTTCTAGAGATTGAAGAAACTACTAAATCAAGAGAAAAGGAATTTCTAAAACCCTAAGTAAGTCATAACAATTTATTATTAAGTTAAAAAATAAAGTCCAAGAAACTAAAAGAAAAGAAGAAATATTGAAAAAAGAAATCAATGAAAAACAACAAATATCTAAGGTATTGGAGGATGAAATAGTTCAATTAAAAGGGAAATTAGAAAAAGAAGATATTTAGTCTAAGTTTGAAAATAGATCAAAAATCCTAAATAACATTAATAGAAGTCAAAGATCGTCAAATCATAAGAAAGGACTACGATATGATCCCTCTACAGAACAAGAAAATGACAAAATCAACTATGCAGATGTTCTTAAAAACCCCATAAGAAGAAAAGGAAACAGGACAAGAACAACACCATTGAAAACCATCGCAAATAAACAGAAATCTGCACTTCCTACTAAAGAAAAATATGACCAGAAGAATAGAATGATCAGAAGGAATCTTTCTAACAGAAATCAATATATGTTTCTTGGTTATTGCTATTCCTGCAAAAAATTTGGACATAAAGAAATACATTGTAAAGCTTATAGAAAGTATAAACCAAGAAATATTCAAATATATGAAAACAATAAGGATAATGCATAAAGAAGAAATTACAACTCCTTCTCTCCCTTACAAGACTACAATATTGAATGTTACAAATGCAACAACTATGGTCATAAATCTAGTGAATGTAGATTTTCAAAATAGGACAAAAAGATAAATATTCCCAATTGTCAAAAAGTATGGAGGAAAAAGAAAATAGAGTGAAATGTATCCCTATATGCAATAAACCAAGGGTGTCAGTGGTATATAGACAGTGGATGTTCCAAACACATGACTGGAGATCAAAGTAAATTTCTCAAGTTAAACAAGAAAGGAAAAGGAAAAGTAACCTTTGGAGAGAATATGTCAGCCAAAATACTGGGAAAAGGCATTGTCGGTTTAGGAAATAACAAAACCAAAGCATAAGATGTACCTCTGGTAGAAAATATCAAGCCTAATCTCCTAAGTGTAAGTCATACATTTTGTTGACACGAAGTTTAATGTTTTACCCTTTAAACCTCAAGCGTCACTTTTTCCTAGTCATGGAGCC
Source organism: Picea engelmannii (assembly GCA_009831015.1). Lineage (NCBI taxonomy): Eukaryota > Viridiplantae > Streptophyta > Pinopsida > Pinales > Pinaceae > Picea > Picea engelmannii. The sequence goes on from ML798119.1 coordinate 256,528, forward strand.
GCCCTTAATATTAAAAAGAATCAAAAATATTTTTTCTTTTCGAGTTTCGGGATTCGGGGTTTCACAAAGCATGTTTTCCTAACTAACCACTCTAGACTCCCGGTGTCAAAATCCTGAAAAAGATTTATTTTAAAGTAATAATAAAAAAGGAGAAAGTAGGTGCTATAAGTCCTAACGCGTGTTTCACAAAGTATCCTTTAATAGTGATTAATTAAACTCTTAAACACGATCAACAATTCATTAATCTTTCACGATTCGGGTTTCCTTGTATCAAATTGTTGTCAAAGTGTCATCCCTTGAACTCCTGATCCCCGATTTTCTGAAAAGAAGTTAATTACTAATCTCAATTGATTAAAGCATTAATACAAGTAATCAACATCTAAACTAATCCCATCGTGATTTCTTGATTCGTGGTTTGCTTATGACATACCTCATGGGTACAGGATCCCCAAAATTACGAAATATGAAATCGCAAATTTTTTAACAAAGTTTAAAACGAATTTAAGTTAGCTTAAAATGGGATTAATAAAGATTAAAACGAATTTTCGCGTTTGACATTTTGGGATTTGGTGAAAGAGCTCCTTTCGAAACTCCAGTTTTGAAATCGCCAATATACGGTAATATCTATAACAGATGAATAGAGATATTTTTTTATCTAAATGCATATCTTTGGGCATATCTCCCTCATTAAGACATTAAATTTTTACCACCTGTCTCAGTACATCCGTCGTAAGAAGATTTAAAGGTTAATAGAGGTTTGGTTTTTCAAATTTCATTCTTATCGTTTGAATTTAGAAGTGAATTGCATTTAGCAAGCTTACACATTTTTCTCTACAACAGGAATCCATCCTAAACACGAACATTATGGCACCTAGAAAGGCACCTAAGAAAAGTGAAGAATCAGCTGAAATTTCAAGCACATAAGGAGATGTCATGTCTGATACTAGACCACATGCCATCGATTCCATCAAATCATGGAGGAAAATTTTTGAAACCTTGGACTACGAAATCAAGAATTTTCTCGATGATTCTGAAAACAAACTCTAGGACATAGAAGAGTCTGAACTTCACAAAGAAGCCATGCGCCCATGACTCATGAAAAACAACAACATGATCAATTGGGATTTGGAGAGGACAGATGAGCAAACCAGAATCATTCTGGACAACCAAGGGGTCATCATCGACTCTTTCAAACTGGAGCATATACAAGTAATGTACAAATTGTCTCCCAATTCTAAACATATTTATAATAAAGAATTTGTAAGTGAATTTCAAAAGAAAGAATGCACAGAAGCAGACCAAACATACCCCGAAATAATCAAAGACTGGTGGAGACACCCACCAAAATTCAGGTCCGATACCCATAACATTTATGCCACAGCCTCTTTGAATGAGTACATGGTTTATGTGGCTATGATTTTATGTATACTTTTTGGGAAGAAAAGTCCTACCCATTTCCTTGCAGAATGGGTGCCTCTTTTACATGAAGTAGCCGAAGGATATAGCTTCAACTGGAACAAAATTCTATCAGATAACCTAGCTAAGGAGGTTATGGAGTATCAAACCGCGATATCCAATGGTCGATCAGTATCCTTTTACATGTTTGCATATATCATGGACGCTATATGTTTCATGACTCCTTTCCCTTTGATGAATTGGAGTTGGAACCCAACCTACACTGAACCGATTCATGAATATCATTCTAAGTTGTGGGAAGAAAATGTTAAGGATTTTTTTTACGAAATTTGTCATTTTGTGGTGATACCAGTGCATCAGATGTTGTATGGTTGT
>ML798120.1:0-29478 GCA_009831015.1 Picea engelmannii
GATGAAGCGCCAAAAGTCATGTGGGCCCCGTTTGGGTAAGTTGGTGCATCAACTTCCCGGGGTCGTAACTTTTGCATACGATCTTCGTTTTAGGCGTGTGATAGCTCGTTGGAAAGGTATCATCGAGGAGATTCATTTTTGGGGCTCAGTCATGCCTTAGGCTATCATTGAGAACCTCGATCTCGAAAAAACTTCATTTAGGCCCTCAAAATGGCCCCGGAAGTGAAAACCTGCTAAAAATAGTAAATTGCCAAAATGGCCAGAAACCTGTTTTGAGCCGTTTGGAAAAGGTGGGTGGCCTCTGATATCCACCTGGATCACCGAGTCCACAAAACACAGGAACATCGACGGATTAGGCAACACTGGATCCACAACATCGCCGGTCAATTCCCCTGTGGACAGGACAAATCAAATAGAGGCAGGTCGGGTGTCAATAGAAATACGAGTGCCTAATTCCCTTAGCAAACTTATATCTAAAGCAGGGATTCACATAGACCTGGAAAGTATTAAAGCCATAGCTCAACTTCCCTTACCCCATAACAAGAAAGTTATGCAGTCCATTTTTGGGAAAATCAATTTTGTGAGGAATTTCACTCCCGAATTCACAGAAATCATCAAACCCTTACAAAATATGATTCACAAAGATGACGAATTTAAGTGGGATGATGAGCGAAAATACGCCTTCAACAATATCAAGGTTTTCATTTTCCAGGCCTTGGTGTTGCGAAGTCCCGATTTCAATAGAGAGTTTTTACTTTGTAGTTTTTCCTCCGATCAATCACTAGCTGTAGTCTTGAATCAAAAGGATGATGACAACAACGAAGCCCCAGTGTCATTTATGAGTACTAATCTTCAAGGAGTTGAGCTCAATTATCCTGTTATAGATAAACAAGCCTACGCGGTTTATAAGGCAGTAAAACATTTCAGGTCTTACATCCTCAAGAATCACACTAAAGTAATTGTGTCGTTCCCTACAGTCTAATCCTTGTTCATCCAACAAGAAATGGGGCAAAGAAGGGGGAACTGGATGGCAGTAGTCCAAGAATTTGATCTAGATATAAAACCTACAAAACTAGTAAAAGGACAAGGTTTGTGCAAGCTTGCAGTCGAAGCCCAGGATCAAGTAAATGAATATCTCTGATGGGATAACGAAATGGCACTATGGTATGGTGAAGTAGCATACATATCCCCAGGACAAGACTCCTAGTATAACGATTTAACTTATCTTCTACATCATGGAACTTGTCCCGAAAACCTCAACCCTAGAGAAAATAGAGCCCTTAGATTAAAATCTACACAATATTGTCTTATAAATTCGGTTCTCTTTCGGATCAATTATGATGGGGTACTATTAAGATGTCTTGAACAAGAAGATGCAGACAAGGTATTGAAATAACTCCATGATGGCTCCGTCAGGGGACATTTTGCAGGAAACACTACCGCTCATAAGATTCTAAGAGCCGACTATTATTGGCCCACCTTCTTCAAATACGCTCATACATACGCTAGAAACTGTAAGACTTGTCAAATAAGTGCTAGAAAGGAGAAAAGAGAGGTGATACAACTACAACCTGTTACTGTCTCTCGGCCTTTCGATAAATGGGGGTTGGATATAATAGTAGAAATCACACCTGGCTCCTCAAAACTGCACAAGTACATTCTTACTGCCACTGACTATTTCACAAAATGGGAAGAGGCCATCCGTCTGACTCATGTAAACGAGAAGGTAGTGATCCAATTCATAGAATAGAAGTTGATCACGAGGTTCAGTGTCCCTTCTGTTCTGGTCTTTGATAATGCAACTTACTTTTCTTCCACCCTATTGACAGAGTTTTCTCTAGACAAAGGAATCATAATCAAGTACTCTACAAATTACTATCCCCAGGGAAATGGTGTGGCTGAATCAACTAATAAAAACCTGGTAAGGATATTAAAGAAGACAGTTTTGGATAACCAAAGAAATTGGCATAATCTACTCTATAATTATCTATGGGCTGATAGGGTCACACCCAAATAATCTATAGGAAATTCCCCATACTTTTTGGTCTACGACCAGGAAGCCATCCTCCCAAATGGACTCTATATTCCGTCTCTTCAGCTGGCCCAAGATTCCAATGAAAAAACCTCATCGTCCATGCAAAAACGGATTAACACTCTTCTCATGCTGGAAGAAGAGAGAGAAAAGGCTAAGTCTAAATTCCTAGCTCGCCAACAGATAGTAAAAAGATGGTTCGATAAGCATAAGGATAAAGAATTTTTTTTTGAAGTAGGAGACTTAGTCCTGAAGTGGGACAGAGAAAATGAACCTAAAGGGAAACATTCTAAGTTTCAGAGTCTATGGCTTGGACCTTTCCAGATAGCTGAGAAAATTGGGGCAGACACTTATCGGTTGCAGAGTCCGAGGGGGGAACTTGATTCCCTCCCAGTAAATGGCCAAGCCCTAAAACAACACTTTCAATAACAAAAAAAATAAAAAAATTGAGGCATGAGTCTGGACAAAGAAAACGAAGGAGGAATAGAGATTTTGCTTTTTCCTAGTGAATTTCCATTTGGTGAAGCACTCAACAGACCCTAAAAGTCTATGTCCATTTTTTTTTACTTTTTGGGTACCACTTGATCCTTTGCACTGTCTGTTTTTCCTTCAGTATGAAACTAATCCCTACGCTTATTTTTCATATTTGATTTTTCTAAAGTTTTCATGAACATACAACAAAGAATCATATTAACCATTAAAAGGTACTTAACAACTACTTAAAGAATCGTCAAACTAAATCTTTCCCCAACGTTCTTAGAAGTTCGGCATCGGTAAAGATTAAAGGTGGAAAAAAATCGTTTGTTAAGTTTAAAATAACCGAGCTCTGATCTTCATCGGCCTCGGAAGACGAAAGTCTTTCTTTTTGCAATTGAACTTTGGCAGGGGTATCGTCGAAGACCAATTTGTTCGGCTTCAACAGAAAAATGAAAAAGTAAGCATCACGCAAGGAGAGGATCAGTATGGCTGACCACCGAAACCCGACGCTATTTCGCCGTAAGGGAGTTACGAAATAAAATACACATTAATTTTACATTTTAAAATCTCGATCCTCGACCTCCAAGCCGGAAAGACATGATGTGATAAGACGTTTTAACCCTCAAATTCACTAGGTATGAGGCATTTAAGGTGTTAATAAAATTTTGGATTGCGCATTAGTTTCTAATCCGTGCGAGAATCAAAAGAAATCATTTAAAATTGCCGATACAATGCATCTTCCTCCATGCCTCCGGCGTCGACCAGTTACAATTTAATTGCGGAGAATAGACGGTAGTTTATGTTTGAATTTCATTTATTACTTGTATTAATTGGTTGATATGATGGATATATTGTCTCATGTTATATGTTTTCAAGGTCATTGTGTATGATCCTATTCTGCATGACAAAGTGTTTAGAATGAATAGAGGAGCAGAGCTAACGATCCAGAGAATTAGTCTAAAGTTCAGTGAGTATTAGACAACTATCTTAGCAAACATTACAGGTATGTATCCACTCGTTGTGTTTTACGCTTCCCTTTTATGTTCTCAACCCAACTCTTCTCTATACACATGTTTAAAGGTTGTTTTATTTCTAGGAACAATGCCTCCTAAGAAACCCTCCACCAGGAAATTCCCAAGAGCGCCAAATCTGCAAGAACCAAAAGAAGGAGAGGGATCCTCCCTAGCAGTTGCAAGACAATTAGAATTATCCCCCAGACCAGGGCCTGCGATTAAGACAACTACCAAGAAGGCCTTCATCCAACCCCTGACCTTCGGGGACATAGAGGCAAACATTGGAACCAAAACAACATTTCCTCGCTGGGAAAAATTGTTTAAGAAGATCAAGAAAGAATAACCCCTCGAGTATACCCCGCACAACGATCCTGATACAAGGAAGATCGATGATGATGTCCTCCCAAACATTTGTAGGGCTTATCTACACGTGATGGAAAGCTAGACTCTAGTGTTTCCTTGCATTGATCTTCTAAAGTGGCTCATTTACCACACTAATGAACATAAATGCTTGATTAATGATGATAATTGTTGATGCGTTGGGGTTTTCTTTCCATCAGAGATTCAGAGTTACTCCAAGGTCAGGGATTCGGAAGAAAAGATGAGCACTGATTTCGTTCTGAGTTTTTATGCATCACACGATACCAAAAAAATCATGGTTTTGCGGTGGAGGGAAGACAAAACATTCATGAACCAGATTGTCAGCTGGTACCCAATGGCCAATCTAAGGGCACCATACATATACTTGATGGATTTTCTCTGCAGGTTTCATGGGGAGAAATATTGCTCCCGGTTTTCAGAGGCTTGGATGCCCCTATATTATACAGTGGCCATTTCAGGCACAGGTTTCAATTGGGGTGCCATCATCTCCAAAAAGTTGAGCACATGCATAAGACAAGCCCAGACGCGAAAAGAGGGGGAAACCCCCTCCTTCTACATGGCCTCGTATATGTTAGACATCATCTGCGCCAGGAACATTTTCTCTGGAATGAACTTAAACTGGCACTCCTCGGAGCTTCCGGTCCATGTATACTTCAACATCTTATGGGATAATAGGTACAAAAAAATCCTATGCTCTTATCTGTGACCAGTTTATTGCACGTATCTATTTTTCGTTGTTCAGGAAAGAGTACCCTAGGCTGTCAAAAGAATCAAAAAAGGTTATATCCAAAGTGGGTCACTGGTATCTAGATGAGCTCGAAACCTACATCGAGGTTTTCGGAGCCACAGGGGCACCCCATTTGTTACCCATATATGTTCTCGACCAACTAGTGTTAGGGAAAATTTTCTACCAGACCATCCTGCAAGGATACAATACCACTTTAGTAAAGGACAAGAAGCAAGCCTTCATTCCGTATGGGTTTCATATTGGCTTCTACATGGTCAAAGATACCGCGCATGCTAAGCAAGAAGGGTTGATTGAACTAGAATTTTGGTTTCGTACCGGTCGATTTCGCAAACACGATCCCAAGGGCCTGGTCCTACAACCTACATCACATGTATTATCTTGTTGGATTTATGCCCATGATTGGTTCGAAGATGAAATTTTCACCGAAAACGCTCAAGATTGTGATGAAGTGGTGTCAAGGAGGGTTGATCCTCGAATGACTAGGTTCAAAGCTATGAGTTGGGAAGATCAAGCGACATCTTTGGAGAAGACAACTCAAGAAATTCTCAGGACCCAGGAAGGAACTGTAGCATCTGAATCGGGCGAAGAAATAGGTGATCCCCAAGAGGGCATCGAGGTAGCGACAGTTTATCAGGAATCCCCAGTACAAATCAGGGATTTCCCTGAAGTTCAAGCTACAGAGGGGATGAGTGAAATTTTGTACCAACAAAGCCAGCTGCTAATGAAACAGATGCAGGATGATCTGTACCTTATCATAATGCCTGCGCTTCCAACCGGTACCCAAGAATGAAGCCCGATGGAGTAAAGCAGCCCCAAGTCCACAAAACTCGGGAACACTGACGGTTTAGGCAACAATGGATCCATAAAATCACCGGTCAATTCCCCTGTGGATAGAACAAATCAAATAGAGACAGGTCAAGTGCCAATAGAAACATGAAAACCTAATCCCATTAGCAAACTTATACATATATATAGCGACATCGAAATCCCAAAACCATCTCACGACTTCTCAGTGCATGTCCAAGAGGAAAAGGGTCCCAAGAAAGTTTCCTCCCCTGAGCCCAAAGTTCAATACAAGGAGGTCTTGGAAAAGGAAACAGAAGTCGAAAGCAACCTTGACACAAAAGAACCTAATGAATCGAAAACCAGAGTGGATCTAAATGACGATCCCGAACCGGAGGAGACAAAGAAAAGATCCCTGCAAAAGGAAATCAACAGTTCTGCAGCTGATGGGAAAGTAAGTAACGAGTCTATACCCGACACCTCCATTCTGCCCAACACTCAAATCCCTGACGAGAGACAAGTACGAGTCGGACCCACAAGGTACAACGAGGAAGTTCGAGAGTCCAATCTTGAACAAATATACACCACCGGTAGTTTGGGAAACAAACTAACATGGGGCGATTAGCAAATACCAGAGCTAGTAGACAAGGTAAAAGATATCTATGCGATCTCCTATGATCAAAAGAGAAAGGCCATTTTTCAAAGGACTGTAAAGAAAAGAAGGATCTCGTTGGATCACTCCATCTTAGTTACCACAGAGGAGCACTTGATCAACACAATAGACACCCGAAAGTCTGAACTGGTCTGCATAGGAAGGGCCCTCTTAGATGCCACCTTAGATAGAGCCAGGAGGGATGAAAAGGAACTATTCACCACCCTAAAAGAGCTCAAGCACTTGCGCCATATTTTCAAATACTATAAAGGCGCCATGTAGACCGTTGTGTATCTAAGAGGTGAGTTTGTAGGAGTTTACAACGAGTTCAAGAAGGAAAGACACCTGTTAACCGAGAACATAGCTGAGTTCCAAGAGGACACTCTCATGGCTCTCACGACATGAAAGGAGATGGAGTGATGGTATGAAAGGGTGCAACAAGTGGTATAAAGACTCAAGTACATCGAGGCAGTCCAGAAAGGCCTAGATAATGAAAAACATGGCATTCAGATGGTAGGAAAAAGTAGTCTTAATCGCATGAAGCAATCCGTTGAGTACTAAGCTAAGATGTCTCGGGACCCATATCGAGAGATCCAAGAACAATGGACCAGGTGCAGGAAGCACTGGGATAAAATTAACAAAATAAGGAAAGATATTGGGCTCCCCAAGTTCGGCACCCCCAATAATTTCATCGACCTGAGCGACGTGTTCAAGATTCATACCGAACAAGAAGCGCTATGGACCGAAGAGTTCACAAAGATAGTCAATGCAAGGCTAGGGCAAGTGCAACAATTCGTAGTACATCCGGTCAGGGCCTAAACCATGCTACAGCAGTTGAACTCCAATTTAGTAAAGTACCTGACCCATGCATTAGACATCAGGGGAATATATCCAGCCCCGATGGAACATAATAGATTTCCATGGGCCCAAACATGTGAAGAACTGTTTGTTAGCTAGACTGAATACGAGAGAAGTCACCATTTCCAAGAAGTATCTCAGGACGACTGTTAAAGAAGTTGTTAGAAGATAGTACCATGTGGCGATTTTTGTTTTGTTTAAATTTCACTTAGCCTTTAGTTCCAGTTAAAACTTTATGTTATAAATAAAGACACCAGCCAATTAGCAGAGGGTCGATGGTTGTTGTAAGAACTCTTTCTTTTGGGTTGTTAAGAATTATTTTGAGATTGCTATGAATTGAGAAGTCCTTCTGGACCAAAGACAAGTTATTTTCATTAGATGCATGTGATTGGACTTGGAGAAGAACTACTTCCTATCATGTTTCATGAATGATGTAGTAATGAGTAAGAGCAATTAATTATGTTGTCAAGTTATCTGGTGCAATCTCTTGATGTTATTTTCTTTAATGATGAAGATAAATCGTTGTGTGATTATGTGATGCATGGTTATGGTAGATGAATTATTTTTCTTGCCATTATCTTATTACATATGTGCTTTCTTTCTGATAGTTATCTTTTCATACAGTAATTGGATGCTCATATGGTTAATGTATTAGTACTAGGCCTATGGTATAGAGTAATTGTATGCATGTTGAGCAACGGGTTATCCTAAGCTTAACCTCTTCCCCATTAATTAAAACTTAATCCTTTTATTTGTCGAGTTGGTTTATACTAGATTTCATATCTCATATCATCCCCACCCAAGAGAAAATACATAAGAAAACAGTCCTAACTGAAGGAAGATCCTTCACAAGAAAACACAAAATTCGATCGATAAATTGGTCGGAAAGAAAGATCTAGAGAACCATTCCATTTTAAATGCTACAGAGTCTAATTGGGCCTCAGTGATAGGTTTGGTTCCTACTTTCGAGTTAAGGGATTTAGGACCCATCAACAGTACCATCACTGTGGTTTATCTGATAAAATTCTAGACCTCCTTGTACCAGTCATCGTCACGTTGTGAAGTTAGAATATTTTCACGTAGATTTGTCTGAAGAGGCAATCACCAAAAATATGTGTGGTCTCAGACTCAACGCATATGCCACTATGTTCATTGTTCCCTTTATGTAAGTAATCTCAAAATCATACTCACTAAGAAATTTCGACCAACGTTGTTGTCGCACGTTCAATTCGCTTGCATAAAGATGTGTTGTAGTCCATAGTGGTCCGTTCTTAGTTCAATTTCCGTCCAATAAGGTAGTGTCTCCAAACTCTCAAGGCATAAACAATGGCTAACAACTCCAAATCATGTGTCGCATAGTTCTCCTTATTCCTTCTCAAATTTCTTGAGATGTAAGCAATCACTTGATCGTCTTGCATCAAGAATCTTCCTAAGCCTTCTTTGGATGCGTCAGTGCATACCCAGAAGTCTGCATCCATGTCAGGAACCTTTAGTATTGGTGTTGTTGTCAATAGCTCCTTAAACCTCCAAAATGCTTCCGTGCATTTCTTAGTCCAACAAACTTCTTGTTCTTCTTCTACAATTCAGTAATTGGATTTGCTATCTTCAAAAATCCTCGATGAAACGTCGTTAATATCTCGCTAAACCCTTGAATCTACGCATTTTAGGGACATTCGTCGGTGCAGGCCATTCCATAATAGCCTTGACCTTTGCTCGATCCACGATAATACCTTCCTCAGAGGTTACATGCCCCATGTAGTGAATCTTCGATTGATAAAACGAGCATTTAGACATATTCCCATACAATTTTTTCTCTCACAAACACTGTAGTACCAAGTGAAAGTTCTCGTCATGTTACTCCATCTTTCGAGACTAATTCAAAATATCATCAATGAATACTTGGATGAACTTGTCCAAGTATTCACAAAAAACGCTGTTCATCAAACTCATAAATACCCCCAAGGCGTTCGTCAGTCCCAACGGTAAAACAATAAACTTGTAATGTCCAAACCTCGTCTTAAAGGCAATCTTAGGAATGTCATCCTCCTTGATCCGTAACTGGTGATACCCTGATCTCAAGTCGATATTTTAAAATACCATCGCACCCTTCATCTGATCAAAAATATCATCAATCCTTGGCAACAGATACTGATTCTTTATCGTTGCCTTGTTCAATTGACGGTAGTCAATGCAGAGTCTCCACGACCCATCCTTATTTCGTATGAAAATAATAGGCGCACCTCCACAGTGACACACTGGGACGTATAAGTCCTAGATCCAACAACTCCTTCAGTTTCATTTTCAACTCCTGTAACTCCAGAGTTGACATCCGATAAGGCGTTCTTGCTATCAGTTCAGTCCCCGATTTTAGATCTATGGTAAATTCCAATTCCCTCTCCGGCGGCATCCCAGGTAACTCCTTCGAAAATACGTCCGCAGAATCTCTCACCACCGGAAGGTGTTCTAGACCTTCCGCTACTCCCTTATCTTTTAACGCAAGGATCACATAAAGCTTACATCTCTTGCGCATGCTCTTCCGTAGCTGCAAGGAAGAGATAAACCTCAGGGAAACTCCCTGGTTCCAACATACAATCACGCGTCTCTGTCCCTCATCATCGACCAAGCTCATCGTTTCGTCTTACATTTGAGTATTGCCTCAAGCGATTCCAACCAATCCATACCGATCACGATGTCATAAGATCCTAATATCATGACGTACAGGTTGGCCTTGGTGAAAACTCTCCTAGGTTAAGGCTAGAGCCCGTAACCTTCCCTCCAACCTTTTGTTTGGCTACCAAAGCCATTTCTACAAGGCTAAACTCATCTTGTTGAACTTCCTTTACCTTAATTTTTGTTAGCGTTGCACTAGAAATAAAAATTTCAGTAGCACCTGGATCTATCAAATGCTAAGGGTCTAGTCAGCGATGGTACCTGATGTCTCAAGCACAGTCGACTAGTGCTCTGCCTGGCGGTTATTCACCGCTGCATGAATCCAATGGGACTTTCCAAAATCTCCCATGGTAGTGGGTCTGGCTGATCCAGATGCTCTATTCCTCTCCTAGAACCGTTCCTCGAACAGTTCCCATGACATGTATTCGACTTCCATGTTCAATTGCGACAAGAGCATCCTCCACCATACAAGAGCGCTCCCCTTTAGTTGAAATACCGCCATGCGGGCCTTCATGTTGGAGGTATAGTCACGAAGTGAAAATCACATCGTCATATTCTCCAACCAGGCCTTGGAGGTTGCACCATCTGGGGCACCAAAGAACTCGAGAAATTTGACCTTCTCGAGTTCGCGGTGGGTACTAACAGTACTGGCTGGGTGCGCTGCGGTACTGGTAGGGTACAGGCACCCTAGCCTCAACTCAGTACAAATGGTGAATCAAGGCCTTTGAGAAAATCTAGAAGGACCTTGTCAGACCATCATCATCCCTTACAACAATCAAATCCATCCCAAGGACTTGTTCCTCCCCTAGCGGGTTAGACTCCGAGGGTGCGGGCATGTCTGGAGGTGTGGCAGCTCCTTCCACGACACCCATTGCGAACCTCTGTGGTGTCCTCTCGTCGAGATCATCACATGGACACGTTAAATTTTTTAGTTAGCACTAGGTTAATACTCAAAGGTTTACTATAATGGAAAGCATGGCGATCCACAGTTGCAGGGTTGAACCCCTCTCTGATACCATATGTAACAACCTCGTCGTTACGACTACATGCGACGCAATGCAAGGGCAATTTTTTTTTTCTTTAAAAGATGCATTAGGAAAAATAAAACATCAATAAGCATGGTGCTCATGCTCGAGGAATCATTCGGACAACTCATCAAATAACATAAACTTTCCATTTTGCGCTAGCAATTTGTAGTCTACTACAATCATCGTTAATAATTTCATGGCGCAGAGAAGTTGTTAATTCCTAATTCGTTAGTATTGATTATCCACGCAAGGGTTGCTAACCCATCACATGAATACATAAGTGAAGGCATAAGGTGATGAATTTACACACAAGTTGCGTAAGGAAACTAAACACAAACATAAATTAATCATCGCCTAGAGTTGAGGCGCGAGAGTAGCGTCAATTTATTCGTTGTGCAAGATCTAAGGTCTGAAAATCAATCACAACTTAACAATTTAATGCCCGCAAGTAGTCTAAAGACTCTAATAATTCCTTACATCATGGTTTCACGGCGCGCGAGGCGTTTAGGGACTATCATCACTTACGCTAAAATTATGCGCGCAAGAACTCTAACTTCTAATCTGTCTCATTATCAACATGGATTGTGCAAGAAAATCTAAACCACAAATCAACAAGCTTTAATTTAAGCTTGGGTGCAAAGGCGTCATTTATTTAACTCGGTGTGCACATTCCATCTATTACTATCACTCTTCACTCTTGATACTACAATTTTTGGGTGCATTTGCCGATATCCATTATTAGTGGCATAACAACTTTACTTACTAAGATAGTCATCATCATACAAGGTAATCCAAGGTTAGTGACCACCCAAGTGATGCATTCCTTTAAAAGGGGTAACATACCATTCCACAGGTGACAAGGGGGGTTGCCCCAACACAAAGCGTTGAAGGTGAAATTTAAGGGAAAAACAACCAAGTCACATGGTACAAGTTAAAATAGCTTACAACTTAAAATTCATCATCAAATTTGTTTGGATTCTAGCACAATATGAGTGCCATCATTTATGAATATAAATGACCTTGAAGGTAAATACCCTTATTTATAATTAATTAACCATGAAGGTGACTGCCATCATTTCATTAAAAGTGAAGGCCATCTCTTAAAATATAATTAACAACGAAAGTGAAACTGCCTCCCTTTTATTTAAAAGGTGTATGCCATCAGTGTACTGCAAATTGTTAAAGGTATTAAAGCAATGGAGGTGAAAATCGTTGTTTGTCATTCATTAATATTAAAAAGAAAAACGTCGTCATGCCACAATACGTTGTCCACCAACCAACAACGATGTCTATTAAGTCTATAATAACTCTAAATGAAAAACTATTGTTGAAGCTATGGACAATTCGTTGCCTATGTAGAAGGTGTGTTGTCTGTCATAATTAAAAAAACTGGTAAACATTCCACTGACCAAACAATTAAAATTTCTTATTACCAATGCATTGAGATAGCATGCAAGGGGCAGAAATAGTCAGAACCAGAATGCGGTGTAAAAGCCGGGTAATAACTCCAAGAAAAACGTGTAGTAACTGTTGTGTAAGACGCTATGATATATATATATATATATATATATATATATATATATATATATAGTTGTTTATTAAATATTATTGTATATTAAATATGATATTGCAGGTGTCTAGATGAATGAAATCGTTGTCCATTCCTATAGGATATGGTTGTCTAACAAATGAAAACTAAAAGAGATATCGTTGTATAATAATATTTAGCTGTCCATTCAATATATATATAGTAATATTTCGCTGCACATAAATTAATTCGACCATCATTCAATGTATAAAATCGCTGACATTTAAAGGTTAAAAAAACCGCAGTCTTTCAAGTAATTCTCGCTCTCATTTCATAGTATAAATTCACTAACATTAACTGCTAAAACAAACGTAGTCATTTGACATATAAATTCATTTCCATTCAGGGTAAAATAACTCGTTGTCTATAAATTATAAAAACATTGTCTTTTAGCAAGGAATAACAATATCACCATTAATATAAATCGCTATCAAAGGTTAAAAAAAGACGCAGTCGCAAGTAATATATGTATAAATTCCCAGCCAATATATATATCTAAATCGCAATCCATTTAAAATCAATCGCTAACCATTAAAATAAAAATCATTGCATATAACTGGGTGTTTAATAAATACTTGAAACGCTGAGTTAATATGAAACGCAGAGTAAGTATATGAAATGAAGAGTTAATATAAGAAACACAGAGTTATATGCTAATGAACGCAGAGTTAATGAAATGGTGTCTTATTAAAGGTATGATTCGCTGTGGTAAGTAACTCGCTAAGCAATTCCAATCAATTTAAATGCTATTTAATATCAATCGATAAAACGTTAATCAAATAAAATCAATCATAGACAAATAAAATGGTAACTTGCAGTCAATAAGGTAATAGTTTGCTCAGTAAAAACGTTGTATAAAGGTTACGAAAATCTCTGTGTAAGAGGGATGAAATTGCCGTGCAAGAAAGAAGAAATAGTTGTGCAATGGAAGGATGGAATCGTTGTGCAAGAAAGAACGAAATGGTGGAGAAAAAGCCATCGAAACACAGCACCAAGGGGCATCAAAGGCAGTAAAAACAACACAAAATTGCAATTCAAACAACATGTATAATCGTAGTAAATATATAAATTAAACATTTTCAACAAATATTCAATCACTGACACAGTAGATTCACATACACACTATAAATAAGCGCAGACATTAACATATTAAAATGTTGAGATTTACCGATCAAGGCGTTGGGATTCATCAATCAAAACACAGAGTTTTACCAACCAAAACGTAGAAGAAATCAATCACAAGAAAGCACAAGACCAATCATTCAGCCATGAATCAATCAATGTAGAGATAAGTAAGGGTAGGTCATTGGGAAAAAATTATCCTTCGCTCATCATCCACGCACAGAAAAGTAGGGCATTAGAATCTATAGGTCTATAAACACCAAAGTGACGACTATCGATTCAGCTCCTGGATGACTTTTCAGGCATGGACTCATGACCTAGGGATAAGGGCAGAAGACAAATAATAAACTCTTGATAATAATCAATAAATCCCACACAGATAAGTTACTGAAAGTAGAAGTTGGGTTTGCCAAAGGAAATCCATCAGAAAACAACAAGCAAGGGGATTAAAATACCGTCGGGAAGCAGGGGCCAAACAGTGCATGGAAATGAAATATTAAACAAGAACATAGAACTAACATGAGTAAATCTAAATTCATTGCATGTAACAATTAAACCGGCGTACCTTAGCCAAATGTGATTGCTCAGTAGTTTTTGTCTCGCGCACGCTCTGTCCAGCTTCCACTTGTTGACCGAAGTGACCTCACCGATACCTCTCAGCCAATGCGAGGGGTACTCTTCTTCCCCCTGAGCCCCTCGAGCCACAAAGGGGCCACACACACTATACCAGAGAACAGCTAGCACCCAACTCGCCTCGCAAGGTCGAGCTACCACTCATTACCCGAGTTGTGTATCCCAATTCCCACAAGATAAGTCAGTTAAGACAAATAGTTTACAGCGTAACGTTACGCATAAAGATCTGATCCACACTCCTCCTCCTCCATCCTTTTTATAGATGTTTTAAGTGATTTCTTTCCTAAATTCTCATTTAATTTCTTTTTCATTATTTTAATCAGCATAAAACCTCCCCCATACACATGTCATCCATCCCCCTAGTTGCACCAAAAATTAAATTCATTATTTATTTAATTATTCCTATTTCTTTTAAGTTTCCTTCTTTTCCCTTTTTATCTAAAACTCAAATTAGCAAGTGTAGAAAACCACCTTTTACCCATTTTTCTTTTTAATTAATAAAATTTAATTAGCATATGAAAAAAAAACAATCATTTCCCTTTTAAAATTTGAATCTCCCAAAGTAATTTGATTTTAATAAATTAATTGAATTTCTTACCCCCTTCTCGTCACATGTTTAATTATGATTATTATTTTTGACCACACATGTCACTTAGACCTATATTTTTAATTTCATTAGGTTGGGCGACATTTTTATTAGGGAAAATTTGTTTTTAAATCTTACTTGACACATCATTAGTTCTAAGGTCGTCTAGGGTTATTCACTTATCAATTAAAAATTCGGTGTGCCCTTCAGGACGCACTAGGTGCTCCAAGGGTGCCACCCACCTCTTTTTGTTTTCATTGTGTAGCGTGCCCTTCAGGATGCACTACATGCTCCAAGGGTGCCACTCGCCTTTTTCTGTTTTCATTACGCGATGTGCCCTTCAAGATGCACTACGTTCTCCAAGGGTGCCACTCGCCTTTTTCCATTTTCCTTACGCGACGTGCCCTTTAGGACGCACTACATCCTCCAAGGGTGCCACTTGCCTCTTGACTGACTTGGTAGACATAAAAAAACCCTGGAGTCAATACTTCGCCAGGTGATCTTATGGGAGACTAAGGGCCTCTAAGGAATAAGGCCCCTGCCTTATTGCATGCCCCTTAGAATTATCGTGAGCGGCTGTCACAGTCAGACCTCATGGCATCGCGGGTCTTCATGAACTAGGTAATCGTTAACCTATAGGTTGATCCACGATGGGAGTGCTAGTAGGTTGTGGTAGGGTTGTTGTCCACACCTCTCCCTCAAATTCTCTGGTTTTCGTGCATGACCCCTCTACTCCACATGTGAGTCTGGTCGGCAAGATATCGTCAGCATGCATCATCAATGAATCATGTCATCAATAATAAGCAATCATCATAACATCTAATCATATGTACATATGTCATATCCACAACAATCAAAACCCAATATTCCACTCCTTGACTCGATCCAGAATCCAAGGGGTTTCATTGATGGCTCTGCATCCTCAAGGTCCAAAGTCCTGCAGACTCAGGAGAACCCAGTCAATAGCACGTGTCTATGTCAATACAAAAAAATAACATATCATCATAGTCATAATGCCTCATAATCATAATAAAAAAACCAATAGTATAAAAGTTTGGATCACTTGCAAACAAGTGTCCTTAAAGGATAAGTTCGCTTAGTGCGTGCAAGAGCGGGATGTTACAAAAACTTACAAATAAAATGGAGGAGAGAGACATACATAAACTTACCCATGATGGGGTCCCTTACCAATATCTACAAGTGTATCCCGCTCTTATATAGTACTACTATGACTATTTCCTCCTTGTACAAGAACTACTAGAATCAACTTACCCATGACGGGGTTGGGCTTCTCCACTCTAGTGAAAATTTTCAAGAATTAGATCTAGGTTTAAAAGCATAATAAATGGGTGAATACACATAATATATATGAAATTGCAAAGGATGGTTTTTCAATATATTTGTATACATAGATAAATATTTTGGTGAATCTTATACCAAATTAAATAACCCTCAAATACACTGGGCAATATTTTGAGAGGGATCAAAAATTTGATTTAACCTATAAAATAGGAAAGGTAGAGATTGAGAGAGTGAAATATTGTAATGGTAAGGTGGATCAAAATGTTCTTAGTATGACATTTTTTCTTTTTTATTTCTTCCTTCAATTTTTGGGATTGCTTGTTGTAATTCTCAATCTTCCTTAGATTCATTAATCTTGTGATTGCATGTTGTAATTCTCAATTTTCTTTAAATTTATTAATTATAGAAATGTCAAGATAAATGTATTCAAATTTTCCATCATAGTGCCAAATATTAGGAGTTGAATGGGACAATCTTACTTTGATTTATTAAGTATATAAATGTCAAGATGCATTCAAATTTTGCATCATGGTGCCAAATATTAGGAGTTGAATGGGAAAAACTAGGGTTCATTGTTTTCTAGTGATTGTCATTTCATATTAAGTCTTAAATTTTACAATATATATTTTTGTAATAGTATTAGGATCATTTGTTTCTCAAAGCATAACCTACTTTGTAAATTTCTCCATCAAAGGTCAATCCATATTAAGCCCTACAATAGCAATTTGAATTGTTATCACAACACCGGATCAACCTATTGTGCAAAAGAACCTAATAGTATCCCTAAAAAAGGAATTTAATATCGGGGTAATGTGGTCTCTTGATTTTTATTGTTGTGAATCTTCCTTATATTTTCACTTTCCATATAGAAATAAACATTCAATAAAGGACATAATTTGACCCAAACACTCATTTTTACCTTGATGTATTGTAAGCAACCAAAATAATTTTATCACGTAGCACCCTGTGAATGAAAACCTCTTAGGACATTCTGAAATTAATGAACCAAATTTGTTTTTAAAAACTAGGAATTACAATTATGCATCGTGTTATTTTAAATTCATGGTGGCAAGATTTATGATATATTGAATGAAAGGATCTTTGTTTTTCAGCCTTTCCAATTTTGGATTTTCCACCTCTAAGATTGTTGAATAGAATAAAGCAATATTCTAGAAAAACCAATTTATGGATGGCCTTTGTTTTAGGCATGGGAATCTTTGCATGAAATAATATGGAAAACAACTCTATATTGTGGGCCTAGGAGAGTTCATAGTATCTAATGTGGATACTATCAAGATTTCATAGAAAAATAAATCATTACTAAGAGCACTGGCACAATAAGAGCAAGTGACTAGTCCTCATATTCACATACAATCCTTTAACTTGTCATAAAAAGATCATTTAATTGCAGTGAATAAAATCCTACTGATTTGGATCTCCTTGATAGATGATGCAGGAGCATCGCTCCAAGCCAACAACGTGCCAGCCAGCCAGGCACATTAAAGCGCGCATTCAATGGGAGAGAGGCGCAACCCTCTCACTTTCATATTTTGAATTTGAATTAATGATTGTAAGGCCAAAGTGCCAAATCTGTGCCTTTGAGCAGGCATTAGTTAAATATCACCTTAAATAGGTTGTAAGGCTAGGATCTAGATCCGATTCGAACTAGACAACCCATTCAATGTAATTCAATGTAATTGAATAGAGTAGGTAGCCTGGAGGGAAGAGCTCCCTAATGTAAAATATCCTTGGTAATTTGTAGAGTTAGTCAATTAGCATAGGTAGAGAAGAAAGGAGAGCTGAGACTCTATTGTAGTCCGAGCTCAAACACATTGTAAAGAGGCATTTTTAGATTAATACAAACAGAGCAATTTTTCCTGCATGTTGTTGTTCATGTGGTTATGAGTTCATGAATGAATGTCTTCATGTGTTTATGATATGTTGTAGATGTATGTTAGGTGTGCATCTGCAGGTGATAGGAATATTTTCCTATCTTTGAGTTCTTTGATTCTAGGTCTGGGTTCTTTGCGGTTTCATGCAAAGAGTGCATGACAGAACACTGTGGATTCTGTAAGCCAGTGCAAGGAGTGCACTTATGAATTCTGCGGAATTTCAAACAAAGACGTGCTAGGAGGGTGCACCGGAGGAAGTCATTGACTCAGGGAGAATCCTCAAGGTTGTTGAACACCTTGGAGGTAAGACTATGCAAAGGAGGGCACAGAGGATAGGCAGAATTTCTGAGAATTCTGTAAGGCTCTGCCAAGAGGTCATCGAGCGAATGCACAGGATGCATTAGGAGAAGAACTCTATTTCGAGTTCATTGAGAAGACATAATCACTGAGGATTATGGAAAATCTGCCAGGAGGGCATTGAGTTGGTGCAGGTGTGCACAGAAAGAAATCTTGTTTGAGTTCAGAAAGGATAAGAAGTGTCTAGAGGAGTACCTTCATAGGGTTACTGAACATCCTGCAGGCTCAACAAGGAGTGCTTGAGCAGGAAGTTGCGAGAGGGAATTTCCATCCCTTCAAGGAGAGAAAGGGGACAAGACCATTGAGGTATAAGCAATTGAAGCTCAAGAGGATAAAGACCTGTATAAGGAGTGCAAGAGGCCAACACCTAAGTAAAGTGTTGAGAGACAACCATCCGAAGGCTTGTCAAGCACAGGAGCAAAGCACAGAAAAGATCAGGATAGATAGCACCTTTGCGTGCAGAGACACTGTAAGGAGTGCAGAGGTAGAGAACCTCTTCGAGGTTCAGCGTTGACAAAGCTTAGGAGGAACAGTGCCTTTGCGCACAGAGTGATAGTTGCAAGGAGTGCAGAAGTCGGGGAAAACTTCCAAGGTTTCATAGTCCCGAAACTCAGGAGGAGTAGCGTCCCAAGAACATAGGCGAGACCAAGGTTGCAGGCTCGTAAGAGGAAGCAAAGGTTGAGACCTTTGATACATCAGAAATATTCCAAGGAGAAGGGAGAAGCGAAAGCTCAAGAGGGAGCTACAACTACCGTAGGATTGGTGCTGGAAGAAATATCTGGATCATTGAAGTTTACGTCCAGGTGTAGGCAGGAAATCACACCGGAAGAGAAAGAGATCTGGGCTGTCAGATCTTGCGTGGATAGTCGACAACCGTTGGATCCGGAGAAAGTCGCATAGCGTTTAATCTCTGGAAGGGTGCACAGATGAAGAGTAGATGGAATGGATGGTGGAGACACTTCATGAAGGAAGTGTCGAATAGCCGATAGTCGTTGGGTCTTGTAGAGTTGCAGGGTGGTTAGAGGCCATTGAAACCCATCACCCAAGATTCGAGGGTCAATGTGAGCCATTGATCTCATTTCCATCCACGTCGTTGGATTATCTAGTGGATTCGGGGTTCAATAGTTTGGAGAGGGTAGACCAAAATCTTGATTTCATGAAGCTCCGAGTAGTGAGGAGCAGAGACAGTCATTGGATCCAGATCACGGGAAGACTGTTGGATCAGAACCTTGACTATATCATATATCGGGGGTTCAGAGGTTGGAGGAATCAATTTTGACTGTATAAGTTGCAAAGTGTCGAGGGCTAGATATCGGGTGAACACGTGGCGCGTCCATCAGTTGGGGACCACGTGGTTGACATGTGGACACTCGTCGCCTAAGAAGGAGTCAACATCCTGTTGACTTATCGCACTTCAGAGATTCACAAGAAAAGAGCACGAGAGCTCGACACTCCAACTCACGAAGTCGCAAGTAGCAAGAGGTGCTAGCAGTTATCCCTAGCCTACGGTTATATGTAGAGGGCACTAACAAGAGGAGCTCTACCCATATCACAATCTCGGGTATCGAAGGGTTTGGGGAAAGAGGAGTCAAGAGCTTCGACTCACAAACTCGCAAGATCACGAGTTGTGAAAGGCGCTTGTGTTAAGGCCTTGGTCACATCACTGTGGTCGCTTGGAGGAGTTGAAGCTCACACCTTGTGCATGTTCTCACAGTTGTGGTTTCTAAAGGACCTATGGATCAGATTCGTGAGGTTTTACCAGGGAACCGAAGGAGTCGCTTCGACTTGGGGAGAAATTAGAACGATCCTGTGTGGATCTCGGCCTGAGGGTTGGGGGTCTACGTCAGTCGTGGTATCAAAGCTTGATTCTGTCTATATACTATAGGCAAAATGAGGCAGAAGAAAAGGAGACAGAGTGTTGAAGCTCTGTAGAGATTGTTGCAGGAGCATAGCAGTCAAAAGACAGTCAGGTGGACTGTAGGGAAAGATAGAAGCACTCACGGTTGCAGAGTGGCAGCAATAATTTTGCCAAGAGGGAAGACAGGAACAGGAAGATGGCTACTAAAGGCCATGGACATGGTGGAAAGAAGAACCACCAACAACAAATGAGTAAAGAAAAGATGGATAAAGAGCTCACTGAGATAAGAGTTAGGATGGAAGAGCTTGCATTGTGGATGCAGCAGGATGCAAAGGCACATTGGGTATATGAATAGCCCATGAAAGTGAAGGTGAGATGGCCGATTTAGAAATTGTTGGCCAGAAGACAACAAAGGCTGCTGAGAGGATGGCTAAGGTATGTGGAAATCCTCAGAGATGAAGAGGATATGGTTCATTCCTGTGAACCAGAGACCGGGAGAAATCTCGGTGATGATGATGGTAAGAGATTAGCTGAAGATATCGTGAACTGCCAGGGAGGCAGTGATGAAAGTTTAGGTTGCCAGGAGGGCCATGAAATGAGATCATTGGAGGATTTCATAGACTGCTAGGAGGGAAGAGAAGAAATCCCATATTGCCAGGTGGGCAAGGGAGAGAAGATGAGACTATCTGAAAGTCTCATGAACTCAGAAGTGAGTTTAGATCAACACAAGGAGATGATAAAGAAAATGAACTCAAAGGTGAGTTCATATCAACAAGGAGAGATGATGGAGAAAGAAGATCGGAAGAGCATTATGATGATTGGAGGAATTGAGATATTCCTACCACTTAGATCAGTTGAAGTCAGAGCATGCATTGTAGAAGGAGAAACAACAGAAGGACAACTAGTAGAGACTGTCATGGGAGAAGAATCAGAGTAGATGTTAGAGGCTGCCCAAGAAGAAGGAAAAGAGAATTTTGAGGAATGGCTCGATAGTTTCTGCCAGGAAGCTGAAAAAGAGATATTTGCAGCACTGAAGCTGATAGAAAAAGAAGAACATGGAGATAAGATGTTCACTCCATGGGAGAAGGAGTTGGAAATGATGGAGGATTGGCTAAACAATCCAGAGCTAGTAGATGACTGCTGAGAGCAGACAGTCATGCAGATGATAGCAGAGTTGCATTCCGAGGAATCACTCAGAAATTTCATCCAGGGAGCTGAACAATAATTGATGACTGCAGTAACGAGGCATGCAGCAGCAGGTGAAGGGAAATTTCAGTATGAGGAGCAGCTAGAGGAAGCTGGAGACATGCCAGCAACAGAAATGGCAGCAACATAACTACCACAGGGAGAAGCTGAACAACAGTTCAGTGAGGAGACTGCAGAGCTGAACTTTGCAGCGGGGTGGCAAGTTGAATCCACAGAGGAAAGCAACATGGGGGATCATGTAGATATGCCCATTGAGAAGACAGAAATTCCGTGGAGCAAGCTGCAAAATAAGAGCCAGCCATTGGAGTAGCTAGATGAGGATATTGACGGGATCAGAAGGTTGATGTCAAGGCCAGCAGCAGAAAATGCCAGTGAGGAGAAGATGAACAGAGGAGAACCTGCAATAGCAGCAGGGCAGAAGAAGCAGTAGCAACAACAAAGCAGAGGAGCAGATGGACAGCTCCAAAGAACTGTTTGGGATCTAGGAGGATTTCAACAGCCATGCTGGGATTCTCATGAGCAGGAGCTCATGAATTTTTCATAGCAGAGGAGTATGATGCAGGAGCATCACTCCAAGCCAACAACGCACCAGCCAACAAGGCACATTAAAGTGCACATTCAATGGGAGAGAGGCGCAACCCTCTCACTTTCATATTTTGAATTTGAATTAATGTAATTAATGATTGTAAGGCCGAAGAGCCAAATTCATGCCTTTGAGAAGGCATTAGTTAAAGATCGCCTTAAATAGGTTGTAAGGCTGGGATCTAGATCCGATTCGGACTAGACAACCCATTCAGTGTAATTCAATGTAATTGAATAGAGTAGGTAGCTTGGAGGGAAGAGCTCAAATAGCCCCCTCATGTAAAAGATCCTTGGTAATCTGTAGAGTTAGTCAATTAGTGCAGATAGAGAAGACAGGAGAGTCGAGACTCTATTGCAGTCCGAGCTCAAACACATTGTAAAGTGGCATTTTCAGATTAATACAAATAGAGCAGTTTTTCCTGCATGTTGTTGTTCATGTGGTTATGAGTTCATGAATGAATGTCTTCATGTGTTTATGATATGTTGTAGATGTATGTTAGGTGTGCATCTACATGTGATAGGCAAATTTTCCTATCTGTGAGTTCTTTGATTCCAGGTCTGGGTTCTTTGCGGTTTCATGCAAAGAGTGCATGACAGAACACTGCGGGTTCTGTAAGCCAGTGCAAGGAGTGCACTTCTGAATTCTGTGGAATTTCAGACAAAGACGTGCCGAGAGGGAACACCAGAGGAAGTCACTGACTCAGGGAGAATCCTCAGGGTTGCTGAACACCTTGGAGGTAAGACTGTGCAAAGGAGGGCATAGAGGATAGGTAGAATTTCTGAGAATTTTGTAAGGCTTTGCCAAGAGGGCATCGAGTGAATGCACAAGATGCATTAGGAGAAGAACTCTATTTCTAGTTCGTTGAGAAGATAGAATCACTGAGGATTCTAGAAACTTTGCCAGGATTGATAAAACTTGAGATTTACATGCATTCATTGCATTGCATACATCCTAATTTAGAATGCCCTTGTACATTTTGGATTTGATTGGCTCTAACTTGGTTAAAAAGTGATATGCAACTATGTCTAGGGTTTTGAATTTGCTCTATATTATTTTCCATCTTCTAGTCAATTTGCAGCATAATCAACACTTTCTCTTAGTGTTGATTTTGAATTAAATTGAAGACCAATGGAAACTTTTCTTGGATTAAAATATATAAAATGCTTATGAATCCTACTAGCATATCTCAATGCATTGAAACACTATATAACATATTTTATATATGAGAAAATATAACTTACTTTCAATAAATCAATTCCAAATAGGACTTGGACTTTCATTAAGAAACTCCTATGCACACAAATTTGAGGCCCTTGTCAAACTATCATTTTGACCTCCAAAAATGATTGCATATATGTTTCAATGATTAAAAAATCAATGCAAGTTTCAGAATCATATTATGATACCTAAGGTATGAAAATTCTAGTTTGTGATTTCCCGTAAATAGGGTAGTCTGAACTTCATGGTTTATGAAATACATATAGTGTTGAAATGGTTTGTGCAACCACTCATTTGAAAGATCGATCTGTCCTCTTCAACCTACAAAAAAAGGTTCCATAATAGGATGCCCTACGAGAGAGTTGCAAGTTCAAGAAGTTAGGAATCCATAAAAAATTTCTCAGTCCCAATTCGTTTGACCTTCATCAATTAATAAAAATCATTTAACCCAATCGAACCCCTTTCATTTTTTCATTTTTTTTTGGTAAATTTAAGAGGGAATTATCCATTCCACCATCTGAATGAATTAAAATGATTAATTTAATTTGAAAAAAAAGGCCTTGATTTATGAATCGATCTCTTTCTCAGGATCCTCTTCTATATAAAATTTCAAAAGCCTCAATATATAAATCAAACGCTTCCAAAAAAAAAAAAAAAAGAGTATTCACATGGTTAATTTAATTTATCCCCCAATTGTAAAATTGGGCCTCTCTTGCTTTTCCAGTTAGAATTTCATAAATAAATTAAAATATAACTTTATTTCCTTTCCAAGTTGGATCCAAAAAGAAGATACCCCGATTCCTTGATCATGCCCCCCTTTAGAAATCAGACCCATTTCCATTCAAATTCCCCTTGATCAAATCTTCAACCCGATAAATTTTGATTCTAAAACCTTGATGTATAGAAATTCTTCTACTACTATGTTGATATTTGGTATTGTTTTAAGGATGTTATTTTATATTGTAGACTATTCTTCTATACAATTAATGTGTATTGCTCCTTTTTTTTCTCAAAATGTTTGTGTATAGCCATAAGCATGGTATTGTAATTGGTTGGTTATTTTTATACTTCTCTTATATGCATTTGGTTACTTTATTCATGTTCTTTTTTATGTAGTAAATTTTCGTTCAGTATAAAATAAGTGATATATCTAGTGCTATGTTTATCTCTCTGGTTCTATTAGGTTATCTCAGGCATCATTCTATATTTTTCATATTAGAGTAGCTACATTTCATTTATTACATCTTAGAAAACTCTAAATAGTGGACACTGCCACTAGTAAAACCCCAAATCAATAATGGTTTCCAGGTTAGAATCTAGATGGGTTACCTGTACCAAACAATGTGAAATTTAATTGGGACTCTTCACCAAGGAGAACCCCTACTGATTGCATAGGGAAATTCATCCTTGTCAACAATTTTGGCACTAGAAGGAGGGTTGATAGAAATATTCCTTGTGTAGAGCCCTATTTTATTTCTATATGTATCTCTTATGGCTCTACCGCAAATCCCTTTGTGGGAGGCCAACACTACATTGGACCTAGAAGGGTGTCTTCATGGCCTTCCATTAAAGGTAGTCAAAATATTGTCGAAATTTGATAGTGAAGGGAATACGATAGTGTTTGATAATATTAAGAAATATGAATGCACTTTATGTCTACCTAATATTGTTCATGACGATGTGATTTGTAGACTATTTCCTTTCACTTTCGAAGGAAAATTTTCAATCCAGTATGATGTCTTCATTGGCACCATTAAGAATTGGCCTATTTTAAAAATATATTTGAAAATGTTTATGGTGAAGATTATTTTTTTCACTAAATGCACCAGGAACTCAATGAAATGACCATGAATATAGGAGAATCCATCTAAGACTTCAATATGAGGTTCCATAAACATTACTATCATCTTTGTGACATATAAACCTTCACCTACAATTGTGTGTGAGTGGTGTGTGTGTACTCTTCCTAAAACAATGGATTTGTTGATTTTATGAAAAGGAATCATTGATTTTAATGAATCCTATGAGAAGGCTCAAATCCTCACAAGAGATTTGAAGTAGCATCCTATGACTGTTGGAATACTGAGAGGGGGATGAATCAGTATTATGCAATATTTTATCACTTTTAATCAGAACATGTAATCTTTAAATTTGTCAACAGTATATTATCAATATATCACAAGTTGTATAAATCAACAGTACATAAAAAATAACCACAAATACACAGTACACCATAATTTACATGGAAACCCAAGGGAGAAAACCACAGAATGGTTTATTATATGTCAAAGATCAAATTCATAGGAAGAACCAACTTCCAAATTCTCCATCACCAATTGGAAGGAGGCTCCAACCCCATGTTTACATGCTCCAACCTGAAGGAAGATAGAACTCCCTGAATTCTCCATCTACAATTGGAAGGAGGCTCCAACCCCCTAGTTTACATGCTCCAACCTGAAGGAAGCTCCAACTCCTTGAGTTCTCTGGCACCAAATGAAAGGAATCTACAATCCCCTTTCCTTTCTCCACCCTTCCTCCTTGAAATATAAGTGTATACTCAAAGTGACACTACCACTGATCAACCTGTAAATGACATTGTCATTGATACATCAACTTGTCATTATCACTATAAAATCAACTTGTACCAGATCACGCGTCAACCATGTACATAAACCATGTACCAGAACATGTACCATACCATGTACATCAACCATGTACATCAACCATGTCTTAGAACTTGTAACACACCATATTCCAAGTATCTAAAATGTGCCAATGTCTAAAAAATATGCCTCAATTATTAACCATAAAAACCAATATCATAAACCAACTGTATGCCTCACACATGTTCCAATCATCAAAAATATGTTTGTCTAACAATGAACCATAATATCCATAGACTAAGTACCAAGGATATGTCTCAAGCATGTATCAAAATCACCAAGACATGAGCCTCAACCATATGAAACCATATACCAAAAAGGGTCCTCCAAGACATGCCTTAAGAACATGCCATACCATCCATGATACAAGCCTCAAATAAGAAAAAAGAGTGCATACCTTTAATCATGAAGAAACAATTGATACATACCATATCAGATCTTGTAGCAACCCTGATGTATCACCATACCTTATTGCAACATGAACTAAGAATACTTATTCATATCTGTCTTAGCTTGATTGGACAGATTCCAGATATCATACATGGCCTCGCGTTATAGACACTAAACAACCCAAGGGGTTGCCTCATGGGACACCAACATCCTGACCTGTGGGGGTCATCTAAATTAAGGTTTCCTGAAACCCTTCCTTCTCGACAACTTTGAGACTTTCCCACTCCTTTCTTCCTCGGATTTTCTTTTTCAGATACGCTATGAAATGGTTTACCAAAAGATGACACTTGAAAGATATATACACATTGAACTTGTTTGTAGCAATGAGAGGATTATTAAGTTGTATTTATACTTTTCCAAGTGACTTATTTTCTTCACTTTAGGGCCGACATGTACTTTATTGTTATAACTATTTTACCCATTAATTAATGACTTGTAACTTCTTGTTGCAAATTTTTAGGGGATTCTTAACCATTCTTCGGGTCTTCAAACTTCATGACCTCATATCTCCTCAATCGTGAGGAACTACATGCCATACCACCTTATACCGTTGGAAACAAACATCATGACGAGGACTATCCATCTATGAGGGTTTTGTATGTACTTGTTATGTTCTTCAACCCCATTTTCCTCAATCAATTTTGGGCCTCGTGACCACAGCTCGAGGTTTCTTGTATACTTGTTCAAACTGTCTTCTTGTGAGGGCCATGCCTAAAGTTATTCCATAAGGGGACCACTTTGGATAATTCTTCGATTATACCCATTACTTCTAGAGGATTCTAGGCTTCCTCTAAAGTTGACATCAATGGCAATCAATTTTCCAAAAATCTCCCCCTTTTTCATTGATGGAAACACTCATGCTTCCCCTGTGATCAATATTCCCACTATCTACATGATTGTTTTCTTTCTCCCCCTTTGACATCAAAGGAAAAGGGTAACTCCCCCTATCAATATGCTTCTGAAATTTCTCCCTTCTGGTGCTTTTGTCCATTGGCGCTTCCTGATGAAGTAGACTATTTACATATATAAAATCATTTATATTAATATTCCTTTATCTTATCTACATAGATGATTTCTCTTCCCTTGTATTCTAAGTGAAAAATTTGTAGATCACCGAGGAGCATAATTACATTTTGTACTAATTACATTTTTGTTTTTTGATCTTGGAACCAGTTCCCATGTTTCATTCTTCTCTATTTGATTAACTTTTTATTCCATAGATTTAACCTATTGTTCATCATTACTAGCTTCATCAAAGATGTTTGGTTCAATTGTGGATAATAGTGCAATGTGTCTCTTCTTTGGTGTGTGTAGATTTTTACTTCCTCTGGTTTATGTTCCTGCATTTTGGTCTCCAATAATATGTTCTGGTGGATCATTCTTTTGAACCTAACATCTAGGTTTCCTGGAGGGCATCATAAATTAATGCTAGCCATTTTCTTCTTGTTATTCTTTTGGTTGTTATTATTCTTGTTGTTGTTTTTCTTCTTATTCTTCTAGCTCTCCTTCTTTTAGTTATTCTTCTCTTTTTTGTTCATTTGGATTTTTCCTTTCTTCTTTGATATTTGGTACAACAGCTTCATCAATTTTTACATTTATACTTTAAACTATTTTGTTGAGTATTATATTGTAACATTAGTATGCATTGATTTTATTTGATTAACCAACCAATATGACTTTATCAACTCAAGAATCAATTTTTCCATCTCTATCGTCTTTTCTTTTTATGTAGCACTTGCTTCCAAATACTATAAAACATTTGATGTTTTCTGGTGTTCCCTTCCATAACTGATATGGTGTCTTGTCATTGTTACTTCTGATCATTCCTTTGTTCAAGATATGAACAGTTTCCTGCATTGCTTGTACCTAAATGACATTGCTCAATTTTGAATCCTTCAACCTGGTTCTAGTCATTTTTGTTACAGTTATGTTCTTCCTTTCAATGGATCCATTTTTTTGAGGTGTCCTAGCTATTTAGAACTGCCCCTTTACTCCATTCTATTCACAGAATTTCATGAACTCTTTTGAGATGAGCTCACCTCCATTGTCTGATATTAAGAACTTAATTCTCGAATCCATTTCATTTTCAACCAACTCCTTGAATATTTTGAAATTTCTAAATGCCTTTGATTTATTCTTGAGAAAATACATTGTAGTCATTCTTGTATAGTCATTGTTATCCCCTAGCCTAGGGATAAATAAGGACATCATGTCTTGAGGCCCATAGGTTCTAGACATGGAGTATCGAGAGACAGACAACTTAAGCATGGCTCTGGAGGGCCCCTCTTTTCTTCAGTGCATTCCACATATCACCAACAACAGTATCCATTACACTGGTCTGGTCCTAAAGTAGCGGCGAGTCTTGATCCATGAGGTAATGAGTTTGGGTATCATGGTATGTATCACTCTAATTTTTGAAGCACTTGAATATGGTGTATTGAATCTTTCTTCAATTTCATGACGTTTGCTTGGAAATTATGTTCTTTGCCTTGTTCATACCTAGAAAGGTGACATGGTGCCCTAGGAAGTTGATTTCCCTTTACGATGGGTTTCTACTGGGTGGATCTGTGAAAATTCATCATTCATTCCCTCCATACTTACTACTTTCCATATTTATTCCTTTCATCTCCTTTATCTTTGTTTTGGAATTGGGATTGGATACACTAGGAAGGATTGTACCTTACCTCATGGGAAGAAGGGGCCAAAGGCCCATAGGGTAAAATTAGTTGGAAAGAGTTAAAAGAAAATGTTGAAACCTTTGAGATGCTTCACCCAAGGATGCCCGAGAAAGTAGTGAAAATATTCTCAATAAGAAAATGGGACCCATAAAAACTTAAGGTACTATTTGATGGATAGGAGGTCTCATCACGAGCCAATCTATTATAACCATGGGCATGTAGTGGTATCACACTACCACCTATATGGTTACCAATCCAGGGTAGTGGCTCTTGGTGGCATAACCAAGAAAAAGGGGGTCTCATCACAAGCATGCATTCTCATTTCCGTGAATTGTTTTTGGATAACATTGTTACCTCTAGTCATCAAGTCGGGATAGTGGAACTCAACTATTTCCTTGAAGCACAAGAGTAAAACATCAAAAGAAATAAATCTAAGAGTAAAAGGAAATAAATGTGATAGGAAAAAATTTCATTTATGACAAGGTGCATCTCGCCCTCTACAAAGGCACTCACAGGTAAGACTTTACATTTCCCTATTTACTACATGCACCCCATGCCTGTTGGTCACTATAATTGCTTAATTAATTTCAAACAACCAAGTGAAACATAAATTATCAACCCAGGGAAGTCTTTTGTTTCAAAGATAGCTGCGCACTATATATGCTCAATTCCAAAAGCATTTAGTGTTGTAGTAAAGAAA
>ML798120.1:38412-75889 GCA_009831015.1 Picea engelmannii
TATTTTGTAGTTCATTTATGTCCCTACGCATTTCTTCACCTTCATCAAGAGTCCAAGTAGGATTTTCTGGAGGCTTATTTGGTGTAGAAGTTTCCTTTTTGGGTGGCATGTTGGCCAAGTATCACTTTTGAACCTTGATTTTGTGGTGGTTCTGCTAGACAATATTGCTTCTGTTGTATCTCCCAATTTTTGGCTCTTCTGGGTATGAAATTTTCTCTTATGTATTTCTATGATATTTTTTTTCTGCAATGCCATAGGTCTGATCAAAATGGGATGTGCCAAGTGGAATTTACGGTAACTTCCCCACAACTTGCTGATTTTTGGCCTTTCCAGGAGATCTCACTTGTATAGTGTGCCCCACACAAAATAATTGATATAAAATTCTGAAACTAGCACCCAAAATAGTACAGACTATCCACGATCCAATACAACTAGTCCCATGTAATTTGTATACTCTGGGAAGAAGTTATGATTTTTTTACTTGGAACACCTTCTTGAGACTAGTCAATAGGGCTAGTCAGATACCCTATCTTACACAGAGTGTATCTACAAATTTAAGATTACCCAGAATCTAAAATTTTTACCAAAGATACACTACTAATTTCTATAAATTTCCTCTGGATTTTAGGGTCTGAAACATTACAAAAAAAAAATTATAGCGAAAATTCCACAATGACTCATTTCAGGATGATTCCAGAACCCTATCTTGTATAGGCTGTATCTCCGAAAGTGTAAGGCCTCAAGAACTAAATTTTGAACCCAACATACCTTGATCCATCTTCTAAATATCCTCCAAGCCATTCCTTATGAAACGTTGTAGAAAAAAAGTTATAGCGAAAATTCCACGGTGTCTCAGATGTAGCAACGAAACCCCAAGACCTTGAGCTCTGATACCATATGTTAAGAACCAAACATCAATATAGCATAGAAAAACCTCAGGAAAAGTACTCAACGCCTTGAAAAAGAGATAATTTCAGATAATAAGCCTCTTCGAGGGGGCAACCTCCTTTTACCCCACTTAAATGTTCAAGTCCCAGTTGATTCAAAATGAAAATGTCTCCTTGGTATATATAGGAGACTAGGAGGTTTAATGGCCTAAAGCCAACATAAATAAAATAACATTACTAATCTAAATTACAACTAATGGCCTAAAGCCGACATAAATAAAATAACATTACTAATCTAATATGCTCCAATTAAGTGGTAATGAGCCAATATTAGGGCTTAACATTTTCGGTCATACCTTGAGGATTTGGATGGGTATTCCTTTGAGCACTTGGATTTATTATATGAAGAGTATTATCAACCACTGTTGTGCTCAGATATTGATAAGGGTAAGGAAATTTATTTCCTAAAGAAGGATACTTGTGACAAGGTTTCTAGCTCCTTTTGATTACTTTACCTCGCTATTTCACTAAGGATGTTGTTGGGAAACATCTCCCTTGTCCCAAGTTTTCTCTAGAGAAAATATTTCTTTTAGAATTCAAGGGTAGGTTGGATACCTTAAGAAGAAGTTTAATATCTCAGTATTTCAGCTTTCCCTTAAAAAATTGTCAATCATCCTCTAGATTCTTGATAGTCCCTTCTCATACTTCGGGGATTGATGACCTCCAAGGTAGTCAACCTTTAGAATATTTGAACCAGCCTCTTGATTATTTGAAATTTCATGGTTTTTTTATTAGATGGATTGAGCACTTTTCTATAAGTATGACTTGGCATAATTGTGTCCCTCCCTCCCACCTCCATGAGCTAGACTTTACGATTTCCTAAGATATAATGAATGCTCTAACTCATGTTATTTTTGTGCTTAACTTGTCATTTTTTTGGTTTCTGATGAAGCACAGAGGCAAGTATTATGAGGTATTGCTAGGATGGTTTCACTAGTTATATGACTACACCTAGCATTTAGCCAACATGTAAGTACAGGTAGGTAGGAATTTTCATCCATTGTATATACCATTTGCATATCATGTTAGCATAGTTGTAGTTGAATTTTCATATTGTCTTGATTCATTATCTATATATGTATGCTCATAATCATAGATTTTTTTATTTTTTTATTTTATCATATATGGATGAGGGGTGATATCATCACCCTTAGCATTACTAATATCGTTTGTTGACATTTAGTAGGCATAGTTCATATGAGAGATGTTGAGGTTCTCATGCGCTCTACAGTGAGAACATTTCCCTAATTTGGAGCTATATGTTATCCTCTATCCTAGGAATAACTAAGGAGATCATGTCGCGAGGCCCACAAGTCCTAGACATGGAGTGTTGATCAGATCCATATGGCTTGAGAATGGACCCGGAGGGCCCCTTTTTTCTTTAGTGAATTACACATATCACCAGTAGCAGTATCCATCACACCATCCTGATCCTAAAGTAGCGTTGAGTTTTTCTCCATGAGGTAATGAGTCCAGGTATCATGGTATGTATCACTCTGATTTTGAAGCACTTGAATATGTTGTAATGAAAACTTCTTCAATTTCATGACGTTTTCTTGGAAATTATACTCTTTTCCTCGTTGATACCTAGAAGGGTGACATGTCTCCCTAGTAAGTTGATTTCCCTTTATTATGGGTTGCTATTGGGTGGATCTGTGAAAATTCATCATTCTTTCCCTCCATACTTACCAATTTCCATCTTTATTCCTTTCATCTACCCTATCCTTGTTTTGGAATTGGGATATGATACACTAGGAAGGGTTGTACCTTGCCTTGTGGGAAGAAGGGGCTAAAGGCCTAGAGGGTAAAAGTACCTGGAAAGAGTTAAAAGAAAATTTTGAAACCTTCGAGATGCTTCACCTAGGGATCCCTAAGAAAGCAATGACAAGATTATTAGTAAGAAAGGGGGACCCATAAACACTCAAGGTACTAGTTGATGGATAGGTGGTATCATCATGAGCCGACCTATTATGACCATGGGCATGTAGCGGCATGACACTACCACCTATATGGTCACCAAGCCTAGGTAGTGGATCTTAGTGGCATAACCAAGAGAAAGGAGGTCTCATCATGAGCCAACCTTCTCATTTCTGTGAAATGTTTGTGGATAAAATTGTTACCTCTGGTCATCAAGCCAGGACAATGGCCCTCAACTATTTCCTTGAAGAACGAGAGAAAAAAATAAAAAATAAATAAATATAAGAGTAAAATACAATGAATGGGCTAGGAAATAATTGCATTTATGACAAGGTGCATTTCACCCTCTACAAAGGCACCCATAGGTAAGACTTTACATTTCCCTGTTATTACATGCACCCCATGCCCAAATATTTACCCAATGCCACCTCATACACTTACATGACATATACTATATCCCACCTGGGAAACACCTAAACTTATGAGAGGCTATCCCAATAGGACACCCTGATATCTTCTCCAAACCTAACTTGTCAAATTACATAACGTCTTTGAGCATTTTTCTAGGCTAAGGGGGGTTTGATGCACATGTTTGGGTAATTTGATTATTGGATGTGATTTACATGCTATGATCCCTGTGACTTATGAACCCCCTAGAGGGTGTACTTTTTTTTGTTGCAAAACCTTACTCGGTGGCTAGGTACACATGAGGGAATGATTAGCTCATACCTTCATGGGGGATTAAATCCCCAGCCGGTGTGTTAAGCCCTAATTAGTGGCACATTACCCCTTAATTGGGGCATATTACATTAGTAATGTTATTTGATTTATGACAGCTTGGGTCCATTAGTTGTAATTGTACCTTCT
This sequence comes from Picea engelmannii, assembly GCA_009831015.1. Classification (NCBI taxonomy): domain Eukaryota; kingdom Viridiplantae; phylum Streptophyta; class Pinopsida; order Pinales; family Pinaceae; genus Picea; species Picea engelmannii. Next base: position 42,144 of record ML798120.1, read on the forward strand.
AGTCTCCTATATATACCAAGGATACCTTTTTCATTTGGAATCATCTTGTATTTGGAAATTTATGTGGTGTATAAGGAGATTTCCCCATAGAAGAGGATTATTATGTGAAATTATCTCTTTTTCAAGGCATTGAGTACTTATTCTAAGTTTTTTTTATGCTTTTTTTATATTTGGTTCCTAACATTTGGTATCAGAGCTCAAGGTCTTGGGGTTTCGCTGCTACATCTGACACACCTTAGAATTTTCGCTATAACTTTTTTTCTACGAAGTTTTAGAAGGAACCCTTTGAATTGTATTTAGTAGATGGATCAAGATACGTGGGGTTCAAATTTCATATCCTAAGACTTATAATTTAGGGGATATAGTTAGTGTAAGATAGGGTGCTAGAATCATCCTGAATTTATTCATCGCGAAATTTTAGCTATAATTTTTTTTCTGTAACATTTTAGACCCTGAAACCTAGAGGATATTCACATAAATTATCAAGGTATCTATGATAAAAAAAATTCAGATTATAGTTCATCCTAATTTTGTATATACACCATGTGAAAGATAGGGTTTCTGACTAGTCATATTAACTAGTCTCAAACAGGTCTTCCAGGTAAAATAGTGATATCTTCTTTAGTGAGTATTCAAATTAAGTGAGACCAATTGAATTGGATAGTGGACAGTCTTTAGTATTTATGGTATGCATTTCCAAATCAAATATCAGATATTGTGCTCTTGGAAAGATTTACAAGTATGCTTTCCTGGAAGGGACAAAAATCAACAAGGTGTGGGGAAGTTACCTTAACTTCCACTTGGCACATCCAATTTTGATCAGACCTATGGAATTGCAGAGAAGACGTATCATAGAACTACAAAAATAAATTTTCAAACCCAGAAGGCCCAAAATTTTGGATATACAGTATAATAAAGATTGTCTAGCAGAACCACCTCGAAATAAAGGTTTAAAAGTTATACTAATCCAACATGCCACCAAAAAATAGAACTTATACACCAAATAAGCCTCCAGATAGTCCTACTTGGACTCTTGATGAAGGTGAAGAACTTTGCAGCGACATAAATGATTTACAAAAGAAGAAAGTAACAAAAGATGAACTACAAGGGATGATGAATTTAATTGAAGCTAAGTTCGAGGAAATAATGGATACTAAGATAAATATTTTAAAAAGGGAGACCATGGAAGGATTGAAAAATTTCCTAATATAGAGGACACCTAGAAGTGAAAATGTATCCCATGAAATTCATGATGAGGACACAAGGAAGATGAATCAATACTAGAGAAACTCCAACTTTGGGTTGAAGACCAACCACTTTCCTAATATCGATATGAGGAAGTTTGATGGAAAGGATCCAATCACATGGATACTTCAGATGGAGAAATTCTTTGATCTACATGATGTGCCATATACATAAAGGTATGAATTGCTTCTTTATATTTAGAACCCAATCAATCTATGTGGTATCGATGGCTTTGTTCTCACAAATCATTTGTCACTTGGAAAATTTTCATGGAATAAATGATAGCACACTATGAGGATACAAGGAGAAATACCTTCTTTAGCCAGTTGATACATCTCAAGCAAAAGGGTTCAGTTGCAGTGCACATTGAGAACTTCCAAAGATTGAATATAAAGGTAGCGAGTATTCCATATGAGCACCTGATTGATGTATTCATAGGAACTTTAAAGGATAACATTCAACATTAGGTTCACCTTTTGGGACCCAAATCATTACAGAATGCATTCAAGGTGGCGAGAAATGTTGAAAGTAAAAATATGGTTGTCTACTAGAAGGACCACTCCTAACATCTATCGAGAGAATAATGTTCCTTCTTCTAAAACACCTCAACCTACAAGGTTGACACCTCAACAATTGGAGGAAAGAAAAGAAAAAGGTTTATGCTTTAATTGTGACAACAAGTATAGTAAGGGACATAAGTGTGGTGAGAAGAAATTATTCTACATAGATTGTGAAGAGGAAGAAGAAGAAGAACAAGAACAAGAACCATATCAAGATGAAAATGTAGAAGAAATTTCTTATGAAGAGTTGACTCCCACGATATCATGTAATGCATTGGTTGGAGTTAGCACTCCTCAAACCCTCAAGATTGAAGGATATATCAAAAATAAAAAGGTAATAGTCCTAATTGATTCTGGTAGTACTCATAATTTCATTCACTATAAATAATCCAAAGATCTCAATTGATTTATATAACCAGTGCTAGAGTTTCAAGTAATGATTGCATATGGAGGAACTATCAATTACTCAGGAAAATGAAATAAGATCAATCTTACTATGGAGGAATACGTAATGAATAGTCAAATTATTGTTATACCTATGGGTGGTGTTGATGTTGTACTAGGAGTCCAATGGTTACAATCATTAGGAGCAACGGCTTTTAATTTTCAATAACTTTTCATGAAATTTTCATTGGAAGGAAAATAAATTGAGTTAAGGGGTATCATAGGGAAATCTAGTAAGGTGATAAGCTCTAATGGCATGAAACAATTATTGAAAAAGGGGCATCAGGGTGTAATTGTACAAATATGCTAACTATATGTTCAAACATCTAAGTCATCTATTCCCCTAGATCTCCAAGGGATCATTGATAAGCATTCCAAAGTATTTGAAGATATTCCCAAAGGTCTTCCACCCACTCGAAATCATGATCATGCTATTCACCTAATTCCTGGGAGTGTTCCTCCTTACATCAATCCTTACAGATACCATTATGCCTAGAACAGTGAAATTGAGCATATGGTTGAAGAAATGTTAGAGGATGGAATTATTAGACCTAGCCAAAGTTCTTCCTCTTCATTGGTGGTAATGGTACTCAAGAAAGAGGGCTCATGGCGTATATTTCTAGATTATTGAGAGCTCAACAAGATCACTATTAAAGATACATTTCCCATTCCCATCATTGATGAATTGTTATATGAACTACATGGGGTAATCTATTTCACAAATTTGGATCTCCGTTCAGGGTATCATCATATTAGAATGAAGGAAGCATATATCCTAAAAACAACATTTCAAACTTATGTAGGCCATTATGAACTTTTTGTCATGCCTTTTGGCCTTACGAATGCACCTTCCACGTTCCAAGGGTTGATGAATTGCATTTTCAATCCCTTCCTTCGAAAATTTGTGTTAGTATTTTTTGATGATATACTAATCTATAGAAAGTCTTGGGAGTATCATGTGTGACATGTTGACAAGGTGCTACAACTACTAAAGGAGCAACAAATATATGCCAACCCATCCAAATGTTTCTTTGGGGTGAAGGAGGTATATTATTTGGGTCATATTGTATCTCATGTAGGTTTCAAGGTAGACCCTAACAATATTAAGTCCATGATGGGATATCCGAGTCCCAAAACATTGAACAATATTATAGATTTTTGGGTTTGACAAGTTATTACTGCAAGTTTTTTCGGGACTATGGAAGAATAGCAGCACCTTTAACGACATTAACTAAGAAGGATGCAATTTCACGGACTCTAGAGGAAACTCAAGCTTTTGAAGAACTTAAAGAGGCGATGTACAAAGCTCTTGTCTTGACCACACTAGAATTCACAAAAACTTTTATCGTGGAATGCGATGCCTCGGGAAATGGAATTGGTGTTTTTCTAATGTAATAAGGAAGGCCCCTTACTTTTGAAAGTCGACCACTCAATGGAAAGGACTTACACAAACCCATTTATGATAAGGAAATGATGGAAATACTACGTGCATTGAAGAAATGGATCCCTTACCTAATAGGTAGGCACTTCAAGGTAAAAACAGACCATGATAGTCTTAAATACTTCTTGGAACAAAGACTATCTTCAAAAGAACAACAAAAATGGGGGTGACCAAGATATTGGGTTATGATTTTGAAATCATCTATAAAAAAGGGAAGAAAAATGTTGTGGGAGATGCACTCTCAATAAAGGATGAATATGTTGAAGCCTTTCTCTGTGCTATCTAGATCATCCAACCCGATTGGATAATACAAGCGAGGGATGCATGGAAGAATGAAAAAAATGTGTGGACTCTCATTCAAAGGTTACAACAGGATTCCATTGCATCAGATCCCTTTACATGGAAAAATGATTCACTATGGTACAAATATCACTTATATTTATGTAAGAACTCCCAACTCAAACAAAAGGTACTATTGGAATTGCACACCTCTCTGGTAGGAGGGAACTCAAGATTTTTGAAAACCTACCATAGGGTTAAGAAGGAATTTTTTGGGGATGGCATTAAAACTAATGTTCAAAGGTTTGTGGCAGAATTTTTGGTTTTCCAACAAACTAAGGTGGAAACAATTAATACCCCAGGTCTTTTACAACCATTAGCCATCCCAAGTCAGCGTTGGGATGAAGTTTGCATGCATTTCATCACAGGCTTACTGAAGTCTAAAGGAAAGAGTGGCATCATGGTGATTGTTGATAGACTGACCAAGTATGCACACTTTTGTGCACTCTCTCATCCTTTCAAATCCAGTACATTTTCCACTGCATTCATGGAGACATTTCAAAAGATACATGGAAGCCCAAAGATTATTGTAAGTGATAGAGATCCCATCTTCACTGGACATTTTTGGACATAACTATTTTCTTGTTTGGGTACTCAATTGGATCATAGTTCATCTTATCATCCTCAATCTGATGGACAAACTGAGATAGTGAAATTTTTTATGGAAGGATACCTTCATTTCTTTGTCTATGATAAACAAATACAATGGTTCAAATGATTACCCTTGGCAGAATGGTGGTATAACACTTCCTTTCATATTGCAACAAAAATGGCACCATTTATGGCACTCTATGCGTACCAACCACCTTCCATCACTTCTTTGCTAAAATAAAAATATAAGGTTCAAGCAGTGGAATATAAAATTGAACATCAACAACAAGTTATCCAACTCGTAAAGGACAACCTAACCATGGCACAGAATCACATGAAACAATAATAAAATCAGCATCATACTGAAAGAATTTTTAAAGTAGGGGATTGGGTACTTTTAAGACTACAAATATACAAACTGATGCCCCTCATGCAATATAAGAAGGATAATAAATTATCACCAAAGAAATATGGACCTTATAAGGTGTTTCAAAATATTGGTACTATGGCATACAAATTGGAGTTGCCTGCGTCTTCGCGAGTACACCCAGTTTTCCATGTTTCATGCTTAAAGAAGGTTATAGGTGACAAGATCCCAGTTCAAACTATATTTCCAGAACTTGATGAGTAAGGAAAAATCATATTGGATCCTGAATATATCGTTGACATAAGAATTTTCCAAATGAGGAATAGATCCATTTCAGAGTATCTCATTAAGTGGAGGAAACTACCTGCTGAATATTCCACTTGGGAAGATGATTCTTTTATACATAAGCATCCAGAATTACTCAAGCATTGTGGAAAACACTTGTTTGATGGGGAGGGGCATGCTAATCCCTAAATAGTGGCAAATTGCCCCTTAATTGGGCCATACTACATTAGTAATGTTATTTTATTTATGTCATCTTGGGTCCATTAGTTGTAATTGTACCTCCTAGTCTCCTATATATACCAAGGGGACCTTTTCACTTGGAATCATCTTGTATTTGGAAATTTATTTGGAATCATCTTAGATGCAAATTAATTTTTTTTTGTCCAGATTTAATTTGTGTAAAAAAATGGCCAGTCGGCCCAGTAATTATGAACTGAAATTAATTTTAGGTTAAATTTTGTATAAATAAGCAGAAAGTGACATTCATTTTCATAACAACTTTTCATTGGAGACGAGAGGTATGAAATTTGTGCCCTATTAGGGTTATTGGTTGAAATTGTGAGGCACCACTCTTGTTTAAGGCTAAATTTTGCAACTTGGATCAATTTTGGAAGTTTTCTCGTGATCTTGCATGGTATTCTCATGATTATTCTTAGTGCAAGTAAGTGAAATATGCATTTTTTCATCTATTGAATGGTTTGTTGTATGGTTTTATTTTCTCACACAAGATTATTAAATTGCATTGTGTATTTAATGCTTGAAGTAAGAAACTTAAGCTGCTACTTTCTTAATTTTTATTTTCCAAGCTTTTCATTAATTGATCTAGTAACTAGTGAAACCCTAGATCCCTAAATTTCTAGCACTCTAAGGGTTTGGACTTAGTTATTGTTGCATAATGTTTTACTCCATAATAAGGCTAAGGAGAGAAAGGCGCTACGGCCTAGAATTTCCTACACCCTAGCATCTTTTCTCTTTTGGTCAAAGCCTGGGAGGACTTAAGTTACTACTTCTCCTAGGCATTTTCCCTCTTAGACTTTTGTGCATCATCATCATTTATTTGCAGCCTTAGAACAAGTATTCCACCTGGACTCCATTACCCTTGAAGGAACTAGTCCTCCTCTCATGCCTATTGAAAATACTCAACTCAAACTCTTTCACTTCATACTCAAACTCTTTCACTTTATACTCTACTAATTTGCTAAGATAGTCTAGAAATACTAACAGCTAATTTGTTATTTTCATAATCACTGCTACAACTAACCATCTAAGTCATCCCTGAATTTTTATAAGGCAAGGCATTATCAATAAGTGTTAAAGTGTATGTTTAGTTTCCTTTTTAGAGTGCAAATTCTAGAGGTGTTACCATTGTCATAGTTTTTGTTACAGCCATTGTTACAGCCCTTAATATCCCTAAAATCATCCATAAAACCATTGGGAATTTATACTAAGAAAACCATAATCACTGGATATTTAAGTAGTGTCTTATTGCTCTATTATAGTACTTTTCTGAAGTGGTTTTATTGTTGTCATCATAATTAATTAAAGTTGTTTGGACAACCATTTAAGTCATTAATTGACTAATATTTATCTTCAAAAGTGTGAGTGAAAAACCATTATAAAGTTTGAAATACTATCGTATCTCTTCCTTGTCATCATAACTTTCACCTTTCAAGATACATTGTTGCTACTATGATCTCACTTTCATTTTATAGTAACTGTTTCATGCAACACATAATTTGTTTAAGAATTCATTGATTATAATTGTTGCTACTAACGTTTGATGTTTCATTGGTAAAGGGAAGATACAAACCCATTTTTATTTTCCATTTTCCATTTCAAATTCACCAAAGTGACTTCTTCTATTGAGTGACCTAGAGAGAGGGGTGGGTTTTCACTGTATATTTTTTCCCTTCATCAACCAACTAGGTCATGGGACGTCTCCCTTGGAATGAGGCTTTCTTCCTCCTAAAGAGAAAGAGGTACCCTATTGGGGTGACAAGTATAGGTTTACCTCGGTGTTATGTTAATCTAATCCTACTTGCCCTCGGGCTTTAGGAAAGTATAGATTGTGTGATAACAATAATCAACAAGTAGCATGAAGTAACTTTCTCCATTTAGTCCTTTTGTCCTCATTGGCCCACATAGATCAATGTGCACTATTTCCAATGGCTTTGTTGTAGAGTATTCCTTTGATATGATTTTTTTTCTTGTTTGTTTTCCTTGTAGGCAATGCTTACACATAGTACTGGTTGGTTTTGAAATTTTGGGCATTTCTCTTACTGCTTCCTTTCTACTAATCTTGACCATATTGTCAAATTTCATGTGTCCCACTCTTCTGTGCCAAAGACAACTTTAATTTTCCCTCCCCAGACAACATGTTTCTTTTCCAATATCATTTAGAATGTATATGTTGTTTGGAGTTCTTACTGTTGTAGCCACCAATTTTCCCGATCCTTCTTTCCTTATCTCACACTTCTCTGATTAAAATATAAGTCTATGTCCCTGATCACACATTTGACTTACACTTAGCATATTATGTTTCATTTTTCTGACAAATAGGACATTTTATGCCTTGGCATCATTACTTCCAATCTTGACTATTCCTTTCCCTATAATTTTGGTTGAGTTTTTATTGTCAAATGAAACTGATCCATCTCTTTCTTTATTCATTGTTATAAATTTGTTCTTGTCACCTCTCATATGATTTGAACAACCATTGTCAATGTACCAATCACTTCTTCTGCTTTGGGATTGTAGTGCAAGGGGACATTCTTCAGTATTTAGATTATCGTGATTCCTTATACAAATTTTTGATGGTCCTTTTGCATGGTTTTTGAAATCTTGCTTTAGTACTTTTGGAGGAACTGTTAATCTGTAATCCTTGGAAATATGTCCAAAATTGTTTCATTTGTAGCATTCCACTTCATTTTCTAGTGACCCAAAACTGTTATAGTTTCTACTATATACTTCATGAGGCTTTCTAATATGATTAATTTTGGAGTGACCTTCATAGTTGTTTATGTTCTTAACATAAGATTTGCATTTTGTAGCTTTGTACCCAAAATTGTTACAAGAATAATACAAACCAAGAATTATAGTTTGATACCTGGGAGATCTTATGAATGGTGTTGTTCTTGTGTAGTTTTATTCTTTATTTCTTAACATGGGTAGTTTTGTATTATGAAACCTGGGTCTTCTATATTGTACCTTCCTTTTGTAATCTTCTTCTCAATCATTCTCATGTAGAGGCTTGCATTATTCTTCCTTGGTGAATCCTCTGGTGACTTATACATAAGTCCTATGTTTTGCTTCCTCTTATGTAGTCATAGATATTGAACCCTTCTTTGTATTTGTTTGGTTGTATCCCAGTATAGAACTATCATGATACAGACTTTGAGTGTTAATAATTTCATTCAGTATTTTAGTGTTGTTCTATTGCATATCTCTTTTTTGAATTTCCTTCCTTAGAAAAATGATTTATGTTTCTAATCTCTCCTTCTCTTTTTCCTTTTCTTCCAGCTGGCTTCTGAGTATTTCTTCAATCCTTATGGATTATTCAACTTGGAATTTTATATTAAAAATCATCTATTTATCTTCTTCAGAGTTAGGAGTTTGATAACTATCTTTCAGATTGAGTAATTCTCCCTTGAGTAATTTGTTTTTCTTCCTTTCTTTATTTAGTTCACTTAAGGCACTAATAAGTCATGTTTTAAGATCTACCTCACCTTCTTCTTTATAATTCTCTTCATCATTTTCAAAATCCATAAAGAGTACATTTTATGATTCATTTTCGTTATCATCATCCTCATTTGATGAAGAATTGTCCTCCTTTGAGTAGAGACTTTTCTTGAAGAATTTATTTTTGTTTCTTCTCGTCTTCCTTTTTATATTTCTTTTCTTTCTTAGGAGATTGTTCTTCATCATTATCTGTCTTTTTTAGCATAAGGACATTTAGAAGAAAAATGGTCAATTTTAACACAATTAAAACATATTAAGGGAAGCAAACCTTTGTACTTTTCATTCCTCTTTTCATCTTCCTAACAAAGTTGGTTATTTCTTCATCTTCATCTGAATCATCACTACAGCTGCAACTTGGTTTTAACTTTGGATCCTATTTATTCTTCTTTGTATTTTTGGATTCCTTGAACTTTGCTTCCTTCCTGGGTGGATTTTCCTGCTCTATCCTCATTTCATAGGTTATAAGTATCCCATGTATCTCGTTCATGCTTATCATGGAAAGATATACTCTTTCTTCTAGGGATGAAATTTTCGGATCAAATCTAATTAGAAGAGATCTTAGTACCTTTTGAAAAAATACTAATACTTTAATTTCTTCTCCAAATATTTTAATGGAATTTACTATTTCATCAACTCGTAGAAATTAAGTTGCAATAACGTCATCTTCCTTTATCTTCAATTGTTCGAACTTGCATATGTAGGTTTGAATCATGTGCCCCTTTACTTTAGCATCTCCTTCATAAATATTTTGAAGTTTGTCTAAAATATCCTTTGCAGAATGACAATGCATAACATTCACATATATTGAGTGGTCTAGGCCATTAAAAATCACATTTTTTTCCTTTGAATTATTTTCACTGAGTTTCTTTCCATCTCTATCTGTTGATGGAGTGGTAGGTGTTTATATCCATGTATTATTGCTTGCCAAACATCAAATCCATGTGCTTGTATATATGTTTTCATCCTTCTATAGAATTCATAGTTTTGTCCATCAAATTGTGGTACTCCAATATTAACATACTCCATGATCTTACGTCTAGTGATTACACTATTTTCTAAAGGACCTACTCTGATTCCAATTGTTGGAATACTAAGAGGAGGGATGAATCAGTGTTATTCAATATTTTATCACTTTTAATCAGAACATGTGTTATAGAAAAAAATTCCTCACTCCATGCATGCTTCTTGGATGGACTTCCATATCCCTCTGCAAACTTGAAGTACCATTTTTTTTCACTCCAGAGATAAAAATACATATTTGTGTACACATACGCACCTTACTAGTTAGACAACTAGCATATATGTAGGTTGCTCCACTACATCCCGAGTGCATCAGGTTTGGTGCTCAAACATAAAAAAATATGTCATGTTTGCATGCCATGTCACGTAATCCATGATCCTTGACCTTCCATATACTGGAAACTCTCTAAATTGATCCTTCAACTCCATTTGGAGGCTAAAAATTGAGCCATATCCAATCCTTGGACAATCAACAATTCAACATTGAGAGAAAAGACACTCTAGAGAAACTTCACTTCATATTGAGTTTGCATCCCTTTGTCCTTGAAAGTCTGAACTTCTTTTATTCATCCCCCAAACTCTTCCTACTTTGTGATGGAGAATCTCATTGACTCCTACATGCTATCTTGCCTTTGTGAATTATTAAAGTGGTGGAGGCCTAGCTGGAGGGACTTAGTTTCTCGGTTTTGATATGCATCATTACAAAAGTTTGTCACCTATGTACTTTTGTTGATTACGTTAATAGAAACACTCATTTATTATCCAATTGATATCTTGCAAATATTTGAATTACTTTCCATGGGAATATTTGTCATGTATGTTAATGGATTATGTTAATTTCTATGTTGACATTATATATCATCACCACATGCTTGTGTATCTTGGATTTTGAGGACAAGTTGCAGGTATAAATCTTTGGGTCATGTGCTCAACAGTGTTCTTCTTCGAATGTATGGATAAGGTAGGCTCCTAGACTTCTCTTGTTAGCATTTCATTTATATAGAATATTTGATATTAGAGTTAATTTTTAGGCGTCGTTTCATCTGTTGTGGTTTTCCCCTAGCCATAGAGAGGTTTTCCTCATAACAAAATTGGCAACTCCACTAGGGAGATTTTTTTGGGGGGGTATTGGTTGTTTTTCTCCTTGATTTTCTCTCTATTTTACTGATTTTTTGTGTTGCTTGTTGCTTGACAACTTGTATTTTGCCTTGCATTTGAGTTTCTTAGCTTAACCCTTTCCCTGGCAGTTTCTAGTTTGACATATGCATTTTTTCCCTTGACATCCACATACATATGTGAGTTGTCTATCTTTAGTGAGCGTATATATGGGTGTTTGCACAGGGGAAGACCTAGGGTTCATCTCTAACAGTGCACCAACAAGCCCTTTCGGCAACACCTGTGAAGCATATGCAGTCTCACCCGAAGTAGCTATAGGAGGTTGTAGGACACAGGTGTCTACAACCAGAAGGAATGCAAAGTGGATTCAAAGCAACAAAACACAACCATCTAGTTATCCTTTATATTCCTTAAACCTACTGCGCAATTTATATTTCAGATCTAACACAATATCACAATAGTAGCATATCAAAAGACAAAGAACACAACATCAATCACACAGAACACAAGATATACGTGGTTCACCGTCTCCCTAGGGATACATCCACAGAACTATGCTTTATGATATATTAATATGGAAGCATATAGTTCTTATCTACACTCTTAGCTAGTAGATATTCTCTTCTTCTCTCTTTCTCTCCCCTCTCTGCGCACCTATCTGCAAGGTTAATCTTCACACCCAACTAAATATCTTACAATACCGCTCTTGCACTCATCACTTGTCTCTCACACAATAGTACTCACTCAATCATACAATAACAATGAACTCTTAACCAACCTAACACCAACCCATCCCAGGTCCTCTAGACCTTTATTTATACATTACAATAGCTCTCAGACACCCTTAGGTTAAAACCTGAGTGTCAAAAACCTAGATACCAAAACCCTAGGTGTCTCAAACCCTAGGTCAACTTGACCCATGTTTTCACGGCTTCGCCAGCCTATCTTTCCTTCCTTCATGCATGGTGCTTCAAAGAATCTATTGACATATTATTTCACTTCTTGAGTTGTCCATGATCCCTCTTCCTTGTTGATCTGTCATCCTCGATCTCCTTGTCCAACTGCTTGTTCTCTCGGACTTCACTCTATCTTTTCTTCTCTTTTTCTCACTTCGACCCAGTATCAGTCACTATGTCTTCCTCATAGTTCACATTTTTTCTTGTCTCCCTTAATCTTCTCTTGCTTCCATAACCCAAGGGCCAACAGGTCCCCAATACTCACCTATGACTCGTCCCGAGGCACTTCAAGTCTAAATTTTTTGTTCCACTTCGTCTTCAAACTATGTAGGTCAGCCTGTGCTTTCAGATATTTCCTTCCCTTCTATGTGCAAACTATCTTTTCTATGTCTGGTACCCAGTTTCAACTGCACCTGGTAGCTAGACCCTTTTCCTTTTGATTTTACTAAGAGCTGCGAGGTAGTTGGTTTTCATAATAAAATTTCACCCGGCTTCCGTTCACCAAACCTTCCTTCCATTCTCCAGTCAAAGTCTTCAACTGCACATCTCTTCCTTCTATAACATAGGCAATCACATATGGCCCAAGCCAATGTGTCCTGAGCTTCCCTGGATGCTTCATGAACTTACTATCATATACCAATACTAGATTTCCTTTCTTGAAAGATTTCTTATTGATGTGTCTGTCATCGTAGGCCTTTTCTTTTAATTTATTAACCTGCTGGTGAAATCCTGCAATAAATTTGTCTTCTTCCAGTCTGACCAACTATGCAAGCCTCTCTTGCACAGTGCCAGTGTCATCCATATCTGTAAAGGCTGCAATTCTCAGACTAGGAACCAAATATTCCATAGGTACAACTGCTTCTATACCATAGATCAATTTGAAGGGGGTCTGCATGGTCAGTTTCTTGCAAGTGGTTCTATAGGCCCATAATATTGTTGGTACTCTCAAATCCCAGTCATCCATGTTCATGCTTCATATCTTCATCAACATTGTCTCCAATATCTTATTGAATGCTTCAACTGTCTCGTTTGCTTATGGATGGTAAGGTGTGCTCTTTTGATGATGGAATGAAAATTCCTCAATCAAGGATTCAATGGTCTTACTAATGAAATGTGTTCCTTAATCGCTCATAAGTATATTTCAGAATCCAAACCTGGTTATGATATCATCAAATATGAAGCGCACAACTATAGTTTCACTACAATCCTTAACTGCTCTTTCTTTGGCCCATTTGGTCAAGTATTATGTCACAGTGACTATGTATCTATCTCCTGTGCACTTTCCTGGTGGGTTTATAGGTCCCACGAAGTCAATGGCCCATTTCTCAAATTCCTGTAACGTTAGTTGCGGTGCTAAAGGAATCTCGTATCTTTTGGACGGCTTCCTAACTCTTTGGCATACATCACAAGCCTTATAGTATTCCTTAGCATCTTTGTGTAGAGTAGGCCACCAAAGGCCATCCCTGAGAATCTTTTGTGTTGTTTCTTTCCCTGCATAGTGTCCTCCTGTGATGCCTTTATGTGCTTCTGTGAGGATCAATTGTCTCTCTACTTCCATAACACACCTCCTCAATATATCATCAGGTCCCATCTTGTATAGTTGTCCAACTATAAGTGAAAAATATGCAGCGCGTACTACCAACTATTTCTTCTAGGTGATTGCATATTCACTAGGTTCCAGTCCTATTGTCAGGAACTATACTATCTCCGTGAAGTGATCATCAACCTTCATGATGGCCAACAACTATGCATATGGCAGTGCATCCTCCAAACTAGTAAGCTATTCTCCATGTTCCAACCTCGACAAGTGGTCAGGACCTTTGTTCATCCTTCCTGGCTTAACCACGATCTCAAAATCATATTCTTGAAATAGCAAAAGCCATATGCATATTTTCCCCCCCAACAATGGCTTGTTGACTAGGTATTTCAGCGCAGAGTGATCAGTAAACATTTTAATGTGTCCTCCCAGCAAGTAATGGAGGAACTTCTGCAGCGCATACACCATGGATAATCCTTCTCGCTATGTGGTGGTGTAATTAATCTCAGTTGTTGATATATTCCTGCTAGCAAAGGCTAACGGGTGGTCAATGTCTCGAGCTGCCAGTTGTGCTAACACTACTCTAAATGTGATAGAAGATGCATCGACATGCATGTGAAATTCCTTACTCCAATTTGGGAAAACCAGGATGGGCACAGTAACCATTTTTTGTTTCAGTGTGTCGAAGCTCTGTTGGCATTCTTCTGTCCAATGAAACTGACAATCTTTCTTTAAGAGCTTCTCCATGGGTGTTGTAATTTGTGCATAGCCCTTAATGAACTTCCTATAGTATCTAGTATGTCCCAGCGTAGTGCGCAGCTACTTGACTGAAGTAGAAGGGGGTAGAGAAACTATAATGGAAATCTTGGATGGATCTACGAGAAATCCCTGGTTACACACAATATGGCCCAACAACACTCCGAAGGGTGAAAAGAAGTTGCACTTTTTCAGGTTCAAGGCAATCTTACATTGCCTACACTTATCCAACATTAGTCTTAAACATTCAATATGATTTTGAAAATATTGAAAAGAGTCCAGTCATCAAAATATGTTTCCAGGAATTTATGTAAAAACTCCTTAAATGCTTCGAACACCACCCTGGAAAAGATGGTTGGTTCATTCTTCAATCGAAATGGCATCACTGTATACTGGTAGGATCCCCATTCTATTGCAAATGTGCTCTTATGGCGATCTTCCTTGGCAATCTGGATCTGATGGTATCCTGAAAATCCACCTGTAAAAGAATATATCTCTTGTCCTCCTACATTGTCTAACACGTTGTCAATGAATGGTGTAGGGAATGTGTCATGCAAATAGGCATCATTCATCTTCCTAAGATCTACACACATCTTGATTTCTCTTGTCTTCTTATCTTGTACCACCATAGGGCTAATCCATTCTGATTCTTCAACAGGTTCTATGATTCCTGCTTCTAACATTCCATCAAGCTCGATCTTCACTTTCTCCTTATATTTAGGGTTCAATATGTAGGGTCTCTGTTTGAATGGCCTTGCTTCTAGTTTCAAAGGGATCCTCATCTCTCCCATGGGCCCTTTAATGCCCTTCATATCAGTGAACTTGGTTGGAAACTAGTCCTAATATTCATGCAGTAATTTTGTGATCTTGTCAATAGTGGCAGCATCCCAATAATCTCCAACATTTGTGAGGTTTGGTGTCTATTCTATTACAATGTTGACTCTTTTTATTTTGATTGGCTATCCAACAAAAGGTAGTTCGACTCCTGGTCCTTATACATCTTTTTGGCCTTTTGTTTCTGCGATGTTCACATTCCTAGGATCATCGTCTTCAGCAGCATTGATATTGTAACAGCCTTGCAACTTCTGAAGAGGCATAGTCCATTCATACTCTTCTTGCTCCAAAGGGAGGCTAGGTGCCTCCTCGAACACTTTGTGTCTTACAACCTGTAATGTCTGATCTACTATAGGATATTGGCTTTCAAACAAAAAGGTAGTTACAAAGGTCTAGGTCATACCTTCCCAATCTGCAGTGATGAGGCACAATTCTTCTTGAAGATACCAGTTGATGGGAGTTGTGTCCAGTGTGTTAATGAATTTATGCACCCAATTCTCTTGAGGAATGTCTCTCCAGGCCTCCTCACAACTTCACACAGGGTCCTTCAGACAGCTTCGACTTGTGTACCTAACTTCGCGGCCTGCAACTTGCTCTAAAAATCGCGTTGTCATCAAAGTGTGACATTGTACCCAGTCTATAATATTGTTTTTGTGTTCCCCCCACCATCTCGTTGGAGTTGATTTATTTCGCTTGCTGAGTTGTCCATGATCCCTCTTCCTTTTTGATCTGTCATCATCGATCTCCTCGTCCAATGACTTGTTCTCTCAGACTTCACTCTGTCTTTTCTTCTCTTTTGCTCACTTTGCCCCAGTATTAGTCACTGTGTCTTCCACGCAGTTCACATTTTGACTTTTCTCCCTTAATCTTCGCTTGCTTCCATAACCCAAGGGCCAACAACGCGTTTGTTCCATGAAAAATTGTGTACATCATCTCTTAAGTCTTTTTGGATGATTTTGGTGTTTGTTGCATGAGGTTTACTAGTTGTTGAGTTTTTTTGGGTCCCTATTCTAACTGTTAAGTGCCTATAGAGTGATAGGAAGCCTTTGTATTGCTGAAATTCTAGGTGAACTCCTTTCTTGTCATCTTTCTCATTTTTTGTCCTTGGATACTGGTCTGGGTAACTGATTCTTGGTATCTTACTTGGCTTGTCTCTTTTTGCTTGGAGTAGGGCCTGCCTATGAGGTTGTTATTCAGTCCTTTCATTTTTTGTTCATTATATCGAAAATACAAAAAGGATTTTCTTACTTGTATTTTCCTTATGGCATTTTCACTTTTGGTTACTTCACATTTATTTTGAAACATTCAGAAAGATTTCACTTCATTGAACCCATAGAGATTACATTGTGGAAATAGCATTTAGAATCATACCAGATCTTTGAAATTCAAGCCTATTACTTAGCAGTGTTTTATATTTTCTTATTTTATATGCGGAGTCGTAATACCATTAGTTTCACGATCAGACATATTGAGTAAGAACAAGCCATTAAAATTAAATTTGAATAATTAAAATTGATTAGAAATGATTTTATTTTTTAGGGTACACAAACAAGTATAGGACCTAGGGCCTTAGAATAGGATTTTGTGAGTAAAAGTCTCTAAGGCTATAAAATTGAACGTATGCGTCTAACCAGGGAGTGGTGAAACCCATTGTATAATTGGTGTCCTCAGGAGGCTCCACTCACACCGGAGTTAAGCATGAGGTCGCTCGAAGTCGGTTGCATAGATAGCCCTCTAATACCTTCCTAGCGTCATATATATTTCTGGGGTTCTATTCATATTTGAGGGTCTTTGTGGTGCCTTTACCTCTATGATAGGTGGCTCTTTTGAGATTTTGGGCTTTGTTACCCTGTCCATACGATGGATTGTACTTGTGACTACTCGCCTGAGAATTGGTTATATCATGGTGACTTTAGTTTCTTGACAAAGGTAGGCACATATGTTACTTGTAGGGGTTATTCTGTGGGTACCCTGAGTCAGATAAGGGTCAAACAAATAACATAATTTATGGAGGATTTCCTCTCTAGAGGGGTCTGACCAACTACATTGTGAAGCCTATGAGGGTCCTTATAACTTATTCTAACATCTCCACTCTATTGTTGTAGATTCGCAGGCCCTCTTGGGCAAGGCATACCTACTTTAGTCCGGGAGGTCCCTTTTAGCCATTATATCCTTCTTGTGTGCATTGGACTTTTTCTTTATTTAGGAGTGTGCTCTCTGATTATTAGTTGGCCTTAGGATTTTATATTATATCTCGATTTATGAGTCATCGTGGAGAAACACCAGCTTCCTCACCAGTCTATTCATATTTGAGGTTACCATCACATATTGATCCTTTACTAAAGTTGCCTTCTAAAAGGCATAGATTTAATAAGTGTGGTGCATATATATCCACCTCCCAGGCTCATGATCATCCTACCATGAGTATTGATTCAGGTATGAATGTCTAGGGAAGTCCTTTGACTCCCCTATCCTCTATGATTAGTGGGGTCCCCTCAACTCCCTTATCCTCAATGGTGTGGATGTTGGAGGCTCCCTCATCTAGTGTTTCCCAACCCGTGAGCTTTGCTCAGCCCATGGGGATGAATCATTTTGTATTTCCTTTCGGTATGCTGATTAATGATTCTCAATCAATACCTTGATCCTCTAATTCTTTTTCTTTTGGTATTCCTGACATGACATCGCACTTCTCATCCTTCGGTTCGACAACTAATATGAATCCTAGTTTTGGGTCTCGGGGAACGAAGCCTCCTTATGTTCCTTTCTTGTTTGGTGGAGTTCATATTCCCCAAGTGAATCATATGGTTGGAGGTTGGAATCCTCCTTCCTCCTGACCTAATCCTAGCTTTAGTATTCTAGGATGGAGTGCTCAAATGGGCGATCAGTTTACTTCCTATATTTCGTTCGTTGCTCCCTCTTCCTCCATGCCAATTCCAACGAATGATTTTATTATGGATAATCCCCCTCTATCCTTTGGTGTTTCATATGGAGGGAGTCAATTTTATGGTATGGGTAACCCTTAGCACAAAGTTCCCTCATCTGGGGGAAACATATATAATCATCATAATTCTTCTTCCGCTGGTATGGTGCCCTTAAAATCTCTCATGAATCAGTTTGGAGGAGGATACTATCCTACCAAACAGGACCATGGTATATACCAGAACCATGTATGGTCTACAATCTCTCAAACCCAATATTTCCCAAGAGCATGGGATTAGACGTCGCAACTTCGGCTCCCTTTTCTGGCCACGCTAAATCTGCCAGATATATCAAAGTTAATGAATGACCTTGTGCATCATGATCCATCATGGCCCCCTATCCCCACCAATCTTCCTTGAGACATTCCAAATTTCGAAAGAAATATTGGTGAATACCCAGGTGATCATGTGACTAATTTTCACCTTTGGTGCTCATCCAATTCCCTTAATGACGATTCTATTCATTTGAGGCTATTTCAACGCACCCTCAAGAGGATGATGAGCTCTGTGAGCATGTCATATACTATCTTAGTCAAAACTTAGTCGGTCATGAGCTTAAATATTCTCACATTGAAAAGCTAGCTTTGGTTGTCGTTCACGTAGTCCAACATTTGTGTCATTATATATTGCTTTGTAAGAATACCGTAGTTGTCGATGTCAATCCATTTCAATACGTCCTTACCAGACGTATCATAGGGGGAAAATATAATAAATGGATTATCATTTTACAAGAGTTTGATCTCGATTTTGCCTCTACGAAGTCCAAGAAATCACTAGTCATCACGGATTTAATATCTGATTTTCCACGATTAGATGAGGACATTATTCATGTTGACTCATTTGTGGATGAACACATCTTCCTTTTCTCACCGTCTGACCCTTGGTATGGAGACATGTTTCTCTATCTTCAAACCTTGAAGTTCCCTCAGTATATCTCACGAGATGACTGATGGCATGTAAGATACCAAGCTAAGAAATATACTATCGTCGGTGGTACTTTGTATCTTCGAGGAATAGACAATATATTGTGTCATTTTTTAACTCACAGAGAGGCCGAGTCATTCCTAAATGATTTCCACAATGGGTCTTGTGGTGGTCATCTATTCAGGCTTGCGACAACCCCAAAAACATTGCGAGTAGGTTATTTCTGTCCTAATATCTTTAAAGATTGTATTGAAGCAGTTAAAAAGTGTCACCCTTGCCAAGTGTTCACTCAAAAAATGCACTCACATCCAACCCCTCTTCATCCAGTCATTACCGTCGGTCCCTTCACCAAGTGAGGGGTGGACTTCATGGATTGAAACCCAACTTCAGATGGGGAGCATCAACACATTATTGTGTTCGTCGACTACTTTACTAAGTGGGTTGAGGCCATGCATATAGTTAAATATGATGGGAATACTACAACCTTCTTCATATTCAATAATATTATCACCCGGTTCAGTATCTTGAGTGAGATTGTCACTAATCATGGCAATCACTTTCAAAATGAAATAAACTAGCATCTAAGATGGGGTTTAGACATGGTCATTCTTCTTCTTATTACCCCCAAGAAAATGGACAATTAGAGGCCGTCAACAAGTCTCTCAAGACAATTTTCCAAAAAAAAATCAGTCAGAGTAAGTTCGACTGACACATTATGCTATATCTCGCACTCTAGGCACCCTGAACCTCGGTCAAGACCACCGGATTTTCCCCTTTCCAGTTAGTACACAGTGTGGAGTCTATTTTACATATTGAATGTGAAATCCCTTCTCTTAAATTGACATACGTGCTCCTACCTGGCACTTCCTATCTTGAATGATGCCTTGTACACGTAGATTGTCTTGACAAGCAGCGTCAAGACACCTTTACGGCTATCGAGGCAAACAAATAATGTGTCAAGGTCCAGTATGATAAGTTTGTTTGTCCTCAATTGTACGCTGAGGGTGAATTGGTCCTCTTGTATGATCAAGCCAAAGAACCATTGGGGGAA
Organism: Picea engelmannii; assembly: GCA_009831015.1. NCBI lineage: Eukaryota > Viridiplantae > Streptophyta > Pinopsida > Pinales > Pinaceae > Picea > Picea engelmannii. Next base: position 62,326 of record ML798120.1, read on the forward strand.
GGAAATTTTAAACCCATGTGGCACGGTCCTTATATCGTTCAACGTGTCTTAGAAAAAGGAGCCTATGAGTTAGAATATTATGAAGGGAATATGTTGGTCGAGCCCAGGAATAGGATCTACTTGAAAATATATTACGCTTGAGCCCCAATCTCAGGTGGAATTCTTTGTATACTAATGTAATTTATTGTATATATATATATCCCCTTTCTTTCCATCTTTCACTTTCTTATCGAGTTTTCCCTTGGTTGGCAGATGTCAACGGAGTCTTCGGTCTACCTAGGATTCACAGACTGAGCTAGTCGTCATACACAGAACTTGGCTTCCACCGCTTGGGTGGTTTACTCACCCAAGGGTCTATTGGTGTCTTCAGGTGGCGTATGCCTAGGGCCATTCATGGATAATGTGGCTGAATATAGTGTCGTTATAGAAATTTTGCATGATATTATCTCACATGGTATTCTCTCTTTAGAGGTTCGCCTAGATTCCCAGTTAGTAGTATGTCAATTGAATGACAGTTACCACATGCGTGATCCTACTTTACTCCAATGATTCCCACGGGTACATCTTTTAGAATGAAAATTTGATTTTATTACATATTATCACATTCCTAGGAGTTCTAATCATGTATCTGATGATTATGCTAATTTCATTTTAGATCGGAATTTGTCACATAAATAAAGAAAAGAAAACCATCTTATCAATGTACACATTGTGAAATATAAGTAAAGTCGAAGATCCCTTTTTATATATTTCAAAAAATATTGTGTTTATAGTACAAAACCCTCAATACACATATACATCTAGCACTACAATATGCCATGACATCTATGCTTGTGGTGTTAGATGTGTGTCATGGTAACAAACTACGGTGTTTGCGAGATGCTGAAAGAGTCGTACCCAAGATCTAGGTACACCAACCACCTTTCGTTGCATGGCTTCAGTCAGATCCTCTAACTGAACCATGGGAATCCTTTGAGTCAAACAAGACAGGCTTCCCTGCACATTTTGTAGGATTCTCTCAACTTCTCCTCCCACCGCCTTGTCTCCCTGGTTCCTTCATCGATGTCGAGGAAACCCTTCCAGCCATCGCGGACCCATGTCTGTGTTACACAAGTGTCTAGTTAGTACTTAAGCACCATCCAATTTTTTTTTTTTTCTATTACACAAAAATACAAAAAAATGAAATATTTAAAAACATTTGACATACCTATGTCGTTGTAGGTGGTCCCTGGTGGGAGTGGAATGTCTGGATCTCCTCGGAACTCTATCCCTGCAGCGGGATAGTAATATAAGGCAATGATTTGTCGTTGCCACTAGTAGAAGAAATCCTCATTGTAGGGTGTCGGCACCCTACCTCCCCTCTGCCACTGCATTACCTCGGTCCACCATGTCATGGATGGATTTCGAGGTCCTCTCGGAAGAATCTTGACTCTAGGTCCCAGACCTAGAACCCACTTGAAGAATAAACTACATAAGATAGAGGCAAACCCAAAATTCCTCTTACTCCCATGTTTGCACTCGGTCAACTGGCTCTTTATATTTTCCAGTAGTGAGGTACACCAGTCATATATTGTGGGTATCATACACTCCAATTCATAGAACATGAGTGGCCTCGATGCCTGGTGTAGTGAGGATGAACCTGTGATCCTAGTCAATACAAGCACAATAATATCCGGGATAAGATTGTTTATCGCCCGGATAGGGAATTGACACCCTACCTTCAGAGTCCCTGCTACACAGTGGGCATCAATGTACTCCTCTATTTTCAATCTTCTCCCTACTCCTCGGGGTTTGAGGTTTACAACGTCTCCCCATAGTGATAGACCAGTCAAAAAGTAGATATCCTCTACTTCAATCCTCAATGGTTGTCCATCGAGGATGAATCTTTCACTTTTAGGGTCCCAGTAACCCACAAGCATCTCAAGAAACATCACTTGGGCCCTCATTCCTTTGAGTGCCCAAAATTTATACAAGCCACTTCTCTTTAAGGCCATTTGGGCCCCCAGATCTTGATCCACAACAACATCGACCTCCTCGTGCTCTCTTTCTCTCCATTCAAGAACCATCATGCCAAAGGAAAATCAAAATTTGATTTAGAATTCATAAAATTCATTGATTGTGTGCCTATACACGAGCTACTTCACTTACAGTCATGTATAGGGTTTTCTATACGCTCCCTGTAGTTTTCACAGACATGTAGAGCTCATCATATATGCTACCCGATAGGAGACAACCCACGTATATCGAATTTCACATTTTACGCCATCAATTACTAAAAATTTGGAAGCTAATTTAAAAATTTAATCCAATGGAAATGAAGAGGAAGAGAAGAATGTTTACCTGGTCCAGATGGTTTATGATTTCGTTGCCTGATGCTCCCACAATCATCGTTTGAATCTCAGAGGTATTTTGGTTCAATTTGCACTATTTGGGTAAAAAATAAAAATGGTATAGTAATTTGTGGTTTTGTTACTATTTATAAACTATTTTTACACACTTTCTATAGTTTTGAGCCATTTTTTCTGCTAATGGACTAATACAAGGGTGGATTGAGTTGGTTTTGTAGTTTTTACCAGGAGTTCTTGCAGATTTCCATGGACATGTATTTCCTCGACCTAGCATATAGGATAGGTATCCATTCCATCATGCATTTTTGCATTGTCCTATAATTGTCGCTTTTTATGCCTTAGGTATGAACCCATTTGTCACAACATAGAACCTTCCATCTACTATAAGTAGTGTCGCTATCAAGTGGTAGAGACTTACCAAACATGGGTGCCCTAGTTATATCCTCTGCCTCATTTATTTCCCATGCCAAGATTTTTTCCTTAGGACCAGGAGTCCCTTATAACTAATAAATGACTTTATGTTGAGCCTCATTTCTCACTCATAAACATGTTTCCTTATACCCTAAGGACTCCCAAACTGATTTTAATTTAAGTTCTTTTCAAACTCATCTTCAAAAAGAAAAAATATTGTCGAGTGAACTTGTCTCTTTCACGCTCGTAAATTGGATTTGAAAGGATGTCTATTTGGCACAAGTTTATCCTTTTTTCACACCAAGTAGACTAAAATACATAAAAAGGGACATTTTTTGGCTTTAAGTTGTGATTGCATCTCATGCCCTTTCTTGCAGTATTGACCCTATAGTCAGTTCTTTCTTTGCGTTATAAATTGTTTGCCTCAACAGTTTTGCATCCTCAACCAAGCAGAGCCTTGCTTATTTCCTTCGCAATTTGACACCCTATACCCAGGAGGGAACATTCTCTTGAGTGTCCATCCCCCACATGAATCTCCTTTCATTGAGCATAGGTATGTTCCACTGTTGGAACTATTTTTTCTTACTTGCGTCACTCGTTTCCTCCTCTATATCATAGAATTCATTTGTCTATGAAATAAAAAAAAAAAATGGGTGGGAAGGGAGTATTATCTTATATTGGCAGCAGTCGTGTCGCCTTTGAACAAACAACAAAGTTATTGAGTCCATTTGTCACCATAATTTTGGGTTTGGCATGGCCTTAGGAAGCTAAGCTCATTACAGAGTCTTCTCTACTGACTGGTTACTCTTCTGGTCCCTATGGAGAATATCATTGATGCCTCTTGCATCTCATGGTTTCATCATCAAGTCTACGTTGCTGAAGTCTTCCATATGTTTCATTCTCTTTTTCAAAGGAATTCTATCAACCTGTGTCGGCCACTTCTCATAACTATTGACTTTGCATGTCGTCCATACCCTTAGTTTGTCTTAGAATGACATGATGTTGTAGTCCTATAATGCACCCTGGCCCTACTTTCATCATTGGTAGGTAACCTTGAACCCAACAATCGACATTTCATCATTGGTCATTGACTAGGTGGTTTCCCTTGTGTTCAATGGAAATACATCTATTCACACATTGGTATTTGTGTAGTGTATTGGATGCCATTAGTCTTATTGGTGGTTTCCTCTCATTTGTCAGTAGTTTTCATCATTGGCTGCTATTCAAAGGGTCTTTTTCATGTCCCGCTTGCACTTGGCACACACAAAAGATGCACAAGTCCGTTGGTTTGTGAACATGCTCTTCATCCGATTTCCACCAAATCATGAAGCTACTTCTTTGTACCTTGAGCTAACTAATGAGAGATGCCTTAATTCTCTCGTTTCAGTGGGTCTCCTTCCATCACTTCAGCCCATTTATTCTAGAAATGGGACCTAGATTCTTATGAGTACCTTGAGGCTTGCAGTCATTAGTGGTAGTCTCTCTCGCCATCGATAGTTGGGAATAAATCAATGTCTCCTGATCGATGGATTCTTCAGGTGTTCGACACCATATCCTTTATTCACACTTGTAAGAATGTACTCAGTGCCTTGATACCTAATTTCATTATCGGTAGGTTGTCTCACGTTTTTTAACGGTATACCTCAATGACCGATAATCAAACAATGTCTCATTGTGTTCGACCTCAACTCCTTTATTCACATGATCTAGACTTGCACCCTTGGCAGATTGTGTAGAAGACTTGGATACATCACTATGTGGCCGCAACTTTCTTGAGTTGTTGCTTCCTTTTTTATTGGACAAATACCTATATGACTTCAGTGATCATGGGAGATCAGATTGTACTCCATTGTATACAGATATCTTTAGATTGGTTTTGATAATGGTTCTACTGGGTCTTGTTCGTGACTATGACAAATTTTGGCATGTAACTACATTTTAATTTTCCTATTCATGGCCATAGACACTTTTTTGGTATATTTTCACATGGATCTATAGTGTAATTCTATTGGAAGCCATGTATGCAAAGTCAGTGCAGAATGTAATGAGAAACTAGTTCTTCCAGCTGGTTCCCCATCACTCCACTTCTAGGTTGTTTATAATGTATTTCGGCCATCACAGATACGCCTCTGAACTCACACATTACGGGTCATCTGTTATAGCAAGATTTTCCTCACCCTATGAAATCTTGCATAGAGGGCCTTTTTCCATTTCCCTATGCAGAATTATCATCCATGTTTGTAAAATCCAGAGCTAAAAATACATATTTTTCCACATGTATGCACCTTTCCTACTATACAACATGTGTATATGTAGGCTTCTCCACTACAACCCATGTACATCAGGATTTGTGCCAAAAAATGAATATTAAATGTCAGGTTTCCATGTCACAATGAGAGATTTTTTATCCTTGGCCTTCCACATACTGAAAATGTTCTGACTCGGCCCTTCAGTTCCATTTGGAGGCTATAACTGGGCTAATTTCGGGCTATGGAAAAGAGGAGAAAGAATTCAAATTTGAGAGAAACGTTACTCTTGAGAAATTATTTACTTCATATTGAGTGTGAATCCCTTTGTCCTTTAAGTCTGAACATAGTTTTCAGCCCCCAAGCTCTTCCCTTATTGATGGAGAACCTCATTGTCTCCCTTTTATGATCTTACCTTTGGTGAAGGATTGAAGTGGTGGAGGCCCAGCTGGAAGGAACTTAGTTTCTAGGTTCTAAACCGTGCCGACACAAGAGTCTATAACAATTTCACTTCTGTTGATCATTTATTAATAGAAATACTCCTTTCCCATCCAATTGATATCTTGCAAATATATGATTTATTATCCATGGGCATATTTTTTATGTATATTAATGGATTATGTTATCCAATGTGCTAACCTTTTATATTATCACCATATGCTTGCTCTTCTTGTTTTTTGAGAACTTGTTGCAGGTATATAGCTTTGGGTCGAAGTGCTCAACAATGGACTTCATCAAACATCTGGACGAGGTTGGCCTCTTTCTTATCTCGCTTGCATATTGGTTTATATATAATGTTTTTGGGATAGAGTTGATTTCTGCAGTCATATCCGTCTGTTGTGATTTACCCTAGCCATATATAGCTTTTCCCTCGTAACATGGGGGTACCTACAGAACTTTCAATAAAATGGTATTGATTTTTCTCAATCACTTTCAATTACCAATTCATTACGATGTCATCCTAGAACTTTTTTTTACTCTTCCTCAATATAAATCCAAATATATCTCCAATCATATCCAAGAGTAGCATAGATGGAAGAGGTTGATTAAAGCCTACATTCCTCCATATTTTCTGTTGGAATGGTTCCTCAAGTATTTTTTCCTTACATTTCAAGGGATGTTTCTACATCAAGAGTGGCATTTAAGGAAGAAGCCATCTTCAAATCCCAAAAATTGCACCTTATATATGCTCAATCTAGGATGCTTTATGAAATTCTCCCTGATGCACCATGGTCAAACTATAATCCTATACAAAATCTTGGGCCTCATGTCGATGGCATCATAGGATTCACAAATGATAAGACTATATACTTGGTGATGAACCAGTTGAAATATTTGTCTCTAACCCATCCTATAGCAGGAAAAACTTCAACTTCGTCATCCACCACAACCCAGTTGGTGGATGCACATTATGTATATTTTTCATCAAACTTGAATGATAACCAAAAACCAAGAGGGAAAAATATGAAAGGATGGGGTAATAATCATAAGGGTGGGAAAAATAATAATAGTAAATCCAAGGAAGACAATAATAATGATAAATCAAACAATAATGTTGGTGAGGGAAAGAAATAAAAGTGGAATATGAAGTTTCCCTTTAAAATTTGTAAAGATGATCACCTTACCCACTTGTGCCCAAAAATCGAGGAATCCTCGAGGCTCTTATCGTAGCCTCTCATTTTGTTGACAAACGCATTTCCACATAATCAGAATATGGCCTCAGGGACCTCTAACACCGAAAATGTGTCGAGTGGGAGTCAAAACCCCTTAACACATGAAGTTTTCCATCTATGCATCAATATGGTTAAGTCTCATATTTATGTAGCCACTAAATCTCATGATTACGGTTCTTCACAAACTGTTTTAGGTCCAGAGCATCCTCCTCCCCTGGAAAAACCCTTACAGATTGATAAGATGAAACCTCCACCTCGTATTTTGAAAGGAGTAATAAAGCTCTATGCCCACAATCCTAATTCCAGAGCCGCCCAAAACTATTTGATTTTCAACAGTTTGGGTCAAACCCCATGCATGATGTTATATTTGGAGGTGCTCTGGATGTGTCCTTCATAGAGGAACGCCTTGTTATTTGTGTTAGGAGCTATAGACCCTTGTGGCTCAAAGGTTATCATGTTTGATGTCACGGATGTTAAGCCTCACTTACCTTACCACGTGGCCTTTCAAATCCATGTGGAGTACACAAACATTACCATCAAACGTACTGTAATTGATGAAGGTGCTTCGACATGTGTGATGTCCCTAGCCTATTGGAAATCCATTGGATCTCCACCCCTATCTTAATCCATGAACATGTTGACTCCATTTGATGGGAATTATTTTAGAACCCACATGATCCTTCCCACTTTCCTGAGGAGGTCGAGGTCGAGGTGGTTTTTGTGCCTCTCAACTACAATATACTACTAGGGTGTAATTGAACTTATGCCATGACATCCGTTGTGTCGTCAGTTTTCTGCAATTTATGATTTCCTCATGAAGGGAAGATAGTGATAATTGATCTGTTGTCCTTTTTGCACCCTAGTCCTAATGAATTGGTGGGACCTTCAGTCCCTACTATTTACAATTCTCAACATGCAACTGGGAATGTTGGTGTCGGGATATATTCCTCCTTGATGGGTACTTTTGATTTCATGACACCAATTCAACATATTAATTCCATTTCTAGTGAGTCTTCATCATCGATGAGGTTCGTTCCTTTTTGTACTTCATATTTCAATGACCCTTGGACCCTACCTTCCTCGACTATGTCATATGAAGGTCAGACACACATTAGGATGGAAATGCCATTGTCAACAGCCAAAGTTGTGTATCATGTTATTCTAGAAGATATTGCAGACCCAGATCCTTCCTCTTCATGAACGGACGAGGTGGATCCCATTTTAGATCCCATATGGGTCGTTCAATCATATTTTTCACATGATTAACTTGAAAATACTTTACCTTTTGATGAATCCACATTAGAGGCCATGCCTGGTCTTGATAGGCCTTGGGATGATATGCATCATCGATCCTATTTTCTCCTGGAGCTTGTGAGGATTGAACATGATGACTTTAGATATAGCCTAAGTGAGATGGTCAGTCATGTCATGGTTTCATTAGATACACATGGAATTTATTCCTAAGAAAACATGGTGAATATTTCTCCTACTGTCGCAATCGATATCTCTCGTATCCCTAGTAAAATTGAAAACGTATATGTCGGTGCGAATTGTTCGCCTGAAGAAACTCATATCTACATCTATCTCTTCAAATAATTTTGAGATGTATTTTCTTGGTCATATGAAGAGATTTTAGGTATTGACCCCATCATTGGCGAGCATGAAATTAAAACTTTTGTGAATGCTAAACTCATTCGGCAACATCTTAGAGATGTAAATCCTAGGAAGACCCCTGCTATCAAGGCATAAGTAGAGAAACTGCTCAATCTTGGTTTCATCTACCCGGTTCCCTTGAACGAATGGGATTCCAACCCCATTCCCATAGATAAAAAGAAAGGAATCGTCCATGTATGTATGGATTTTAGGGACCTAAACAAGGCATGTCCTAAAGATAACTTCCCCACTCCTTTTATTGACCAGATTCTCGACCAGTGTGCAGGAAGTGAAGTATTTTCCTTTATGGACAGGTTTTCAAGTTATAATCAAATTCATATCAAACCTGAGGATCAACAAAAGATGACGCTTATTTTTCCTTAGGGTACCTTTTCATATCAAAAATTTTCTTTCAGTTTTAAAAACATCGGAGTGACCTTCCAACGTTCCATGACCTTTTCATTTCACAATATTAAGCATATCCTCAAATCTTACCTAGATGATCTCATTTCTCACTCTCATAAGAGGGTAGATCATTCAACTCACCTTCGACTAGTATTTGAGAGATGTCATTATTATCGCATTTGGTTGAACCATCACAAGTGCATCTTTTGCATTAGATCTAGTCATTTTTTAGGATTCATAGTATCTAATCATGGGATCATGGTGGATCCTGTTAAGGTTTAGGAAATACTTTGGTTGCCTCCTTCACACAACATTCAACAACTTTAGGGTTTACAGGGGAAGGATAACTTCCTGCGTCATTTCATAGTGAACTATGCCAATATAACTAAAGGTTTCATACGTCTTTTGAAGAAGGAAACTCCATTCATATTTGATGAGCGATCCCAGAAATCCTTTGATTCTCTTAAGAAAGACTTGGTATATGTGCCTCTTTTGAAGCCCTTGGACTATAGTAGATACTATTTTCTTTATATGCTGCGTCCGAAGGGATTTTTGCTATGGTACTAGTTCAGGAGTACGATGATCTCCATGAGCACACTTTCTACTACCTTAGTCAAAATATAGTTAGTCATGAAATTAAATACTCTCATGTAGAGAAGTTGGCCTTGGATACTATACATGTGATTCAAAGATTACAACATTATATCTTACTCTGCAAAACTACCGTGGTTGCAAATATCAATCCATTTCAAAATGTCCTTACCAGGCATATCATAGGGGGGAAATACAATAAGTGGATTGTTATTTTGTAGGAATTTGATCTCTATTTCACTTCTGTAAAAATCTAAGAAGTCATTAGTTTTTGTTGAGCTAATTTCAAACTTCCCTAAGCTGGATGAGGATATTTTTCATGACAATTCGTTCATGGATGAACATATTTTCCTTATATCATCTTTGGACCCCTGGTATGGATACATTTTAATCTATATTCAAACCATAAAGTTACCCCAACATCTTTCAAGAGATGATAAATGACGTATACGTCATCAAACTAAGAACTACCTTATTATCGACGACACTTTGTATCATTGAGGGGTAGATAATATCTTGCGTCGATGTTTTACTCTTGAGGAGGATGAAGTTGTTCTCAATGATTGTCATAGTGGGGTGTGCGGTGGTCATTTATCTAGGCTTGTAACAAAAAAAATTATATTGCGAGCTGGTTATTTTGGACGCCAATTTTTAAAGATTGTGTTGAAGCAGTCAAGAAGTGTCACCCTTGTTAGTTGTTTTCTCAGAAAATATTCTCGCACCCATCGCCTCTTCACCCAGTCATCACCGTCGATCCGTTCACCAAGTGGGGGGTGGATTTTATGGAATGCAACCCAACCTTGGCTGGGGCACCAACATATTATCATGGTCATGGATTATTTCACTAAATGGGAAGAAGCCATTCCTATTGTTAAATACGATGGTAAGACTATAGAATTCTTCGTGTTCAATCAGATTATATCATGGTTTGGAATCCCAAAAGAGATTATCACTGATCATGGAAGTCACTTTCAGAATGAAATGATGATAGAGTTAGCATCGAAACTAGGATTTACACATGATCATTCTTCCCCTTATTATCCCCAGGAAAATGGATAAGTAGAGGAGGTGAATAAATATCTCAAAACCGTTTTGCAAAAAACTATAAGCCATAGTAAATCTGACTAGCATGTGATCCTTTACCTTGTACTTTGGGCATACTGAACCACGATAATTACTTCCACTAGTTTATCTCCATTTAAGTTAGTATATGGTGTGGAGTCAATTCTTCCTATTGAATTTGAAATCCCTTCTCTTAAATTGGAAATTTAGCTCCTACCTGACACATTTGATCTTGAAGAATGCCTCGTGCACCTAGATCAACTCGATGAGAAGCATCGAGATGCCTCTATGGATATTTAAGTGAATAAATCATGTGTTAAGGTCCAATACAATAATTCAATCTATCCCTGACAGTACGTTGAGGGTGACTTGGTTCTCCTTTATGACCAAGCCTAAGAACCATTGGGGGAAGGTAAGTTCAACCCCATTTGGAATGATCCTTATATCGTGAGATGTGTCCTAGAGAAAGGAGCCTATGAATTATAATATTATGAGGGGAATATGTTATATGAGCCCTTAAATTGGCTCTACCTTAAAAGGTATTACGCTTGAGCCCTCAAACTTGGGTGTGACCTTTGTATATTAGTGTATCTTAATGTATATACTTCTTTATCTTTTTCTTTGTGTCATCGACTTTCTTATTTTGTTTTCCCTTGGTTGGAAAATGTCAACAGAATCTTCGATCTACTTATGATTCACAGATAATGCCATTCGTCGTATGCAGAACATGGCTTCCATCATTTGGGTTATTTACTCACCCGAGGGAGAACTAGTGTCTTCAAGTGGTGTTCATCTAGAGCCATCAATGAATAATGTGGCTAAATATAGCACCATTATAGAGATATTACGTGACGCCATTTCACATGGTGTTCTATATTTATAAGTTATCTTGGACTCCTAGTTAGTTGTATGTCAGTTGAAGGGTAGTTACCATGTGAGAGATCCTAATCTACTTTGACGATTCCTAAAAGTATGACTTTTGGAAAGACACTTTGATTTTCTTACTTATAGTCACATTCCTAGAATTTCTAATCAAGTATATGATGCATATGCTAATTACATTTTATATTGGCATTTTTCACATAACTATGTAAAGAAAACACATTCATACATTTTAACATATATAAGTAAAGATGAAGACCAAAAGTTTTTTATATTTCATCCTTTAAAGTCCGAAAATATTGTGTCATAGTACAAAATGGGGCTCACACCCTCAAAATACATATATGACCAATACATAGAATCATCATGGTATCTATGCATGTGGTTCCAGATGCGTATCATGATAGCACACTACAACGTTTCCAAGACACTGGAAGAGTCGCACCCACGCACAGGGTACACCCACCACCTTTCATTGCATCACCTCTGGTAGATCCTCGACTTGAACCATAAGAATAATGTGCGTCAAATGAGACAGGTTCCCATACACATTATGTAGCACTCTCTCCACATCCCCACCTACTAGCTTATCTCATCAGCCCCTTTTCCGATATCATGGAAATCCCTCTAGTTGTCATGGACCTACATATGCATAAGAAAGAAACTATTAATACTTGATTCCATACAAAAATATTTTCATTTTTTGTTTCCTTTACCAAAATTGAAAAAAAATTAAAAAATGAAATATATAAAAACCATTTCTTATTGATATCTCCATAGGTGAATCCTAGTGGCAATGGCATGTTAGGGTCCTCTTGTTAGTCTATCCCTCCATAGGGATAGTCATCGATGGCTATGACATGTTAGTGCCACTAGTGAAAGAACGCATCATTGTAGGGGGTTGGCACCATACCACCTCCTAGCCATCTCATCACATGTTTCCACCGTGACATGGTTGGATTGTGCAGTTTGTGTGAAGTAACATCTACTCTAGGGCTCAAACTTGGAACCCTCTCAAAGAAAAAACTACACAGTATGGATGCAAACCTGAAATTCCTCATTCGCCCTTGTTTTCAATCCATCAATGGCTCTTCGTGTTGGATAGTAGTGAGTTACATTTGTCATAAAAAGTGGGTCTCAAACACTCCACCGCATAGAACATGAGTGGCCTCGATTCCTGGGGCAATGAGGTCAACCCTGATATCTATGTCAGTATAAGCACAACGATCTTTAAAATTAGGTTCTCGATATATATGGGTGGATTATTCCATGAAAATTTTCCACGCTTCCACTAGTTTCATATTTTTTTTAAACAGGGCGGGATTTTCATCGCTATTGCCATGAACGTTCATTGCAATATCGACAAAAATCTTAATTTAACCTAGTCGGGATTTTCGTCGCTATAGCGACGAAATTTTTCTCTATCTCATTGGTCAGTGTTGACGGCTAGTTGACTATTTTATCTATATATGCGTGACTTTAAGAGACTTTGTGACATAATTGCTATAGTTGCGACAATGTTCTTGGATTTTGTTTGAGCTGTTTATTTTTTCCATCACCCACCGGTTGAACAAATCCAATTCTCGATCTACATAGCTCGGATTTTGAGCTTGCAAGGTTAGTATGTTATTTTTTATTGATGTAATTATTTAACTTGTAATTTTTTTTTCAAATGTCCAAATTGCATTTAGCTTATTTTTCCTTGATAATATATTTATATAATATGTGTAGTTATACCATATTTCATGTCTTTGGTTTTTGGATATAGTTAGTATATTCTATGGAAAAGGGTATGTGGATTCCATAATATTCTAGGTTTATAGAATCCACATACCCTTTTTCCTTCAATTGTAGCTATAATCTCTCTCTCTTTTCATTGATAAATATATGGAATTGCTCTTGAAACTCAACCCTAATTGGTGAAATGATAGTAAGTGATTGCTATATTCCCTACTTTAGCAGGGACTAATAAGATACATAAACACTAACCCTAAACTTATGTTAGGTGTATATGTCGTTATTATATAAAGAAAACATTTGTACACATATGACCTTATTATAAATATGTTATCTATGTCATCATGATGTTGATCCTCTACACATATGATCACCTTATTATAAAGATGTTGACCTTATTATAAAGATGTAGTTCATTGTAAATAAACATATCATAATCGAAAGGAGTAGCCAAAATATAAAAAATTGACAACTTAATGTTTGGTATGGTGTAGGTAAGACAATTACTTGTTAGGACAAGGATTTGTCACAATGAATGAAAATGACAGGAAGCTTG
>ML798120.1:90355-139075 GCA_009831015.1 Picea engelmannii
CACATGAAGTCTGGGCTTTTTTGTGACTTGGATCAATTGACAAGGATTATAAAAGCTTATGATTTGAGTTAATTGTTTTTTGTTTTCCCAACAAATAATTCATGTAGTACTTCAATGCCTAAACTATGATGTACAATTCCTTAACTTATTTGGGTATATTATGATTGCACCAACACAAGTTTCAAGTGTTATGTTATCCAACTCCTTCATTGTATCAAAGGTTTCACCATTGTGTATCATGTGAAATTTTCTTTGATTTCAAATGAAATTTCAAGTTTCATTAGATTTAATATTGATGCATTACAATTCTTTCAAGTCAAAGCTTCAGTTACTTGGTTTTCAATTGCAATGAATTGAAAGGTTATCCTTGCCTTTTCTAATGTGCATTGAAGAGACACTTCATTCCTAAATAATTTGCTAACCCCGTGAATTACCTTGGTTCAATTAAATTACTCTGCTGCAACTCGCTATAACTCTGTTGCAACTCACTATAACTATGTTGTAACTCTGCTGCAACACTATGTTGTAACTATACTTTCTCCTTCAAATTTTGTGATGTTACTCCACTTGTTGTTACTCACTATTACTCTGTTGCAACTCACTATAACTCTACTGCAACACTTTCTGTAACTCTGCTACAACTCACTATAACTATGCTGTAACTCTGTTGCAACACTATCCTATAACTGTACTTTCTCCTTCGACTTTTGTGTTGTTACTCCACTTGTTGTTACTCACTATTACTCTGCCACAACTCGCTATAACTCTGCTGCAACACTTTATGTAACTCTGCTGCAACTCACTATAACTATGTTGTAACTCTGCTGCAACACTATGTTGTAACTGTACTTTCTCCTTCAAATTTTGTGTTGTTACTCCAAGGAGGCTGCAATAAACAAGTTCGACAAATGGTTTTAAGATATCATCCATAAATCTTATAAGTGTTGTCATAGTATTCTGTAATATAAATTGCATAATGACTCACTCATGCAATCCATGTGTTATTTTGAAAGTAATATTCCAAATTATTCTTTGTGTATATTGTCATATTGGTATCCTTACTTCTAATCCAACTTCATGATAACACATGCTTACAATATTTAGTTGATTAGTGCCTTGATTATTTGTAGGGGATATATATATTACAATATATTACAATATTACAATATTACAATGTAATAGTAATGCCATATTACAATGTAATATGGCATTACCATATTACATTGTAATATGGCATACAATATGGTTTACCATATTTCATGTAATTTATATTTTTTAAACCTAAAGTCATCTTCGCAATATCGACGCAAGTTCATCGGAAATATTTTACTATTTTACCACAACCTTCTCTATAGCAACAAAACTTCGTCGCAATTTTCCATGAATATTCGTCGCATATACAGCATGTGCGTCGTAAATTTGGTTTTGAGATATTGCACTCGTCGATATTACCACGGATTTTTGTCACAAGTTGCGATGGACTTTCGTCACACGTTCAGTAGCTACGTCGTAAGTTATTGGCTTGGCATAATTTTTCATCCCAATTGCGACGAAGTTTCATCGTAATTGCCACATTTCTTCATTGTTATTGCGACAATAGTTCGTCGTAATTGCAAAGATGCATAGGGTTAACCGATCTTGAAGGTGGTGACACATGGAGAGATAATTTTGTCGATGTTTCCACACACACTTGGATCCTGGATATAGTGATGAAATTATTCCGACGAAAAAAAATCTCGGCTTTCATGGAAATTGCGACAGATAAGTGTGGCAATATCAACGAAAAATCGTCGCAAATTTCCTCATATGTACTAGTGTATCTAATGTGCTAACCTTTTATATTATCACCATATGCTTTCTCTTCTTGGTTTTTGAGAACTATTTGCAGGTATATAGCTTTGGGTCGAAGTGCTCAACAATGGACTTTATCAAACATCTAGACGAGGTTGACCTCTTTCTTATCTCGCCTGCATATTGTTTTATATAGAATGTTTTTGGGATAGAGTTGATTTCTGCAGTCATATTCATCTATTGTGATTTACCCTAGCCATAGAGAGTTTTTCCCTTGTAACCTGTGGGAACCTACAGAACTTTCAATAAAATGGTATTGGTTTTTCTTAATCACTTCCAATTACTAGTTCATTATGATGTCATCTTAGAACTTTTTTTTACTCTTCCTCAATATAAATCCAAACATATCTCCAATCATATCCAAGAGTAGCACAGATCGAAGAGGTTGATTAAAGCCTACATTCCTCCATATTTTATGTTGGAATGGTTCCTCAATTCTTTTTTCCTTACATTTCAAAGGATGTTTCTACATCAAGAGTGACATCTGAGGAAGAATCCATCTTCAAATCCCAACAATTGTACCTTATATATGCTCAATCTGCGATGCTTTATGAAATTCTCCCTAATGCACCACGGTCAAACTATGATCCTATAAAAAATATTAGGCCTCATGTCGATGGCATCATAGGCTTCGTAAATGATAAGACTACATACTTGGTGACGAACCAGTTGAAATATTTGTCTCTAACCCATCCTATAGCAGAAAAAACTTCAACTTCATCATCCACCACAACCTAGTCGGTGGATGCACATTCTGTATAGTTGTTGTCAAACTTGAATGATAACCAAAAACCAAGAGGGAAAAATATGAAAGGATGAGGTAATGATCATAAGGGTGGGAAAAATAATAATAATAAAGCCAAGGACCACAATAATAATGATAAATCAAATAATAATGTTGGTGAAGGAAAGAAATAAAAGTGGAATATGAAGTTTCCCTATAAACTTTGTAAAGATGATCACCTTACCCACTTGTGCCTCAAAATCAAGGAATCCTCGAGGCTCTTATCCTAGCCTCTCATTTTGTTGACAAACCCATTTCCACATAATCAGAATATGGCCTCAGGGACCTCTAACACTGAAAATGCATCGAGTGGGAGTCAAACCCCCTTAGCACATGAAGTTGTCCATCTATGCGTCAATATGGTTAAGTCTCATATTGATGTAGCCACTAAATCTTGTGATTCGGTTCTTCACAAACTGTTTTAGGTTTAGAGCATCCTCCTCCCCTAGAAAAACCCTTGCAGATCAATAAGATGAAACCTCCACCTCGTATTTTGAAAGGAGTATTAAAGCTGTATGCCCACAATCCTAATTCTAGAGCCGCCCAAAACTATTTTATTTTCGATAGTTTGGGTCAAACCCCATGCACGATGTTAGCTTTGGAGGTGCTCTAGATGTGTCCTTCATAGAGGAACGCCTTGTTATTTGTGTTAGGATCTATAGACCCTTGTGGCTCAAAGGTTATCATGTTTGATGTCACGGATGTTAAGCCTCGCTTACCTTACCACGTGGCCTTTCAAATCCATGTGGAGTACACAAAAATTACCATCAAATCTATTGTAATTGATGAAGGTGCTTCGACATGTGTGATGTCCCTAGCCTGTTGGAAATCCATTGGATCTCCACCCCTATCTTAATCCATGAACATGTTGACTCCATTTGATGGGAATTATTTTAGACCCCACATGATCCTTCCCACTTTCCTGATGCAGTTAGATGGAAGTACTATGGAGGTCGAGTTCAAGGTGGTTTTTGTGCCTCTCGACTACAATATACTACTAGGGTGTAATTGGACTTATGCCATGACAGTCGTTGTTTGGTTTTAGCATGAATTTAGGAATTTGAGCTCGTTACTTATAGTTTACTCCTCCGATTGGTTATTCTTCTAGTTCCCATGGAGATTTTGTTGATGCCTCATGTGTCGCAAGATTTTTTCAATGATCACTATTGAGTCTATGATGCTTGAGTTATCCATATGTCTCATGCTCTTTTTCAAAGGAAACTTAAATCCTATGTTGGTCATTCCTCAGTAATCTTGAATTTTCATGTTGGCCATACCATCATTGTGTCTCAAAATCACATGTAGTTGTTGTCCTACCTTGAACCGAGCAGATGACATCTCCTCATTAGCCGCTAACTAGGGGTTTTCACTTATGTTTGACGATAAGAAATATATTAACACATTGGGATTCATGTAGTGTCTTGGATTCCATTATCCCTATTGGTGGTTTCCTTGAGTTTGTCGACAATTTTCCTTATTGGCTGCTATTCAAAGGGTCTCTTTCGTGCACTACTTGCATCTAGTTCATGTCAGAGACACACAAGGTCATTGGTTCCTGAACATCCTATTCATCTAAGCTCCTCCTAATCATCAAGTTATTTCTTTTTACCTTGTGTTGGATGATGAGAGATTCATTAATGTTGTCCTTTCAGTGGGTCTCCTTCCATCAACTTCAGCTCATATATTATGGAAAAAATACCTAGAGTCCTATGAGTACCTAGAGGCTTGTAGTCATCAGTGGCAGGTTCTCTCTCCATCGACAGTTGAGAATACATCAATGTCTCTTGATCAATGGATTCTTCAAGTGCTCGACCTTAACACCCTTATTCACACTTGTGGAATGTACTCGATGCCTTGACACCTACTTTCATTATTGGTGGGTTGTCTCACATTTGTTAACAGTATACCTTAATGATCGGTAATCAAACGAAGTCTCATTGTGTTCGAATTCAACTCCTCTATTCACATGATGTAAACTAGCACCATCGACAGATAGTGTAGAATACCTTTAGCTTAGAGTGGAAACATCCCATATATGACGTTTTGTTTCATTGGACTAGCACCTATATTACTTCAGTGATCATGGAAGATCATATTTTACTCCATTGTATACATATATCTTTTATTTATTTTGAGACTAGACTCCACTTTGTCTTGTTTGTGACTATGACAACCTATGGAATATGTCCAATTTGTATTTCCTATTCATGGACATAAGTAACTATTTGATATATGTCCACATGGATATGTAGTGTAATTTAGATTGGAATCCATGTGTACAAAGTCATTATGGACTGTAATATTCTCATGAGTAACCTGTACTTCCAAATGAGTCTTCATTACTCCACTTATGTGAATTATAATATATTTCATCCATCGCAGATACTCCTCTGACCTCACACACATTAGGGGGCATCTGTTATAGAAAATTTTTCCTCACTCCATGCATATTGCTTGGATGGACTTCCATTTCCCTCTTTAGCCTTGAAGTCCTCTTTTTTTTCACTCTGACTATAAAAATACATATTTCTGTACACATATGTGCCCTACCAGCTAGAAAACTAGCGTATACGTAGGTTTCTCCACTACAGCCCGCATACATCAGGTTTAGTGCTCAAAAATTAAAAAAATATGCCAGGTTTCCATGCCATGTTAGGTGATCCATGATCCTTAACCTTCCATATACTGGAAGCACTCTGAATAAACCCTTCAACTCCATTTGAAGGCTATAAATTTAGCCATATCCAAGCCTTGGACAATCGACAATTCAACATTGAGAGCAAAGACACTCTAGAAAAAGTTCACTTCATATTGAGTCTGTGTCCCTTTGTCCTTGAAAGTATGAACTTCTTGTGTTCAACCCCCAAGCTCTTCCTACTTTGTGATGGAGAACCTCATTGACTCCTACATGTGATCTTTCCTTTGCAGAGGATTGAAGTGGTGGAGGCCCAGCTGGAGGGACTTAGTTTCGCAGTTCTGATATGTGTCGTTATAGAATTTTGTCACCTATCTACTTCCATTGATTACATTAATAGAAACACTTTTTTCTCTTCTAATTGATATCTTGAAAATGTTTGAATTACTTTCCATGGGTGTATTTGTCAGGTATGTTAATGGATTATGCTAATTTATATGTTGACATTATATATCATCACCACATGCTTGTGTATCTTGGTTGTTCAGGACAAGTTATAGGAATAAATATTTAGGTCATGTGCTCAATAGTGGTCTTCTTCAAACTTCAGGATGAGGTAGGCTCCTAGCCTTCCCTTGTTATCATTTCATTTATATAGCATATTTGAGATTAGAGTTGATTTCTGGGTGGCATTTCGTCTGTTGTGGTTTTCTCCTATCCATAGAGATATTTTCCTCGTAACAACATGTAATATTTAACATTATTTGCATTATATTATCAATATATCATGAGTAGTATAAATCAACAGTGCATAACAAATAATCACAGATACACAATACACCAAAATTTATGTGGAAACCCAAATGGGAGAAAATCAAGGAATGCTTTCTTATATGTCAAATATTACATTCATAGGAAGCACCAACTTCCAAATTCTCCATCACCAACTGAAAGGAGACTCCAACCCCCTATTTACAGGGTCCAACCTGAAGGAATATACAACTCCATGAATTCTTCAGCTACAACTAGAAAGAGGATCCAACCCCCTAGTTTATAGGATCCAACCTGAAGGAAGCTCTAACTCCCTGATTTTGTAATATTCCAGATATAAAATAGTATACATAACATAAATAATTATCTACAAATGGGATATAAACAATGATATAACCATAAAAACACCACAATAATACCAAAATAATAACATAATAACACCAAACAGAGAACTTTGATTATTGAGAGCAATGTTCACTTGCCTCTTTGAGGGGGAAACCTCCAGTAGAACAAAGCTCTATTAAAATAATATCCAAGACAAAACTTCTCATACCCTTTACTCCTATTATACTAAATATTTCTATCTAAAAGAACAATCTTGAGGAAGATCCTTCTAAAAGAGGAAGCGTCTATTAGGTCTTCTTACATTTGACTTATTCCTCCTTATTGCTATTCTTTATTAATATTGATTTGTATTACATGGAAAATTATTATTCTAACTATGTGAGGGGTTAGGTCTCTAACATGTTCTCCCCCTTAAAAACAACCTTGTCCTCAAGGCTTGAGATGAGGGAATTGTTGTAGAATGGTAGTTGGTTCCCAAGTGGAATCTATTAGAGTTGTATCTTTCCACTGGACTAACACTTCCTTGATGGTGCATTGATGCAGATGACGCTCACACTAGTCCAAAAATTCTTGTGGTTTTATCCAAATGGATCCTTATTCGTCCAACTCGAGAAGTTTGGTTTGATTTTGGCACTTAGTTCAAATCACCTTCTTTAAGCAGGACACATGAAAAATAGGATGGAGCTTAGAATGATTGGGAAAAGCTAGTTGATAGGACACCTATCCCACATGCTTGAGAATGGTATAAGGACCTTAAAATTTGGGCACCAGTTTCTGACAATGGTCATCCTTGATGAAATTTTTCTTATAAGGTTGCAGTCGAAGAAACACTTGATATCCTTCTGAAAATTGATGTTCAGAGAGACCTTGATTTGCTTGCTGCTTCATGCGAATATGGGCCATGACCAAATTCTCTTTGAGGGTATGGAGAATAGCCTCTCAAAATATAAGCATTTGGTCAACCTCTTGGACCTTTGAGACACCTAGAAAGTATGAGAGAGCTAAAGGTGGATTTTGTCCATATACCGCTTCAAAAGGAGTCATGCAGGTAGATGTATGGTAAGAAGTGTTGTACTACCATTCAGATAGTGGTAACCATTGAGCCCGCTGATTTTTCCTTTCTAATGTGAAACATCCCAAATATGTTTCCAAACACTTGTTGACAACTTCAGTTTGACCATCAGTTTGGGGATGATAAGTTGTGCTAAGATGCAATTGGATGCCTTGTAGCTTGAACAGTTCTTGCCAAAAATTGTTGGTGAAAGTTGGCTCATGATCAAAAACAATATAATGAGGCATGCCATGAATCTTGAAGACCTGATCCATGAAATTTTGAGCCACAATGGAGGTTGTAAATGGGTGTTGAAGAGAAAAGAAATGAGCATACTTGGAAATACGATCAACTACCACCATGATGACTGATTTATTGCCCGATTTAGGTAATCCTACAATAAAATCCATAGAGATATCCCTCCAAATAGTAGGTGGAATCATAAGTGGTTGTAGTGTGCCAGGAGATTTGACTATTTCTCACTTGTTGCATTGACAAACATCACATTCTACCACAAAATTGTGAATGTCTTGTTTCATACCATCCCAACAAAAAGAATGTTTGACCCGGTCATAGGTTTTGGTAAACCCTGATTTTCCAACGGAGGGTGTAGAATGAAGCTCAAAAAGTACCATGGATTTAAGTTTTTATTGTTTACTTAAATAGAAATGGCCTTTGTATTGCAACTCACAATTGTTCCAAGATTACCCTGGGGAAACTGGAGAATTGGCCTACAATTGTTGTATCAGATGTGAAATTTTGGGATCGTGTAGCCATTCCTGGTGAACAACTTGGAGCCAATTGGGTACAATGAAGGAGAGAGAAAAAAGGGACCCTTCATCTTCATATTTTCTAGAAAGTGAATCAACAACCACATTGTCTTTTCATTTCTTGTAAATAATCTCATAATCATATTCAAAGAGATTAGTGACCCATTTTTGTTCCTCTAGGGAGGAAAGGTGTTGTTCCAAAAAATACTTGAGGCTTTGATGATATGCCTTAATTTGGAAGCATTTCCCCAATAGATAATGGCTCCAAATATATATGGCATGCAGAATAGAAAACATTTCCTTTTCATAGATTGATTTTCCCAAATTTCTCTCTTACAGTTGTTTGTTGGTAAAGACCAAAGGTTGACCCTCTTGAATAAGGACTGCTCCAATTCCTTTCCCTAAAGCATCCCATTCCAGGACAAAGGTCTTTGTGAAATCAGAAAGGGCCAGGACTGGAGTGGTGCACATGGCCATCTTCAAGGTTGGAAAATCCTGAGTAGTTGTGGGAGTACAAGTGAAAGAATTCTTTTTAAGGAGAGCAGTGAGAGGTGCTGAAATATTCCCATAATTCTTAACAAATTTGCGATAATAACTGGTTAAACCTAGAAATCCATGCAATATTTTGAGAGTCTTTGGGTGAGGCCAATCTCGAATAGCTTCAATATTTTTAGGATCCACCCTGACACTGTCCTTGCTAACAATATGACCCAAGTACTCGACTTCTAAGGTGCCAAAATAACATTTAGATTGTTTGAGGAAGAGTTGGTGTTGAGAGAGTATATGGAGAACTTGATCCACATGAACAAGATCGGTTGTCCAGTTTTCACTATAGATGAGGATATCATCGAAGAAAACTAAGACAAAATGACGAAGAAAAGTACGGAAGACATGATTCATGAGGCTTTGGAAAGTGGAGGGAGCATTACACAAGCAAAAGGGCATGACTAAAAAATCATAGTGGCCCTCATAAGTTCTAAATGTAATCTTAGGAATGTTTTCCTCATTCATGCATATCCAGTGGTAGCCAGAACGAAGATCAAGTTTAGTAAAGAAATGGGAGCCACTCAATTAATCCAAGAGGTCATCAATGATAGCTATGGGAAATTTGTCTTTAATGGTGAGTTTGTTGAGGGAACAGAAGTCAGGAAACATGCACCAAGAACCTTTTTTATTAAGGACCATGACCACAGGAGAAGAGTAGGGGCTCGTACTAGGGAAGATAACACCTACGTGGATAAATTCTTGAACAATTTTCTCAATTTCATTTTTTTGGGAAAAGGGATGATGATAGGGACAGATATTGGGAGGAAGGATGTTGGGGACAAGGGGAATGGAATGATCATGAACACCATAGGAAGAAGGGAGTCCCTAGGGATTGGAAAAAAACACTTGATGTTTATAGAGGATGGATTATAGGTCTTGCAGCACAGAGGGTGTCTCAGTGGCCTGAATGAAATGGAGTTGTGCAATAATTCCAGAATGACCTTTTTTTAGCAGCTTTTCCATGCAATGGGAACTGATGATCTCTGGGGAACCGGAGGTGATTCCTTGGAACTTATATTTTTGGACCTCCTGGTCAAATTGCATGCTTAATTCCTTAAAATCCATGAGAATGGGACCCAAAGTCCTTAGCCATTTTGCACCCAACACAATGTCACAACCACCTATGTCGATAGAAAACATATGATATTTCATGTGGTTCTGACCAATTTGGAGACACACATTTTCACAACACCCTCCACATTTCATGGACCTGCCATTAGCAATCATGATTTGAAAATTATGGACGGCACGGATATAGAAATTAGTTTCTTTGGCATTGTCGCAATGAATAAAAACATGGGTGCTTCCACTATCAACAAGAATGGTGACCTTCCTATGCTTAATGTAACCAATTATCTTGAGGTTTTGGGGAGCATAGAAGCTAGTGAAAGCATTTAGGGAAATGATTGGTTCTACTTTAAGAGGGTATGAGGAAGGGGTCATGTTAGTGGGTTCAGATGATATGGCCATAAGGGGAGCCTCAACATCATCTTCCAAAACATCCTTCAAGATGGCCATAAAAATATTTTTTTCCTTACACTTGTGCCCAGGAAAATATTTGTCATCACAATTATAACAAAGGCCTTTGAGTTGGCATTCATCCATTTATGCCTTGGTAAATTTCTGGATCTTTAGTGGAGTAGAAGGATGAGTGGGAGTGATTGGTTTAGAGCGAGGAATAAAGTGGGGTTTTTGTTTTTGAGAAGAGACAATGTGTTTTTCTTACTTATCTCTTTTAGTAGCATCCCCCCAAATCTGAGGCCAAGCCATGAGGACATGGGCATGAATCTCATCCTTGATAACACTGATAAAACATTCTCAGAAAAAAACATCAGACATGCCCTCTGTACAGAAAATCAATCGCTCAAAATTGGCTATAAAGTATTCCACTGTGCCAAATTATTTCAAATTTGTCAAATGGCCTAAATGGTTGGTGTTAGTGTCAAATAATTCATAAATCTCTGCCAAAAAGTGTGTCCAAGCCACATACGCTTGGAGGGCATTTTTTCTCCATTTCCACCATTGCCAATGTTCTTGATCTAGATGGAGAAAACCATACCAGAGTTTGGCCAACTCATCTGTAATGCCATACAAAGAGAAATAATGTTCCATTTGAGTTACCTAGCCAGTGGGATCTGATCCATCAAATTTGGTCGCATCCACATGTGGAAGGCATAGGTCATGTTGAAAGGAATGGGGCTGAAAATTTTGGGAATGAGAGGAAGTTTCACCTTCGGTTTTCAAAGGTGGGTCATATGAGGGAAGATATGCAGCGATATGCAGCTTGGCGTAGATCATCATAGTGAAGGATTCAAGCCAGGCAGAGAGGTCTTGTTTGAGGTCCTCTATTTTGGTGTTGATGGAGGAATGCATGTTTTTATTGATGGTGCCAATATTGGCACTGATATGTCTCACTTCTTGTTGGGTTTCTATGAAATTAGCGTGCAAGGAATTGAAGCAAGCTTCCAAGTCTTGGCTATGAGTGTGGGCCATGATGAAGAGGGAGCACGAAAATGGGCGGGTGGGACCACACAAAAAATTGGTTATGGGTGAAGTGTATCACAATGATCAGGTTGATGAGTGAAATCCAATGGGGTAAAGCCCAAATAATGGTGTTGTAAGGGGGTCGAGTTCACTAGAAAAAAAAATTGTTGAAAAATGATAGGTATGACTGCGATAAGGGAGAAGAGAGGAATCCAATAGGATAGATCTCAAATAATGGTGCCAACAGGATCCAAACTCTTTTTTTTTACTCTTGCAAAGTTATACTCCGATCTGAAGAATACTACAGTGAAGAAATGACCAAATGCTTTACAGGAATAAATGTGTAGTAATTTTCCAACCCAAATGTAGGAGACACAGTTGCGCGGTAATAGATCTTGTCTATTCTGGGTTTTTTTCATCCTAAGGGTTAGGGTATTCAAGGGTTTTCCCTATGTTATATCTCTCTGATATACGTGTGGGGTCCAACAGTAGTACTCGGCCCAATATCTCAGGGCACCAACTAAGGATGCTATAACGTTCCCTTAGTCATACTACTCGACTACCCAGGTATTAGAGAGTATCTTCCAAAGTGTTGTTCTCGGTGGCACTGTAGTAGTCAGGCGATCGATTGATTTATCTATGGAGGGCTTTAGGATATCTAGGTCGATCCGTGTATAGTTGTTTTTTGATGCACTACCACTCGAAGGGGTACCAACAAGGGTTACAAGGGTGGCCAACAGATGTGCACTTAAGTACCACTTTTATTTCCTGCATGTATAAATCCTCGACCATGGGTTTATGTGCGTAACAACATATCTTTGTAGATTTAAGACATCAGAATACATCTGTACCCTGAAAAAAATTTAAACCAAATTTTTTTGCCAAGGAAGGTTCTCTGATACCACTTCTAATATTCTAGATATAAAATATTATGCAGAACAGAAATAATTAGATAGAAATGGAATATAAACAATGATATAACCATAGCAACACCACAATAATACCAAAATAATACCAGAATAACACCAGAGATAGCACTTTGATTACTGAGAGTAATGTTAACTTGCATATTCAAGGGGGAAACCTCCAACAGATCATAAATCTATTACAATAATATCCAAGACAAAACTTGTCATACCCTCTACTCCTATTTATACTAAATATGTCTATCCAAAAGAACAATGTAGAGGAAGATCCTTCTAGAAGTAGAATATTCTATTAGGTATTATTACATTTGACTTATTCCTCCTTATTGCTAGGCCTTATTAATATTGACCTTTATTACATGGAAAATTATTATTCTACCTATGTGAGGGGTTAGGTCCCTAACAGAGTTCTACAACACCAACCGGAAGGAGGCTACAACCCCCTTTCCTTTCCCCATCATGTCACCTTGAAATATAAGTGTAGACTCAAATTGTCACTACCATTAATCAACCTATAACTTCCATTTTCACTGATACATAAACATGTCACCAACCTATAATTGTCATTGTCACACCAACCTGTACCATATCATGCATCAACAATGTACCAGATTATGCATCAACCATGTAAATCAACCATGTACCATAACCTGTACCATACCATGTACATCAACCATGTACTAGAACTTGTACCATACCATATGCAAAGTATAGAATATGTGCCAATGTCTCAACATTATGCCTCAAGTATGCACCATAACAAACAAGATCATAAACAAAGTGTATGCCTCACACATGTTCCAATCATCATAAATATGTTCCTCTAACAATGAACCATAAAATCCATAGAATAAGTACCAAGGATATATCTCAAGCATGTATCAAAATCACCAAGACATGAACCTCAACCATATGCAACCATATACTGAAAAGGGGCCTCCAAGACATGCCTTAAGTATGTTCCATACCATCCATGATACAAGCCTCAAACAAGAACATAAAATACATACCTTTACTCATGAAGAAACAACGGATACATACCATCTCATATCATGTAGAAACCATGTTGTATTATCATATCTTGTTGCAACTTGAACTAAGCATCCTTCTTGAGATTTGTCTTAGCCTCACTGGATAGATTCTAAATATCACGTTGGGCCTTGCATGATAGACACTAAACAACCTGTAGGGGTGCCTCATGGGACACCCGAATCCTAACCCGTGGGGGATCGACTAAGTTAGGTTTTTCTGAAACCCTTCCTTCTTTGGAACTCCAATACTTATGCACTCCTTTCTTCCTCAGATCTGGTTCCTCAAATATGTTGCAAAAGGGTTTACCAAAAGATAACTTGAAATATAGATAACCATTTAACTTGTGTGTAAAAATGAGAGGCTTCTTGAGGTGTATTTACACTTTTCCAAGTGACTTGTTTTCTTCACTTTACGGTCAACCTGTATTTTATTGTTATAATTGTTTTACCCTTTTATTAATGACTTGTAACTTCTTGTTGCAACCGATTAGGGGCTTCTTAAACATTCTTCATGCCTTCCAACTTCATGACCTCATAACTCCTCAACTATGAGGAATTATGTGACGTACCACCTACCATTGGAAATGGCATGACGAGGACTATCCATCTATGAGGGTTTTGTATGTACATGTTGTGTTATTCAACCTCATTTTCCTCAGTCAATTTTGGGCCTCATTACGACACCTCTAGGTTTCTTGTAGATTTCTTTAAAGCATCTTCCCATGAGGACCATGCTTAAAGATACGCCATAAGGGGACCACTTTGGAAACTTCTTCAATTATACGCATTATTTCTAGAAGCTTCTAGACTTTCTCTAAAGTTGACATCAATGACAATCAATTTTCCAACAATGAATATGTTCCCTTCTTTTGATTCCATTGACACGAAGAACACTAGAGGTAAAACAATTAAGTCAAAATATATTGAATTAAAGAATCAAGATGAAAGTAATGGTTACATGTATGTGTTTTCATAAGGTAAAATTGAACAACAAAAGGTAATGCAAAAGAAAATGTTGAATTGCTTACAAAAATCACCAACTATTTTAAAGGAAAAAGGAAGACATGTTCTAAATCTAGTTAATTAATCTTACCATAACTCTCATTTTCCAAATAATCTCGTGTAGGTTGAATGTCATGTAAATTATTGTTTCTCCTCATTTTAATTCTTTAGTTCTAGAAAAGGATGATAATTCAAATTCACTTGAATTTCTACATCAAGATGATTTGTTGCAAGATTTTAACAATCTCCGTTTTGTAGGTTTTGGATTGTGCTCAGATTCATATACTCAAGCCTCAAACGATTTCAAAATGATGGAAAATAAACCCAATCCTAGTAATAGTCTACTAATGTCAATGGAGGAGGAGAATACAATAGACTCCATAAATTGTCTTTTCCAATAAACTGATAAATATTTCAATTCCATAGACTTTTAAGATCTATTGTCATATTATTTTGAAGATGTCAAATTGCGAGGATACTTGTAGTATCAATTCTTATCTTTTTTGCAATGTCATGGTTACACAAGAACAACACATAATGAAATTAAGTCTCTAGAATTGGAATTGGAAGAAGTTGAAAATCAAGCTGAAAACATTTTTGATAAATATAAAATTGTGCAAGAAAAGATTCAATGGGAAAAGTTTTCTCAACAAGAATATCTCAAAGTTAATAAATTCCAACCATTAACCAATATAAAAAGGAAAAATGAAGTCAGTACATATCTGATTAAAAAATACTATAACAATATACTACTATCAAGGACATTTGTTTGTGATGGAGAAACTCCCCTTTCCAAAATAATGAAGATTTATGATGTCTCACTTGTGCATAATCTAAAATCTAAGACACAAGAAAAGAGAAAGAAATTGATTCTAACAGATACACATTTTATGTTCGTGTATGAGGGTTGCAATTCAATAAGAGATTCAGGTCTCCATAATTTTTCTATACATGACCAAAATAAAGGATAGCTTATTGGGGAAGAATTCATTCATTTTGAAACCACAATCATGAAAAATAAAGCATTGGATGAGGTAGGTCATTTTTCATTAAATTGCATCTTTGGTTCTAAGAATTACAATAATCACTTTCATGAATTTGTGTAACTGATCCAAGTGGATATCGGTGGCCACCCACCTTTTCCAACTAGCTCAAAACAGTTTTCTAGCAATTTTGGCAATTTATTATTTTTAGCAGTTTTTAACTTTTGGGGCCATTTTGAGGGCCTAAATGAAGGTATTTCAAGATCCAGCTTCTCAATGATATCCAAAGGAATGATTGAGCCCCCAAAATTAATCTCCTCAATGATACCTTTCCAATGGGCTATCATACGCCTAAAAGAAAGATCATATGCAAAAGTTACAACCTCGGGAAGCTGATGTACTAACTTATCCAAATAGGGCCCACATGACTTTTGGCGCTTCATCTCCTATGGTTAGGTTTCTGGATGTCTAGGTTTTTTGGCATTCCTTTTTATTGTAAAAATGCCTTCAGAGCCTCATTGTAATCATCTTCTTGCAAATGCAAGTAGTTGTCACATCTCTTCTCGGAGATAAGTTGCCAGCATTCTAGCGAGTCTTTCACTCTATGTTTTTACAGTCTCTGTACATTTATTTCATTAATAGAAATCGTGTATTACTGTATATATGTGACTCTTTTTATATTTATAATATATCTCTATTATATTATTGGGTATCTGCGATATCTCTGTGCATTTCTTTATTATATCTCCGCTCTCATTTCGTGCCGAAAATAATCCAGATCAGTGGTATCAGAGCAAGTTGCTCTTGATTGTTTTTCATTGCATGTCCCCGACAAGGTCCGAGTACAACAAGTTGGGTCTCAATCTTTTCTCTCTTGAGGAAAATCGCTCTCGCACACCCAAGAAACCCTTAATGGTAGAAGAAAATAAAAACGACGGAGTAGATGATCATATCAGTCTGTTGCTTAAGCAAGCTCTCACGCGACAGAGGGACAAAGTGATGGAGAATTTTTCCCACATCCTTCAACGCCTGCCAATAGAAACAGGCACATCTTCATCAAATTACCACTTTGGAGGCACCTCACCTTTCAAGGTACAATTTAATTTTGATATTCCTGTATTTGAAGGACAGATAGATGCAAAATCCCTAGACAAATGGTTAAACCTGCTAGAAGGTTATTTCTTTGTTCACAATTTTTTTGAAAGAGAAAAGATCACCTTCGCACTCCTTAAGGATCTCCCCCATGTTAAACATTGGTGGGAAAATTACTAGGAGAAGAGTTCCACATAGGATTCTGGAATATATGGGGGCAAGCCCACTTGGGATTTTTTTGTGGATGCAGTAAAGGAACAGTATTACCCTGTTGGAAACTATGAGGACCAGTACATGAGATGGACCACACTACGGCAAGAGAGGGTCCAATCAGTTCTGGAGTTCACCAATACCTTCCATACCTTGCACACCAAGATGGGTATCAAAGACTTTGAATGACATTTGGTTCTAAAATACCGTGGGGCTCTACACAGATACATCCAAACTGAAATGAATTTTCTGGACATCTCATCACTCAGTGTTGCATATTGATATGTTGTTAAAATCGAGAAGAAATTTAAGCACCAGAACAAACAAGAGTTCGGGTCTACAAATCCGCAACAACCAAAGTGAGACAAAGATGACCCTAACAACCAGTCTCCTGAAAACCAGTCCAAGCTACAGGAAAAGAAGGGTTGCGGGAAGACAAAGAAGGACACCGAAAAATGGTGTGATTTTCACAAAATCCCCTGGCACAACACCGATGAATGTCACTCAAAAGAGTCATTGGTGGCCAAGATCAAAGACAAGGAGCCAAACCCTAATTCAAAATCTGATTCTGAAAATACTGGTAAAGGAAAGATCATTTACGCAAACCCCACTGTTATTGTCGCGACCGCAACAATTCAACCAGAAGAACCAACAGATCCTGAAGAGGGGGAGCACCTTTTTCATTCATAGATGTGGGTGAAGGGGACCCCACTGCATTTTATTGTTGATCGCAGAAGCTATAAGAACCTCATCTCAACAAAGGTCGTCAAACAGTTGGGATTGTCGACACCACCACACCCGTAGCCATACAACATCGGGTGGCTTTGCCAAGGATGAGATATCCATGTCAACAAACAATGTCGATTTTCATACGACATCTAACCCTTCAAGGATGAGGTATTATGTGATGTTTCCCCACTGGATGTCTGTGACGTTCTTTTGGGCCAACCATATATGTGGAAGTGCCATGCTATTTATGAGTCTCGACCCCGTAGTGTCATTTTTACTTTGGAGGGTCATCTCTACAGAATACCAGAGGTAGTTCCAAATATTGTCCCACTTAAACAGTGCTGCAAGGTATTAACTCATACTACAAAATTTAGCTTCTTCACAATCTGTTCAAAGGGAAAATAGAAGGATACTGCAACCACTACAACCTTGGCCCAAACACCTTCTATCCAACAGAAGCAGGCTGATAAGATTGCAACAAAGTGTAAAGATTTCTTCTGCACACAGGAACCTCAAGTGGCCAGACTAGTTAAAAAGGTTCAACCCTTCCAGCCACATGTTTGTGACAACCTTCAACAAGCTAAGCAACACAACTTCCCCAACAAGGCAAGAAACTCATCAATATGCAGATTCAACAAGCATTTTTCCCTCTCCCCTGGGCACTCAACGAAATGGCTGCCATTTATTCCTAAGGATGGAGGATTGATCCAGGTGGATATCTGTGGCCACCCACCTTTTCCAATTGGCTCAAAACAATTTTCTGGCAATTTTGGCAATATACTATTTTTAGTAGTTTTTAACTTCCAGGGCCATTTTGAGGGCCTAAATGAAGTTATTTCAATATCAGGATTCTCAATGTTAGCTAAATTCATTATTGAGACCCCAAAATGAATCTCCTCGAAGATACCTTTCCAACGGGCTATCATACGCCTAAAACAGAGATCGTATGCAAAAGTTACGACCCGAGGAAGTTGATGTACTAACTTACCCAAACGGGGCCCACATGACTTTTGGTGCCTCATCTCCTAGGGTTAGGTTTTTAGATGTTTAGGGTTTTTGGCATTCCTATTTATTGTAAAAATGCCTTAAGAGCCTCAATGTAATCATCTTCTTGCAAATGCGAGTAGCCTTCACATCTCTTCTCGGAGATAAGTTGCCACCATTCTAGCGAGTCTTTCACTCTGTATTTTTACAGTATCTGTACATTTCTTTCATTAATATAAATCTTGTATTACTATATATATGTGACTCTTTTTATATTTCTGATATATATATGTTATATTATTGGGTATCTGAGATATCTCTGTGCATTTCTTTATTATATCTCTACTCTCATTTCGTGTCGAAAATAATCTGGATCAGTAACTTTGGATGGAATCATCATGGTATTCAAAGCTTTTGCATTATGTTAATCACCTCACATTATTCACCATGAATGAGATCATTATTTCCATAATTATTTCAATCAGGTGTCATTCAACATGCCAACCTCAGATACCTATGCTCTACCCTTATATCTTGATAGGCATCACCATCCTCTGATGGTTTTATCAGATGTATGAATTCACATAATGTTGAATGCATTAATGTAGGTGAGGGTAGGAGTAGAGTCTTTAGTTGTTTCTTCTCCTTATTGCATTCATGATTTATTCCATAAAATATTTTTTGCAACTAGATTGAGTAAATTAGTTCCTAGCTAAGTGGTCCTTAAGGCCACTAGCTTGTACAAATTATTTTATCATGCACTTCGTATTTATTATTTTGGTTAGTGTAATTATTTCTCAATTTCTTCTCATTGGATAGATTAGCTATAGGGATTTTGATATATGCATCTTTTGTTTTCTATCTCTAAATATGTTAACACATGGATCCTAACTCATGATTCAATGAGATTCGATGCTTCATTACGATTTAACATATGAAGATTTCGAAAATTTTCATTTGTTCCTGGAGGATTTTTATAAGGGTTGTTTGGTTGGGAAATTTAACATGAGATTTATTATTTACCCAACACCAAGTTCATTCAAAATCAAAACCCATGGTAACAAATTAAGATCTCTAAGTTGTATTAATTTCTCTCCAAATTGAATTCTCACGGGATTCATGAGAAAATCCTAGGAAATAAAGGTTTGCAAGTAATGAGTAATTTCTACAAATGATTGGCATGTTTAGGAATTTATACAAGACATTACATAGTGAGTTGGGGATATCAAATTGAATCTTTATTGCAGTACAATCATTGATACTCTTCGGAGTAGGTATATTGAAATGCTTACATGTTTGCGATTCTAACCCAGAATCTAGAGGTATATTATGATCAGAAGTTTGTTGTGTATCAGGTGGTTTTCGTTAATACACATAAAACCATATTAGATATCATGAAATTTCTCATTCAAGGCTCATATTCTCCAAAGCTACATTCAACTAAAATGTGAGGAGGCATTTTCAAATTCATGTTGTCTCATTTGCAAATTGAATTACTCTTATATGTGAAGAATGATGCAACATAATGAGGGGAAATCCTTAAGGTTAAATAACATTTCATTTCCCTGTATCAATCACTCTATCACTCTATGGCATAGACACTTTGCAAATTTTTCTAGAATGATCATATTTGTACTCATTATATATCATCGTAGGAAACCGAGAATTTGTAATTGAGATAGACTGCATATAGTCTCTAACCTTCATGAACCCAATTGAATCATCATTAGGCTTAGGGGATAAATATAGTTGGGAAGACTGGGACCATTCACTCTAGAAGAGAAGTGAAATGTCATGGTTGGAAATCTTTAGTGCAAGGATAGAATGGAGAAGTTGCGTCATCACATTGCAAGTCATTAATTGAAGCTATATGTCAAGTAGTTTTTAATTCCTCAAGAAAACTACTTACATGAATTTTTACAAAGATGAGCCAATTCCATACACAATTATCCATTAATATGATTGCATTAGCACATCACTTTGTGGATTGGATGTTTTATGATCAATGTCGTGCAACACTAGATAATTTTTTTCCTAGGTAGAAACTTGTTTTTGCATAAAGTGAATGATTTTTTTTTAGTTATTTCCATGTGTAAAGAGTATTTATTTTGATTTTTCATTTTAGTCTCCTACCAATTTCCAAACCAATTTAGTTTCAAGTATTAGTTTAGAAAAATTCTCTTCCCTAAAGCAGGTTTTGTTTGTTTATTAATGGGACTTTGATTTCTTAATTGTAGTTGGTGTTTCTATACTTCGATCTTTCTCTTACAAGACCAACAATATACATAGAGTATGGGCTTGAATAATTATGTATTCTAATGCTTGATTATGAGCCTAGATAAAAGAGGATCCAATTGAAGATCAAAGGTACACAAATATGTAGCATAGGTGGTTAGACCATGGACATTCTAAATGACTTGTCATGATCATCAGTGTATCCCAGTTTGATGAATGAATTCCATGTGATCTCGGATCCACTCAAACATTTTAAAATATTTGATGATTGGAAAGGTGAAAATTCAAAATTCTATAGGCCAAAAAATCAAAAGGGAGTTACCTTAATATCTAGGTGCAACAAATCATTTACAAAAATAACAAAAGCAAAGTAGTCATCCCCAGTGCATGTAAATTATTGGAAAGTAAGTTTAGTTTATAAAGGGGACATGTAGATAACTATGTCGGGGCTATGGATTCTTTCTAGAAGTGGATCAATGTCTGCAATGTCATGGTGACTTCACCAAGGCTATGGATGATCATAAGAAATAAAGAAACACATGAGGGATAATATATTGGTGCTAGGTGAAAATAATTTTAATCCCAACTATATCATACCATATGACTGAAATTTAAGCTTGGATCATTGATCCATGCTCTATGGAAATGAACCTCAATGTATTTTTATCCTTCAATGCAACAAATAAATTTTTCTAAGCTAGTGTGCAAGTAAGATCATTGACTCCATCGCAAGTATTGGTTCACAAGGACCCAATGCATATGTAAAGCTCAAACACCTTGAGTAAACAAGAAAATATTATTTTCACTTCAAGCCCAATGCAATAGAATGCAGACAAAATTATGTCCTTTCCCAATGTGTCACCATTTGTCGAGGTCTTAATATCACCCCAAGTCAATCATCTTGGTGCCCCACTTTAAATTTTACCAAGGCTTGTTAAGCAAGTTCCACTACCCCTTTTCCTTGGTCTCTTAATTTAACTTGATAATGATATGATGTTGATTTCAATTGGCATTATTGTATTGATTTCCTTACAATTTTTTGTTATGTGCATCCATCGCATTGCATACATATTGATTGAGAACACCCTTGTAACTTCTAGATTTTATTAGATATGACTTGCTTAAAAATTTATATGTAACTATGTCCAAGGATTTGAAGTTGTTTTGTATCATTTTATAGCTTTAAATTGAGTCAGTAGCAAAATCAAGACTTTTTCCAAGTGTTAGGCTTGAAGTACATTGGAGGCCAATGGTGAATTTTCCTAGATTAAAATCTATTACATGATTATGTATCCTACTAATGTCTCTCAAGGAATTGAATACCTCTATAACATAGTTTATATATGAGAAAATGGAACTTACTTTCTATAAAGCGAAGTTCCAAACGAGACCTAGACTATCAATAAAAAATGCCTACACAAGTAAATTTATGTCATGGACGAAATATCATTCTATCCTATAAAAAGGGTTTCCTATAGGTTTTCAATTATTACAAACTCAATGCAAGTTTCAAAATTAGATTATGAGACCTATAGGTATGAACACAATTTTTTATGGTTTCCCATCAATAGGGCAGTTTGAACTTCACGGTTTATTAAATCCATGCACTTAGCGGTGAAAGGGGTTGTGAAACCACTTGTTTAAAATCTTGGTTTGTCCTCTTCAAATTCCAAAAAATGGTTCCACAACTAAAGTTCCTATGATAAAGTTACACATTCAAGAAGTTGAGAATTCAAAAAGTTTTTCTCATGCCCGATTCATTTGACCTTCACCAATTAATAAAAATTGTTTAAAGCAATCAAACCCCTTTCACCTTTGCATTTTTTTTGTAAAGTTAAGAGGGAATTATTCATTCCATCATCTAAATGAATCAAAATTATTTATTTTATTTTAATCTAGAGGAATCGATAACTCGTCGGGATTACCTAGGCAAGGCCTAAATTCAAATATGATTCACTTATGTTGGTTGTGGAGCCTGATTATCTTCCTGATTTATATGCAAGTATGCCTGTCCCCCTTCTTCCGAGGGTTCAGTGGTTGGCCCCCGAATGATTGTAATTCCGTAGTCAATATAGACTGTTGATTGTAAGGTCGCAGATCTAACGATAGAAGTTATGTTAGGGTTTTCTCCCAAAAAGGAAACTTGTTTTGTATGAGGGAATTGTATTGCGATTGTGTATGAGAGTGAATGTTGTATTTTGAGAGAAGAGACTGTGAGAGAAAAAAGAGGAAGTTATAGCGGGTGTGTTGTAGGTTGTATCCATTCATTTGATGGATAATAAAAAGAAAGGACCTGGAAATTTATCTGGTGTACATAGCCCACACTAGGCGAACCATCTATATATGTGTCTTTATTGTATTTTGTATCTTCTATGTTTTATTTCCACATTTGTTTTTATTTTATTTCTCAACGATCATGTTTTTACTAATAGCTTCCACTATAACCCTTGGGCTAGTGTCAACATCCTTCAAGGTATCACCTAACAGTAACTTATGACTTAGCAATGCTTGATACATATGGAGAATGATCCAGATTATTTTGAGAACTAAATGAAGGAAAATATATAACAAGGAAACACATAGATATTGCAAGAAACATAGTAATATATTGAATTCAGATTCTATTAATGAATGGTATACAAAAGACTGTAAAATGCAAAGCACACAAACTAGCTAGAATAGTGGTATCTTATCTCTGAATAGGGAGATGTGTCAGCTACGCTCACCCATAAGAAGTTGATTACAAAGAGGTTGAAAAAGAAATTTAACCTAAAGCATCAATGATAAAACCCTAAACATCCAAAAACTTAACCATAGAAGATGAAATGCCAAAAGTTTTGTGGGTCCTTATGTGGTTACTTGAAATATCAACTTCTCGGGGTCATTACTTTTGCATTGGATCTTTGATTGGGGTGATTTATAACCCATTGGAAATTTCTATATGAGAAGTAAAAATTTTGAACTTCCCAGTATATGGCTTTGTCAGTCTACTAGGAACTGCCACATCAAACAAATGTCATTTAGGGCCTCAAAATGGCCCCAGAAGTTTGGGACCCAAAAAACTATAGCAAAACTGCCAAGATGTGGAACCATTCTTAATTAGTGGAACATGTGGGAAAAACCAAGTATCCACCTAGATTAATCTTTCACCCTTAGGAATAAATGGTCCCCATTGTGTTAAGTTCCTCTATCAGATGGGGAAAATTCTATTGAATCTAACTCTTGGTGAGCCACTTTCTTTGGTGAAGAAGCTTCCCTACTTTGACGACCCAATAGAGTTGGATGTTCTGTTGACAGGTTCCCTTTGTCTTGGTGTCCATGATTTGATCCATTGTTTCCTTCTCAATTTATTCGATATTTAGTTCTATAGGGGTTTATATCCATAAAATTATCTACCTATGCATACTTGGCATTGGCCTTTCTACTTGCATAATTTGCCAAGTCACTGTTGAGGAACTCTCTTTAAAAAACTACTTTTTTGGAGCATGTGCACGCCCTTATGCACTACTTCCTGCATACATATTATTTTTTCATGCTATACATCCCACGTACATACTCTAGTTGCATACTAAAAAACCCGTATTTACCTCCAAAAGTTGCAAGGAATTCGGTGGAGTTAACGGGCTATTGGAGATTTCCTAACCAATTCACATGTTGTAGCACGTCCCAAAACCGAATAACTATCCTTTTGTCATATAAAAGGAGGTCTTGGGGTCCCATTCCCACATCAAACATTAGAATAGTGAAACTCTTCCCAAATCCCTTTCCCTCCTTGCGCAAGTATTTGCAGCCCTTTCTGAGTTTTTTGCCTCACCATTCCCTCTCTAGCTCTTTCTCCTATACAATCCATTCCCTTTACCTAAAGTGATTAATTGATTGTGAGATAAGGCATTGGGATAGTGCACTTGGAACAACATTAAGAAGAGCCCAGACCAGGTTCATGGAGCGTCGGCCTACAAAGGTTGTAATTTCCGATCTTTGGATCTGAATAAAAGAATATTTTTCTTGTCCCAAATGATATCTTTATGTTTTTCATTTGATTTATGAATAATGGTTTATATATAACCCTAATATTGATGAGTGGAGATAGAATATGTGTAGCGTTGTTTTCCTAAGTGTTCTTGTAGGTCAACTTTGGGAGGAGACTTGCAGCTTGGGAAGCTACAAAGGTGGAGGAGGTGAACATCGAACGTTTGGACCAAAGGTACTACTTTTGACCTACTTTTCTATCTCTTTATGTTCATCAATTTAGAGTGTTTGGGGTAGTTTAGGAATTAGATTGTCTCTTAAGGGAGATCATAGCTCTGCCTGTACTTTGACCCTGGTATAGTAATAGGGGGATTTTCCCCGCTAGCATAATTGGCGACTCCACTGGGGATCTTTGTCTTGGTCATAAACCAGGACAAGATCTTGTTTCCCTTCACACTCGACAAACTCAAATTTGAAGGCACATATGTCTGGTGGTATTTTACCTCGTTTTCGGTCCGGACGACTAATTTTAAAAATAAAGGTATGCTCTAGGAACTTTGGTTCGCTAGAAGAGTATTCTTAGGCATAAGTTTAACCCTTTTTCGGGCCAGAGGGACTAAATTTTCGAAAAAGGAACATTCTCCTTGGTTTTGGTTTATCTCTTTTTTGGGCCTTGAAGATTACTTACAAAAAAGGAACCCCCCTCGGCCAAAGTCCATAGTTAATCTCTTTTCAGACTCCCTAAATATGAAAATATCATCGAGTGACCTTCCTTCACACTCATTAAATTGGTCTGGAAGAACATCTACTTGGTATGAGTTTACCCCTTTTTCCAGCCAGTAGATTATTCAGGAAAAAGGTACGCCTCAAGAGATTCGTCTCGCCAGGAGAGTTCTCCTTAGTTATATTTTATACTTTTTCAGGCTAAGGATATTAAACCTAGAAAAAGGTTGTGACTCCATAGTTAATATCTTTTCAGACTCCTTAAACTTGAAAAGATAGCCGAGTGATCTTGTCTTTGTCACACTCATTAAAACGGTTTTGAAGAGACATCCTTTCGGTGCACGTTTAACCCTTTTTCGAGTCGACTGGACTAATTACGAAAAAGGTACTCCCTGGATTCTTCTTTAACATTTTTTCAGACTCTCTAAACATGAAAAAACCACCGAGCTTACCTTCTCTAGGCTCATAAAAATTTACATGGAAGAGGTCTTCTTGTGTCATTCTTAACCGCATTATGGGTCTCATCTTTACGTCTTTGGCCTAATGTCGGCTCCATGTTGCTCTCAATTGAACATTTAAATCATTCCTTATATGCAATCCTTGCAACACTTTTTTCCTTTGTGATCCGACACCTTGAACCATGGAGGAATTTCCCCCGAGTGTCCTTATCCTACACATGTCTCCTTGCCTTGAGAATCAGTATGTTCCATG
Organism: Picea engelmannii; assembly: GCA_009831015.1. Lineage (NCBI taxonomy): Eukaryota > Viridiplantae > Streptophyta > Pinopsida > Pinales > Pinaceae > Picea > Picea engelmannii. The sequence continues at coordinate 116,188 of ML798120.1, forward strand.
CACTTGGAACCATTTTTATTTCTCACAAAACTCATTCATCCTTTGTAACATAGCATTCTTTTATCATTTTTCAAGCTCGTTAAAAATTTGAAAAAGAAAAAAAATCAAATATTCCAAAAGAGGGGACAGGAAATATACATTCTTTTTTTTCGGTTGCAAGACAGTCGCCCTTGGAAAAAGCACATCCTTTTGTTTGTTTGTCAAGCACTGGGATTTAGTATGACCTTAGGAAGTTATTCTCACTACAAAGAGTTGTGTCCTCCTCTGTTTGGTTACTCTTCCAAACATTTGAGAGTTTGTGGTTCCTCCTGCATCACAAACTTATGTCAATGTTACGCTACTTGTGTTTGATCATCTTTTGTGATTTTGTCCAAGGGAAGTTTTATCCAACCTGATTCGGTCATTCTGCAGGTTGTCTCTTTAATTTCATGAGTCAGCCATTCTGTGAGTTCAGTCAAGTCCATATTCAAAATAAATGAAGTTTTCTTCTTGATCATTGAGATCCTCGAGTCTTTTCTCGACATCTTGTTGAAGACCTCATAGTAGTGAGTCTCACACTCATATTTTACTCCTACCTGAGTTGTTGAATATCTTGAATTTGTTTCTATATCTATGAAGTCCTCATCTCTAGCCACATGCATTGATACTTCTTGAAGATGCATATTGTATTGTATTTGAATATCATCGATTTATTTTTCGATGTAGATTTGTTGTGTATTTCTCGTGGCTACACTTTATATAGACATTTCTATGACATGGATCTATAGTGTACTTGGTTGGAATCCATGATTAGTTCATCTCGAGCATGGGTATGCCTACCTCGAAGAGATTATTATTATTTTTTAGATGGCGTGCTCCCAAACTCTGGTCCTGGGCTCACTTGACTTTGTGCATTCCCACTGGTAAAGATATTGTATTGTATTTCATCCATCAGTTTCTCTTATGCCTTCAAACATTAGGGGGAATTTGTTAAAGACCTAAAATTATCTACCTATGCATACATGGAATTGACCTTTCTACTTACACAATTTTCCAAATCACTGTTGAGGAACTCTCTTTAAAAAACTATTTTTTGGAGCATGTATGCGCCATGCTGCACTACTTCTCGTGTGCATATGTTTTTTTTATGCTAGACATCCCATGTACATACGCTAGTTTCATACTAAACAACTCGTGTTTACCTCCAAAAGTTGCAAAAAATAAAAATTTGCAAGGAATTCGACGAAGTTAATGGGCTATTGGATGTTTCCTAACCAATTCACCTGATGTATCCCATCCCTAAACTGAATAACTATCCCTTTGTCATATAAAAGGAGGTCTTGGATTCCCATTCCCACATCAAGCATTAGAACAATGAAACTCTTCCCAAATTCCTTTCCCTCCTTACCCAAGTATTTGCATCCCTTTCTGAGTTTTTTTCCTCAGCATTCCCTCTCTATCCCTTTCTCTTATACAATCCCTTCCCTTTCCCTAAAGTCATCAGCTGATTGTGAGAGAATGCATTGGGATAGTGCACTTGGAGAAACATTAAGAGGATCTCGGACCAGGTTCGTGAAGCGATGGCCTACAAAGGTTGTAATTTTTGATCTTTGGATTTGAATAAAACAATATTTTTCCTATCCCAAATGATATCTTTATGATGAGATAGTTCTTTCGGAATTATCGCATTGGTTTTTTCATTTTATGATGATATATATTTATGATGATATCTTTATGTTTTTCATTTGATTTATGCATAATGGTTTATATCTAACCCTGATCTTGATGAGTAGGGATAGAATATTTGTAGAGTTGTTTGCCTAAGTGTTCTTGTAGGTCATATTTGGGAGGATACTTGCAACCTGGGAAGCTACAAAGGTGGAGGAGGTCAACATCGAACATTTGGACCAAAGGTACTACTTCTGACCTACTTTCCTATCTCTTTTTGTTCATCAATTTAGAGTGTTTGGGGTAGTTTAGGAATTATATTTTCTTTTAAGGGAGATCATAGCTATGCATGTACTTTGACCCTGGTATAGTAATAGGGATATTTTCCCCGCTAGCAAGGGGACAAGTGCTCAACCACGTTTGAAGTGTCCAAGAGAGGTGGAAAATATGGTCAAAGTAGTTCCACATTAAATATGGGATGCAAGCCAAGGAAAGGGGTAATACTTAATTCAAAATATTTCTCACCCACAACCTAGGTGATGGGGTAAGGCCCATATCGTAGTGGGTAGATATTCTAATGAGGTCTTTTGATGTAACACCCCCCATCTTAACCACGGAACATTACTTGCACAAAATATAGATAAATTTGAAATTTATTTTGCTAATTAATTCTTATAGCTTACCAGCTACAAATTGAACACGTTTTTAACTAAAATATGATACCCATCACTATATGTGTTTGCAACATTCTAATAGAAAATAACGCATCCATAAAATCATCTACAACATCACATAAAAATCATTCTCATGCACGGGGTAAAAAGACAGCCATAAAATTCATAAGAGAAACTCCGAAAATAATTAAACACTTATCTTTTAAAACATTTTTGCAACCAGTTGCTTGAGAAGGACATTCCACACAACCATAGAAATGTTGCTCCAAATATCAATAGCAATTCACACCCTAAGCTGGGGCTAGGAATCCACAAGAGAAGGGTTCCTCTCACAGTCCACTCATAGCTCTAAATCCACACCCCACTGGTATTCTCTTACAACTATCCTACATTTCCTCTATCTCTCTTCCTCTTGACCTGCCAAACCCAAGGAATGAACCCCTTCAATTCTCTCAGTTCCTTGAGTGTCCCATTCATTTATCAAGGTATCTCTAGCATAGGTAACTAGGAATATCTCTATTGGGAACTCAACGGAACACACTATTGGTCCAATCTTCTGTTGTAAATTAGAACATATATTTTATTATCAATCTGGAGGTTCGTAGAACATCGAAGCACACCAAAATATATGGACTTGTAGATATGAACTAGATTTTAAGGAAAATCGCACTTACATGAAATAATATTGATTTAAAAGGAAATAATCACACACAACAAGACTCATTTGTTGTAAATGAGAGAACACTAAACTTTTTTACAAGAGGTCTTTTCGTAGAGTTCTACAACATCTATCAACAATCAAACATAATTGAATTGGAAATGAACCTAAAGTATCTTAATGACTTGGATGCCATAAGAAAGAAAACATTAAACTCCCTTATAGGAGGTACATCCATAATGTTTCACAAAACCTATCAGCACTTAGATCATCAAGTAGGAAGCATCAAAAAGCATAAAAATAAACTACAACAGTTAACAAAAATTTATTGTTGTAAGTAAGAATACATTGAGCTCTTTTACAAGAGATCAATTCACAATGTGTTACAGAAATTATCAACAATTAAGTTATTCTAATTAAAGTAAAACTTTTAAGAAATAGACTACAACAAATATAAAAGCATACCATTGTTATAGCTATGAAAACATTAAAAAATTGAGTGCACATGCTTGGCAATGGGGTCCCTCCATGCGTTGCTTGCACACTTTGATGTTAAACCAATTAAAATATATTTGATAATAGTGTCAACACATTCAGAACATCATAAATCAGGTATCTAACAGCTCCAAATATATTAAATTCAATCCAATAGAAATATGAACATCGTAGTTTATGTTTCCATCCATGTCTTGGTTATTTATACAAAGGGTTTTGTAACCAAAATGCTAAAAATACTCTATTTGGTTGCTAAGATCCATAAAAATTGGCAATGAGGTCGAACCCCATCTCTTAGATCCATAAAATATGAAGAAATTCCACAAAATCCAAAACTACCCAGATTTTGTGCTAAAAACAAGGCATTTCCTATAAAAGTGGCCAAGTTTGACCAACATTGACCAAACATATGTGAAGCCCATTTCTGGAAGAAAATAGATATTTTTCCATTTGTGGGCATCAAGGATCATTTCACATGTCTCAAAATATTTCGAGTTGTCCTGCAAGTATATGAACCTCAGAGCTATTATGGGAAGTTGCAACTTCCTGTAATTTCTATTAAAAAAGTAATTTTAATGTCTACATTTTTTTAAAAATTAAATCATACAAAGTAAATGAGAAATGCACCCGAGATGATCAATTTGAAGCTAATATGGAGGAAATATGAGAGATATGAAAGGAAAATGGAGGCAAAAAAATGGATTCTATGGTGGGAATAAGCATCAAAATGGTACCCAACACTCACTGCCAAGAAAAACTACCAGGGATAAACAACAAATAATTATTTCTCTAGTGCAACTCACCCAAGAGTTCACTCATTAGGCCTAAAAAAATTATCTCTTCAATATTCATCTCTAGAATGCTCCAAAAACACTCCAGCATGCTCCAGAATTCGCTCATCCTTCTTGTTCTAGCTCCAATGCTCTTTTTTTCCTTGCTCTCTCCTTGTTGTTCATGCAAAAACTAAATGTGAAAAACTGTCTATTCTCCCTAATACAAATTTCCTCTATTTTCCCAAGTCAATTGACCGCACACTCTACCCAATCTTGATTTTACTTCATCCCCATGCTTTCAATAACTATGGAAGTTATGTCTACACCCACCCCCTTGATAGGTATTGAGTGGTTGGGCTCTCATACACTTAACCAAAAAATAGAAGGTTTCCCAAATTATAATAAAATTCAGAAATTTGGGTTTGAATTAATACCCACAATTAATTTCCTCCTTGGACCCCTCTTAGACACTTCTAGAAATCTCCATCTCTTGTGGATAAATCATCCCCCATCTGTGTCCATATTCCCAGTAGCTAGTATCACATTATATTTATTAAAATTAGAAATAAAACTTGCATATTAAATCACTTGTCCATAGCCATATTCATATCTACATTATGCATTAATTAAAATGAGGATTATAGTGGGGATGTTACATGTGAGGCGCTCTTTCAGCAAATTCAACCATACCTTATCCCCACCTGAAACTTGTGTGGTACTCTATGTTGATCGTGGCTTTGCTTGTACAGCTTGGTGTTGGATTTCTGTAGAATATCCCAAACTTGTTATTGGATTTGTTGGATTCATTAAAAAAAATTAGTAACTCAATTAGACTTGATATAAGCATGGGAGGAATCTTCATGTGCAACTGCAATAGGAAGAGATATTTCCATGGGGGGAAATGGTTTGAAACTAAAGCACACCTAAAAGGGGCTATGGCCAAGATACCTATGTAGGGATTCATTGTAGCTATGATGAACATAAGGAAGGATCTCATCCCATGTGGGTGGATTTTTGGAACTATACAACCTAAACATATGAATAATCATCATGTTGACTACCTATGTTTTTACATCAGTCTGTGGGTGGAAGGTAGTCGATTTGGTTATCTTGGTGTCCATCATCAACCATAAGCTAGAGTATAAAATACTCAAGAAAATACAGTCTCGATCTGAAATAATGGTTTGTGGGAGCCCAAAGTGAACCTAAACACGCTGAAAGAATATCTTAGTGGTGTCCTTGATTGTGATGCTCTTCTTGTAGGGTATGAAAACTACCATCTTAGAGAATTGATCAACGACCACAAAGACACAGCCATTACCATGCTTGGTTGAAGGTAGACCAAACATGTAATCCATGGAGATGGACTTCCAAGGCCTCTCAAGAGTAGGAAGAGGGATGTATAGCCCATGTTTCTTAATGGAAGGTTCGATAATGGCATAGTAAATGTGGGATTGATATACTTGATGACGTCTTGTTGGAGCTTTGACCAAAAAAAATCCTTTTGTAGTACTGTCACTATTTTTTTCCATGCCAAAGTGTCATGTCGCCTGACTGTAATGAGCTTCCCAAATCAGCTTTGCATGCTCGCTTGAAGGAACATACATATGGCTCAGATGGCGTAGCAGTCCATCTTGGAGATGAAATTATGTAACTAGTTTTATTGCACTCAATGAATGAAAAGTAGTAGAAAAATCAGAGTCAATGTTGTATAATTGTAGGCACCCGAAGGTCTCATGCCCATGGGAGTTGAGAACTGTTCTTAGCACCACAACCGGGGGTCTACTAAGGTAGTCTGCAACATGGTTGGTGATACCCTTCTTGTACTTTATGTTGAAGTGAAATTGTTGTAGGTATGTGTACTGCTTATGATCGTGGTCATTCTATAAATTTTCTTGTGACTGCATGAATTACATAGGCTTGTGATGATTGTGAATGATCCTTTCCTTTCCCAAAATGTAACTCTTCCACTATCAGCATGCATGCACAATGGAGTACATCTATTTTCCGTACGTGGGGTATCTGCAAACAACATCAAATAGTGTTTCACTATGATAGGCCAATGGATTCCCATTTTGGGTGAGGAATACACTAATGGAATAATATGAAGCATCTATCTCAATATTAAATGGTTATTGCAGGTCTAGAAAAATAAGGACTAGTGTTGAGAAGAGGCAGAATTTCAAATCCTTGAATTCTTTCTATAGTGTTGCATCCCAAGCAAACTTGGTCTTGTCTCCACCCTTGGTTAGTTGTCTTAGGGATCAAATGATGTGAGAGAAACCCAACAAAAACCTATGGTATAAGTTGGTGAGGCCCAAAAAGTTACAAAGCTCATTCAGTGTCTTCGACGTTTTCCAATCACGAATGACTTGGATCTTGGTTGGATCCACATGCACACCCTACTCATCCACAATATATCCTAGATATTGAATTATTTTCATGTCGAAGGAACACTTCTCCAAATTAGCATATAAATTATGTTGTCACGGGGTGCCCAACACCTACTGAATATGCTTCAATTTTTCCTCCCAGTTTTTTCTAAAGTAGAGGATTTCATCCAGATATACGATCACAAAGGATTTTGTGGCTGGTTGCAATATACCATCCATCAATTGCATGAATGTGGTCGGGGAATTAGTTAATTTAAAAGGAATGACCAACCACTCAAAGAGACCTTATTTAGACTTGAAGTCTATCTTCTGTACATCAGTTTGCTCAATCAACACCTAGGGGTATTCCGAATTCAAATCAATCTTACTAAAAAAAATTATGCCCTTGAGATAATCTAGGAGATCATCAATTTGGGGGATTGGGTATCGGTTCTTGAATATGATATTGTTCAAGGCTCTGTAATCAACACAAATTCACCATGTTCCATCCTTCTTCTATACCAGAACAATTGGGTTCCTAAAAGGTGAGGAGCTTGGTCTAATGTGGCCCTTCATAATTAGCTCTTGGATATGATGTTTGATTTCTTCATTATCCATAATAGAGCACCTATACACAGGGTCATTGGGAAGAGGAGCATCAAGTGTCAAATCAATTGAGTACTTTTCCTGATAATGCAAGGGTGCCCCGGTAAGAAAAGCGAAGATTTCTTGGTGTTCTTCTACTATATTTTCCACCTACTTATATTGTGTAGAGAGACCTCATGCAAAGGTTTTTGTTGTTGCATTGATCTTTCCTTCACCTTACGACTAGACCATAAAGAGGAAAAATCTCTCGGTTTAAGATATCACCTTTCTAAATTCATTCATAGATACTAAAGAGACCAGATTAATTGGGAATGCCTCTTGTACCCTGTAAATTTGACCTCCCAAAGTAACAATGACACTATGAGGCCAAGATTCATAAACATCATGATGCTTCCACATATATGATTTTCCTAAAAGAACATCGTAAACTTCAAGTGGGGAAGCATCACACAATACCTCATCTTTGAAGGGCTTGATGTCGTACTGTAGGTGGCATTGTTGGATAACGCAGATGTCTCATCCCTGGATAAACCAACCAATGGTGTATGGATGAGGGTGTGGCATCATTGTTAGGTTCAACCTCTTCATGACCTCTACTAATACTGTGTTATTCTAGCTACCACTGTCAATAATGAAATGGAGTTGGGTACCCTTCACCCACATTTTTTAGTGGAATATGTTGATTAATTGGGTTGGTTGTCATTGATGTCAACCCTTGGAGAAAGTCCAGTAGAGAATTCTAGTAGCATAAAGGTTTGGCTAATGGACCCAAGTTTTTTTTATGGATAATGGTATGATTTTTTATATATTTACAGGTAAGACTATTCTAGATGGATAATACATGTCATTTCATTTATAGTGGTATGTGGAACGTCACATAACTCCTCACGGTTATAGATTTATGGCCATGTGAAGTTGGAGAACCCTCATGAGTCATCTAGAAGCGCCAAAAGGTCAAAGTAGTCAAAGTGTTTGCAAAGAAGAAATTATTTAAATAATAAAGTGAAGTGATGAGTGTACTATAATTCAAAGAGGATGCAAAAGAAATTATTTAAATAATAAATTTAATGGAGAACTTACTAATTATGGAAAGTGGTTAAGTTAAGTGGACAAGTGGTTATAAGTGGGTTAACCCTAAAATAAGGAAAGTGGGTTAAGATGGTTAAAAGATAACCCCTTGAAGATGTTACATGAAAGTATAAATAAGAGGCAAGGATCTCTCATTTATATACACTTGAACCTATTGAATATCACTAAATATCTATTTTGTGAAAGGTTATTTGGGCAGGTACTATTGATAGAGAAAAGTGTGGCAGGAAAAGTGTGGTAGGAAATGTGTGACAGAAAAAGTGTGGCAGGAAAACTACAGCATGGCAGAAAAATCATGGCAGAAAAAGTGCGATAGAAAAATCGCAGCAGAAAAATCGTGGCAGAAAAATCGCGGCAGAAAAATCACGGCAGAAAAAGTGTGGCAGAAAAATCGTTGTAGAAAACGTGCGATATAAAAATCGTGGCAACAACATGGTTTGGGTCTATTTATGAGAGATATGGCACATCTTGTTTGAGGTATGTTTTGTGAGCTGGGGTTTAGCTCTTGAGATGGTATTGGATGTTCAGTATTGCTTCATATATCAGATTTGTTGAGGGATACAATTGGTATTTTGTTGTTGGTATTTGGCATATGGGTATTGGTATTTTGGTTGTGATGTGTTGTTGAAGTTGTTGTTTTATCTTGAGGCTACATAACAGTGAGGTTGTGGCACATGGTTTGATGTAAGGGTTTATGGTATTTGGTTTATGGATAGAGTGATGAATTGTTAGATAACTTTTTATGGTTATATTGGTGTATGTCTTTGGTATATGGTTGAGGTACATGTTGGGTGCATGGTTGAGACAAGTAGTTGATGAGTTGGCACATACATGAGGTGTATAGTTGATGATGTTGGTACATCTTTATGATTCATAGTTGATGTGCAGTTTATGCATGGTTGATGCATGGTACATGTTGGTTTAGGTTATTGGTACAGGTTGTGTGGTGCAGGTTGATTGGTACAGTTTCTTATAGGTTATTGGTGCAGGTTGATAGTGGCAGTGGTTGATTCAGTGACAGTGATAGGTTGTCTACATTTGGAATTTATATTTCAGGGTGTTTGGATGGGGAAAGGATAGGTGGTTGTAACCACTTATGGTTGTAGTCGAAGAACATAAGAGGTTGCAGACTCCTTCTGGTTGTAGCCAGAGAATTGGGGAGTTGGAGCATCCCTCAAGTTGTAGCCTGAGAAACTAGGGGGTGGATCCTTCTTCCATTCGTAGCTAGAAAACAAAGGAATTTGGTGCTTCCAATGAATTTAACTCTTAAATACATATAAGAAAAATCATTATGTGGTTTTCTCTCGTTTTGGGTTTCCACGTAAAACATTGGTGTATTGTGTATGTCTATGATTTCTCATTTGTTCATTGTTTATTTACTCTACAACTATTGGATGATAATGTTACATTGATATAACACTTGCATTTTTTGGTGGAAAAGGATTGAATTGATGTATTATTGATTCACACCCCCTCTCAGTAATCCAACAATTGGTATCAGAGCAGGTTCCTTCAGAAATCAATTTAACCACTGAAAGGTAGATCATGGAGAGAAACAACATGTATAAAAATGGAATACCACGGTTTGATGGACAGGAGTATGCATTTTGGAGCAAAAGGATGAAAACATATATACAGACATAGGGATTTGAAATTTGACAATTTTTTGTAGATGGATACAAAGAACCAACAGTTCCACTGACAAATGAAAGAGAAATAAAAATCGGTCAAAATAATTCCAAAGCCACAAATGCACTTCTGAATGGTATTTGTGAATCAGTATACACCAAAGTTATACATTGTAAATCCGCTAAAGAGATTTGAGAGAAGCTTCAAAATATTTATGAAGGAGATTCAAAAGTCAAAGTAGTAAAGCTTCAAACTTACAGAGCTCAGTTCAAACAACTAAAGATGAAGGAAGAAGAGAATATTGCAGATTACTTCTTATGAGTCTATGAAACAGTAAATGCAATGATAGGATTGGGAGAAGAAATTAAAGAATCTGTAATTGTTCAAAAGGTACTAAGATCTCTTCCTATGAGATTTGATCCTAAGATATCAGCACTAGAAGAAAGAGCATATCTAGACTCAATAAGTATGGATGAACTACATGGAATGTTCACAGCATATGAAATGAGAACTGAACAGGAAAATCCAAATATAAAAGAAGAAGCTTTCAAAGCATCCAAAATTTCAAAGCAAAAGGGAAAGAAAAAGGAAAAAGAACATAGAAGCAACAATGACATCTCGGAAGATGATGAAGAAATGGCCAACTTTGTCAAAAGATTGAACAAAGGAACCAACGATAGATATAAAGGTAAGTTTCCATTGATTTGTTTTAATTGTGATGGTATTGGTCATTTTGCTAACAAATGTCCTCATAAGAAACATAAGACGAATGATGAAGATTACTCAAATATAAAAAAAACATATAAAGGCAAAAGAACCACAAAGAAATCTTTCAAGAAAAGCTTATGCACCAAATAATACATCTCCTCATTAGATGAAGATGAAGTCAATGACAGTGAAACAGAAAGAGTTATATTCATGGCAGTAGAAGAATCTGATAAAGAAGACACCGAAGAAGAATATGAAGAGGCAGAAGTTGACTACCGAGAAGAATTGGTGTGTTCCATAGAAGTTATAAGAAGAGAAAAGAAGAAAAACAAGAAGCTACAAGAAGAACTAGACAAGAAAGAAGACACTCAGAAACTAGAAAGAAAGATAAAAAAAAATGAAGGTTCAAATAGAAAAAGATAAAAGAATTGAATAAATACTCAAAGAACAAATAGAAGAAAGAGACAGGATCATTGGAAATTTGGAAGTAGAGATTGTCACATTAAGAAAGGATCTTCAAGAGAAAAATATACAGAACAACTCAAAATTTTTGGATAACATTATCAGAAGTCAAAAGCCTCAACATGACAAGTCCGGACTTGGATACAATCAGATAGAAAAGGGATCAAGCTCCAAAACAAAAGAACAATAAACCTATCCAAAAATATATGCAGAAACATTCAAAGGGGATATGAAGAACTACAAATAAGATTACAGGGACACTCCTCCACCTAGAAGATTCAAATTTCAGAATCAACGACCAACAGATAGGCCTCATGAAGAAGAAGGCTTCAAAAGAAAAACTCCTTTAAGAAGATCTTCAACTCCTAAGTATCAAAATATATTTTTTGGTTTATGTTATTCATGTAATAAATTTTGAGATAAAGCTATGAATTGCAGAGCTAACAGCAAGAACATAAACAACTTTGAAATTCATACCCAAAAGGGTTATCTAAGAAGTCTCAGTGAAACACGGAGAAGAAGTTACAACAGGTTTGAATCATTGAGCACTGAAGTGGAATGATACAAGTGTAACAACTTTGGACACATGGACAAAGATTTCAAAATCATAGTTCCTCCTAGAGAACCACAACAGAACAAAAATAGTCATATACAGGAATCTCAGAAGAGAACATGGATAAGAAAGCAGAATTGGTATAGCAATGAAGAATGCACACACGCTCTACAATCTAAGAAGAAGAAACGTGGTTGGTATTTTGATAGTGGTTGTTAAAAACACATGATAGGTGATAAATATAGGTTTCTTACATTAAGAAAGGAAATATATGGATCAGCCTCCTTCGGAAATGATGATTCAACTAAAATCATTGGAAAAGGCAAAGTCAAAATTGGAAAGAAGAATACCATGGTAGAAAATGTTCTACTAGTAGAAGATATGAAACATAATATTCTAAGTGTGATTCAAATGTGTGATCAAGGTGATAAAGTTACTTTCAATTCACAAAAGTGCGAGATAATAAAATAAGGTTCAGGAAAATTGATTGCAACAACTGCAGGAACTTCAAGCAACATATATGTATTAAGTGAAATTGGAAATGAAAAGTATTGTCTAGGAAAGGAAGATGAAAGTTGGATATGGAACATAAGAATGGGTCACATACACTTTTATAACCTTGTCAAAGTCTGCAAAAAGGAAGTAGTTATAGAAATTCCCCAGATTACAAAACCAACCAACACTTTATGCAAGCATTGTCAACAAGGAAAGCAAATGAATACCAGGTTTAAATCAAAGGAATATTCAATGACAAGACCACTAGAAATTGTGCATATTTATCTAGTTGGACCAACTACAACAAAGGGTTTAAGAGGTGAGAAATACTTTATGTTATTAGTTGATGATTATACAAGAATGACTGTAGTTTTCTTTCTTAGGAATAAGTCAGAAGCTTTTGAAAACTTTAAGGTCTACAAGGAAATGGTTGAAAATGAAATGGATTCAAAATCAAATGTTTGAGATCTGATAATGGAGGAGAGTTCACTTCAAAGGAATTTATGGAATACTGCAGCAGGCATGGAATAAAAAGGAAATTATCCATTGCTAGGACACCTCAACATAATGGATTTGTTGAAAGAAAGAATAGGACAGTACAGGAAATGGTTCGAACAATGTTAATGGATTCCAAATTGACATATATCTTTTGGACACATGCAATGCATACAGTGGTTCACATTCAAAACAGATTAATGCTCAGAAACAACATTGACAAAACTACCTATGAGCTATGGAAATGAATACCATCAAATGTGAAGCACTTCAGAGTACTTGGAAGCAAATCCTAAGTCAAAAGAGAAGATGGCAGAATGGGAAAGTTTGACTCTCATGTGGACAAAGGAGTACTTGTTGTTTACTCAAGTACAAGGAAAGCATACAAGTGTTACAATCTAAGGTTGAAAAAAGTTGTGGAAAGCATCAATGTAACAATTTATGAAATAGGTGGACGAGAATTAAAGAAAGAAGAAAATGAATCAATGGAACAACTTTACAAAGAAGAAGCGGAATATGAAGAAGAAGTAGAAGGGGAAGTTGAAGAGGATTAGATAGAAGTAGAAGAGAAAGTTCAGTAAGTTCCTCTGTTGGCCCTCGACCAAGTTTTGAGGAAACATTGGTCTTGTTTGACCACTTTTGGGACTTTGATAGGCTGGTCGAAGGTGGAGCACCCAGGCAGAGCTGAGATCACAAGATCGTGCTTGTTTTGCGGGCTTGTGGACCAAGAAAAGGGTTTACTAGGGTTTATGTAATGGGTTAGGGGATGTCGGACCATGGGTTTACCCATGATTAGGCCTCTTTGTAAATGTATAAATAAGTAGTAGCTAAGCGATGTAAAATTATTTATTGATTGGCTTAGTGCATGACTAGTTGGCTTTGTGCAAGAGTATGTTAAGACTTGTGGAGCTAAGCGCAAGTATTTTGTAGGTTTATTTATGCACAGACGTTGTATGTAAGGCTCTATGCCTTGACCTAATTTAGGGAAGGAGGATCTGGTGCTCTGTGTGTAGATCCCATGTCCTCAGCGGAGTTGGCTCTATGGCTTTGTGCATAGGAGCAACAAAATGTAAGAATATTGAAGAATAATAAAGAAGAAGAGAAGAATCTGGTGGACGTAGCCCTACACTGGGGTGAACCACATATATCATGTGTCTTTATGTGATTTGTGAGATGTTGTTTATGTGTTTATCTACTTAGTGTTGTTGCTATAATGTATGATGAATGGATCTGATGTTGTTGCTTAGTGCTTAATGGTATTAAATATAAATGAATGGTAGATCCAAGATGATGATATGTGCTAAGTGATTGGAAGTAATTGATATTTATTGTTACTGTGATGATCTGTAATAAGGTTTTAATCTTTGATGTGAATGAGACTCATGAACTAATGCATATTGTTGTCTAAGTGCTCTGTTAAGTGTTGTAATCACAGATCTATGTCCCAGCTTGGTTGTAGACACCTGAGTCTTGCAAAACCCCCGCCTCTACCTCGGGTGAGACTTCATCTGCTTCACAGGTGTTGTCGAAAGGGATGGTAGTTAGGTTTTGTTGGTGCGATGTTGAAGCATTGAACCCTAGGTCTTCCCCTATGACAAAAAATGGTTCTGTTGTTAGGATTGGAACTGTGTTTGATGGGAACTGAAGAAAAGATAAAGCTATGTGCGTAGATCTATTTTTATAGTGCACAGTATTCTACTTGACTTGGGAAGCTCTATGCTAATAAATAAACTAGATCTGAAGAAAAGAGGTAAGATCTTAAAGATTTGTGCTCTGGTAAGGGTAAGATAAGTGGAATTTTTTTCTTCGAAAATATGAATCTAGATATGTTTGATAGATTTTTTCCTAGTCTGAAAGCTAGGGCACAGTTAGAAGAAAGAGTTGAACTGAATAAATTTGATAGAAATAGAGAAAGATATGTTATTCCTATGCATAGAAATATTTTTTGGACTAATAAGTGGATGTAAAAACCTAGAAAGAATCTTTGCATATTGCAGGTCTAGCATTGTGATCTCAGTGCGCAGTACATGAGAGGTTGGGGATCGTATAAAAGAAAGAGAGGATTGACACTATGTTATAAGTGCAGAAGACCAGGACATATTGCTAAGGAATTCTCTGGTACAAGTCCTATTTGTCTTTTTTGTAAAGCTATTGGTCATGCGGTTGAGGATTGCCCAAGGATGATTGCTAAAGTTGAAAAGATGAACATGAGACAAGAAAACTATAAATAAAGTCAAGAGACTAATGATATGTAGCGAATCATAAATAAAAATATTATGAGACTATTTTAATATAGTTAAAAAAAGCATTCGATGATCATAGAGACATCAGTTTACAAGAGATCCTGAAAGAAAAACAACGCATAGTTACAAGAATAGAAGATTTCGACATAAACTGTGTATTGGATGAAGAAACACACGTGAATATTATGCCAGAAAGCACTTGGGAAATTTTGGGAAAGCCTTATATGGTACCTTCATTGGGAAGGATAGGCTTGTTTAAAGGAAATATGATAACCCTATGTGGAAGAGATACTAATATACCTATGATTTCTCATGAAACATTGACTGAAGAAGAATTTGAAATCATTAAATTTGTTGAGAACAACGCCCCTTTTCCACTTTTGTTAGGAAAGACTTGGATTGAGAAGGATCAGATCAGAAGGAAAGTAGAGGAGGAAGCTACAGAACAGAAAAATCAAGAACTAAGGGACCTCATAACCAGAAAAATAGAGCGACTAATAGAAGAACAAGAGGATAAGTCGAAGCAACAGAGGGAAAGAGAATTAGTTGTCGAGGTTGAAAGAATGCAAAAATGTTTGAAGGACCTATCCATGCAAGAAATAAAAATACCTACCYTGGAGTTAATAAGAGAAGAGGCACTACCTTTGCACCCTTTGACAGAACATCAGTAGTGCGAAGCTACTACACTAAGAGAAGATAAGAATAAAAATGGAAAGAGGAATMTAGAGACTCACATCACAGGAAAGAAGRAAAGGAAGCTCATTAAGAAGAAATCCAAGTTAGAAAAACTACGAGAAGTTCCATATAAGACTTCTCAGGAGGTAGATCTACAAAATGTGAACSTCGCAAGAATAGAAAAACCACGCAGGATGGGACTTCACCACCACAAMGCTATATGACCATTGGAGGMACCCTGACCATTAGAATGATGCTCTAGAACAGCTAKAAATGCAACTATTGACGGAAAGACTGTTGGGACTGCGCCATAACGGATGGATTCACATTGATGGACGCATTCCTTCCCATTGGAGGAATCTATTACGACGCTTTCTTATTTAACCTGTCGGACGCTGCGCCGGGACCACTTTTTTCCACCTGTGATTATCCAAGATAATAGAGAATTGATTGTATATCGCATTATGATTTCTATACCTCGCCATCCATTTGATTACCACACTTTTTTGTTCACCTACCCGATCTATTTGATCACAAGAGTGAATGTCRGGCGAATCTAGCACATTAGAGAAGTTTGTGGAGGAKATTCTCGTGGAGCTCATGGCTGAGAGAGTTATGTYTGTAGGAATATAAGCATCGTCGACTCGGGTTCTGCAAGCATCCCCCTCGACTGGACATCATTCTAGTCATGCTACTGAGAAGCGAAGAAAGCACTGTGACGATATGGCTAACACAAAGCAGATCCCATCGGTATTGCCCGATTATATACCGCCTTTCGCTGGCACGGTTAACCGCGACAGTATCGCATGTGACTTTGAGTACACATCGATCACTACGTAAATCCTGAAGGGGATACGTGTAGTTGGACCCCAGTTGGGACAGATCCCAACTCTGAAGAATAACAATTTCAACCTTGGCGACAGGAAGAACTACGCCATGCTCACACCCCATAGGTATTTGATGAAGACGACTGGCAAGAATCCGTGCATAGTCTCCCAACCATGGATTAAGGAGCTCACGTAGTCAACGATATTGAATGTGATGAAGATCCCTCACTTTGGCCGACATCAGGAGTTTAACACTTGCATTAAAATCCTCCTATCATGTTATCACATAGGATATCTATGGCTCGATAGGCGTGTTACTGTGGATCCGACATTGATCCACCAGATCACAGGATTGAGCATGCAGGGATCGGACCCTTAGTAGTTCTACCCAGGGAAAACTTTAGATCACTCCCTGGCACAACGCATAAAGGAATATTATGGAAGAGTAGAAAAGGGAAAGTGAGGCTACAAGGTAGCCTCTATCCAAGATGGCACAGTGTGCCTCACTTGCCTGACATAGGTCATTGGGTTCATAGTAGACCTTGCAGGGAAGTGTGTAGAAGGAATGCAAATGAACTGGGCAATTTACCTTGTCAACAAGCTCGAGAAAAATTGTTGTGAAGAACAAGATCTAGGGTATGAAATCCATTTTAGCTGGTTACTTGTATTAATCATATTTTTCTCTTGGAAGATGCCGGAAGGAGCGACATTTCCAGAAGTTGAGCCATTGAAGTCGTTGGCCATGAGGTTATCTACCTTGTGGTATACAAATGATATTTCCAAGCAGTGGAAGTCGAATGATGTGTTCCATGCCTACTACCAACAGTTGAAGTGCGTTATTGAGGCATTTCCATGCTTGAAACCAAACACACTACACTAGTACAAACCACTAGCGAAGTTCTGTGAAGATCGACACTTTATCTATATCACTACACGAAGGGATGAGAGTAAGGAGGAGTTACAACCATACTATAAGCTAACCAACGAAGACATGGAAGAAATCACCAAAGAATGGCTGGTGGAATTCCTTGTACCAGTTGAAGATGAAGATCTCTCTGATGCAGACATCATAGGAAGCCCCTTGGTCACTCGCGTCGAGCATGTTGGACAAAGAAGCACGAAGAAAAAGAAGAAAAATATAGAAGTCCAGAGCATAGAGATCGATGAAAAGGACAGCACCTCTGAGGAAGATGGAACTAACTCGTCAGGAGGAGGAGGAGGAGGGGATGATGCAGAAACACAAGAAGAAGGTGGAGCTACATAGCCTCGGTTTCCCCTTATTGGAACAGAGGCTTCGCAAGAAAGGAAGGCTTCTCCATAGAAACCTTCGGCAAGAAATAAGATCCGCACCAATAAACCCTAGTCATAGAATGTACTCACAGAGGACGATGTCTGTCTAATCATGGCATCCATGGAGGACACTTCAGAGGATATCTTTTAGAGATATGGAGAGAAGCAGGAAATGTTGTATGATAGAATCGAGAAGGAGTTGAAAGAGATAAAGCAATCTATCCATTCGATCTACGTAGTATCCACTGCGCCTTCTCCATCGAAGATTGCAGAATTGGGGGATGAGACTGCCCAATTACAAAGACTAGAAGATGCAACAGAGGCTCGACTTTAGCTAGTCCAAGAAGAGAAGGAGAAGGCTACAAAATCCTTGAAGAAAGAAAAGGAGGAGGTCTTAGAGAAACTATGAGTTGCGCAGTCTTGTGTAACTGCCTACGAGAAGGAGAAAGATGAAACTTGGGTGATGTTCGAGGAGGACAAAGCAATGATGCAGAAAGAAAAATACCAGTTTCTTTCTGAGAAGACTGTAGTCAAAGAAGTGGTGACTACAAGACTTCTCTCTGTGTCAAGCTTGGCATAGGAGGAACAAGATTCAAGTGGGGAAGCTCGTTGAGGCCATTCAGCAACTTCAAGAAAGGATAACGGAGTTAGAGATCCAAGCAGTGTCGAGCACTCTGCAAGAAGTGCGCGATCAGATGAACAATGTTGCTAGGAACATAGTTGGAAGGATCAGGGAACTTACCTTAGAATGTAAGCAATTGAGTGATCGTAGTGCACAGACCTACGATTTCCATGCAGAAGATCCGGAGCTAAGGAAACTGGAAGCACAAATACAGGAGACATAGCAGCAGGCCTCCACTGTCCAGGAACAGATGAAGTAACTCACTGTAGTTCAGAAAATGAAGAGATCATAGGATCAGTGCGCAATCCAACAACAGATTACTGCCATACAGAGCAGAGTCATGGAAGTTACACAGAGACTACAACCGATGCAGGACAAAGCTTGCACGATTTTTGAATAGATTGAAGGACAAGGCTCGTAGCTAGACCAAGTGGTTGCGACAGTGGAACAGTGCCTGGAAGGGCCTATTACAGAGAAAATAATTCAGGAGTTCACCAAGCAGGAGGCTCTGGCGAAGCAGCAAGTCGAGGCAGCTCGAGGCCTTCAAAGAAGTGTTGCCCAGGTCTTAGTGACTTCGGACGAGTCACAGGTGATTGTTGGGGGCATTTTGGCCCTCAACCAAGTTTTGAGGAAACATTGGTCGTGTTTGACCATTTGTGGGAATTTGATAGGTTGGTCGAAGATGGAGCGCCCAAGCAGAGCTGGGATCGTGGGATCTCGCTTGTTTTGTGGGCTTGTGGACCAAGAAAAGGGTTTAATAGGGTTTATGTAATGGGTTGATCCAGATTTTATGAGCAGAATGAAATGAATACAGATTATTAACATGTTCTTAACACAAATAACAGAGATACAGTAAAACTGGTTTTCTATTCAATAAAGAAATAAGCTAGAAACTGTAAAATGCAACGAAAACAATCTTGCTAGAATGGTGGCAGCTTATCTTTGAGAAGAGATGTGAAAGATGCGCTCATTCACAAGAAGATGATTACAATTATGCTTTGAAGGCCTTTTTACAATAAACAAGAATTCCAAAAAACCCTAGACATCCAAAAACCTAACCCTAGGAGATGGAGCGCCAAAAGTCATGTGGGCCCCGTTTGGGTAAGTCTACTATCAACTTCCCGAGGTCGTAACTTTTGGATACAACATCCGTTTTAGGCGTATGATAGCCCATTGGAAAGATCTATCTGAGGACTACAACAGTTGCATAAAATTTCATTATTAAATTTTGTGAACGCAACATACCCCAAAAAACATCGTTTAGGGCCTCAAAACGGCTCCGGAAGTTCAGGACCCAAAAAACTGCTAAAAATAGTAAATTATCAAAATTGCTAGAAATTTGTTTTGAGCGAGATGGAAAAGGTGGGTGGCCACTGATATCCACCTGGATCAATCCTCCCTCCTTAGAAAGCAATGGTCTCCATTGTGTTGAGTTCCCCCATCAGATGAGGAAATTTCTACTGAATTTGGCCTCAGGTGAGCCACTTGCCTTGGTGCAAGAGCTGCCCTTCTTTGACGACTCGATAAAGCTAGATCCTTTGTTGTCAAGTTCCCTTGATATGTGTGTCCACAATTTGATCACTGGATGTCTGTTGTATGCATTTGGGGTTGAGCTTTGTTGGTGTCAGTTGTTCTGCTACGTCTGAGGTGTCCAATAATAGTGGGAAATAAGGCTGAAGGAGGTCCATGTTGAACTCTGGGTGGAGGCCAAGGAAAGGAGGAATGTTGAGCTAAAAAGAATTATCCCCCATGGCCTTGGTGATAGTGTATGACCCATAACAGAGTGGGTGAATCTTCTGATGGGGTCTTGTAAGGCATTTTTTCTGCAAGTGTAACCAAACTTTGTCGCCCACCTGAAACTTATGTGGCACCCGATGTTGATCATCGCGTTGTTTGTACTTGTCATTGGACTTGTGTAGGATATCCTGAACCTATTGGCGGATGTTCTAGATCTTCTCAATGAACCGAGTGGCTTTGTCAGCTTCAGTTGTAGCAAGAGGTGAGTCGGTCGAGGTGACCGCAAGGGGAAGTGGACCCAATGGTTGGAATCCCAACCCCACCTGAACGGGGTTGTGGTCGGTTGAGCTATGTAGGGCTCGGTTGTAGCTATGATGGACATAGGGAAAGATCTCATCCCATGTGTGTGGGTTCTTTGAATTATACATGTGAAAGATATGCACAATCATTCGATTTACAACCTCGGTTTGGCCATCTGTCTGGGGGTGGAAGTTCATGGATTTGGTGAGCTTGGTGTCCAGCAATGACCAGAGGCTCCACCAAAATGTGCTGAGAAATCAACTATCCCAATCTAAGACAATGGTTTGTGGTATTCCAAAATGTACCCGGACTCATTCAAAGAATATCTTGGCGGTGGCCTCTACTATGATGCTCTTCTTGCAGGCAACCAAAATCGCCATCTTAAAAAAGCGATCAACAACCACAAAAACAAAGTCATTTCTCCACTTTGTGGATGGGAGGCCCGACATGTAGTCCATTGAGATGGATTCCCATGGCCTGTCAGGAGTAGGAATAGGGGTGTACAATTCCTATTTCTTAGTGGTCGGTTTGGCAATAACACTGGCAGTGCAGGACCTGATATACTTGTTGATCTCCTGTCGAAGTTTCGGCCAATAGAAATGTTTATGTAGCATCGCCACTGTCTTTTCAACACCGAAGTGTCTTACCACCTGACTGTAGTCGGATTCCCAGATCATCTTCACTCGCTCTCTTGTTGGAACACAGATACGGCCCAGATGACACAACAACCCATCCTGAAGATGGAAATTATCGACAACTGCATTTGCACCGAACATTTGGTAGGTGGTGGCGAAGTCAAGTTCTGTCTCATAGAGTTGGGGGCATCCAAAGGTATCATGGATGAAAGAGTCTAGCACTGTGGTGAGTGCAGCGACTGGTGTTCTGTTGAGGCAATCAGCAACGTGATTGGTGCTTCTTGTTTTATACTTGATGTTGAGGTGGAATTGTTGCAAGTATGTGGACCACTTTTGATGGCAGTCATTCTGCAATTTTCCTTGTGTTTACATGAACTGCAGTGGCTTATGATCAGTGTGGATAATTGTCTCCTTCCCAAGAATGTAATGTCTCCATTGGCGACAGGCTTGCACAATGGAGTACATTTCTTTGTCGTAAGTAGGGTACTTACGGACAGTATCTCGCAGTGTCTCACTATGATAGGCCACGGGGTGGTCATGTTGAGTGAGAACGACACCCACATCATCGACTAAAGCATCTGTCTCGATCTCAAAGGGTTTTTGTAGGTCTGGTAGTGAAAGTATTGGGGCTGAGCACAAGCGTTGCTTCAAATCATTGAATGCTTATTGTTGGGACCGGCCCCACACAAATTTCTCCTTACCACTACCCCTGTTTATTTGGCTGAGGGCCCATGCAATATGGGAGAATCCCAACACGAACCTGTGGTAGAAATTGGCAAGGCCCAAGAAGCTCCAAAGCTCAGTGAGCATGGTTGGGGCTGGCCAGTAACGGATGAATTGGATCTTGGCTGGATTCACATGTACACCATGTTGATCAATGATGTAGCCTAGGTAATGGACCCTGTCCATGCCGAAGGAGCATTTTTCCAAGTTGGCGTATAGCTTGTGCTTCCGTAGGGTGTGTAGAACCTATTGAATATGCTGCAAGTGTCCAGCCCAAGTCTTGCTATAAATTAGAATGTCATCCAGATACACCACTACAAAAGTATCAGTGAATGGTCCCAGGATATCGTCCATCATCGTCATGAAAGTGGCTGGAGCATTTTTCAAACCAAAGGGCATGACCAACCATTCAAAAAGGCCTTCCTTTGACTTGAAGGTAGTCTTCCATACATCTGTCTATTCTATTGGGAACTGGTGGTAGCCAGACTTCAGATCAATCTTACTGAAGTATTTCCCCCCCCTAAGTTGATCAAGGAGGTCATTGATTCAGGGAATTGGGTACCAATTTCTGACTGTGATTTTATTCAGAGCCCAGTAATCAATACAGAGTCACTAGGTTCCATCTTTCTTCTGTACTAGCAGGATTGGGCTCCTGCAAGGTGATGAGATGGGACGGATGTGCCCCTTGTGTAGCTGTTCTTGGATCTGTACTTGATCTCCTCATTCTCTAACAAAGAGCGGCGATATACTATCCCATTGGGCAGTGGTGTGTCGGGGGTCAGATCCATGGGATGCTTGACGTGGCGGTGCAGAGGTAACCCTATAGGTGAGAAAAAGATATCTGAGTATTCTTCCATGACCTTATCTACTTTCTTTTGTTGTGTGGAGAAGTCATCCACAGAGACCCTAGATGTGGTTGTGATCTTTCGCTTATTCTAAGAGAGAATCACGAAGAAGACAAACTTCCTCATCTGAGAGATGACCTTCCTGCATTTCTTAGTAGAGATCAAGGAAATAGAACTAGGTGGGACTGCCTCGGGTATCCTCTATAACTTCCTATTCAACGTAATAATAACACTACGAGGCCTAGACTCATATATAGCATGACGTTTCCATAAATAAGGTTGGATCAAAAGAAAATCACAAACTTCGAGAGGAGCAACATCACATAATACCTTGT
>ML798120.1:172582-196535 GCA_009831015.1 Picea engelmannii
TGGACATAGAGAAGGCTCTCATCCCATGTGTAGGGTTGCTTTGAATTATACATGCGAAGGATATGCACAATCATTTGATTTACAACCTCGGTTTGGCCATCTATATGGGGGTGGAAGGTCGTGGATTTGGTGAGCTTGGTGTCCAGCAATGACCAGAGGCTTGACCATAATGTGATGAGAAATCGACTATCTCGATTTGAGAGAATGGTTTGTGATATTCCAAAATGTACCCAGACTCGTTCAAAGAAGAGCTTGGTGGTGGCCTCTATTGTGATGCTCTTCTTCCAGGCAACCATAATTGCCATCTTAGAAAAATGATCAACAACCAAAAAAACACAGTCATTTCCCCACTTTGTGGATGGGAGGCCCGACATGTAGTCCATTGAGATGGATTCCCATGGCCTGTTAGGAGTAGGAAGAGGGGTGTACAGGCCCTATTTCTTAGTGGTTGGTTTGGCAATAGTATAGGCAGTGCAGGACCTAATATACTTTCTAACCTCCTGTCGAAGTTTCCTCCAGTAGAAATGTTTTTGTAGAATCGCCATTGTCTTTTCAATGCTGAAGTGTCCTGCCACCTGACTGTAGTGGGATTCCCAGATAAGCTTCATTCGCTCGCTTGCTGGAACACAGATATGGCCCTGACGACACAACAACCCATCCTGAAGATGGAAATTATCGACAACTCCATTTGCACCGAACATTTGGTAGGTGATGGCGAAGTCAGGGTCTGTCTCATAGAGTTAGGGCCATCCATAGGTCTCGTGGCCAAGAGAGTCTAGCACCATGTTGAATGCCGTGACTAGTGGTCTGTTGAGGCAATCAGCGACATGATTGGTGCTTCTTGTTTTATACTTGATGTTGAGGTGGAATTGTTGTAAGTATGTGGACCACTTTTTATGGCTATCATTCTACAATTTTCCTTGTGTTTGCATGAACTGCAATGGCTTATGATCAGTGTTGATGACTATCTCCTTCCCAAGAATGTAGTGTCTCCATTGGCGACAGGCTTGCACAATGGAGTACATTTCTTTGTCGTAAGTAGGGTACTTACGGACAGTATCTGATAGTGTCTCACTATGACAGGCCACGGGGTGGTCATGTTGAGTGAGAACGACACCCACAACATAGTCTGAAGCATCTGTCTCGATCTCAAAGGGATGTTGTGGGCCTGGTAGTGAAAGTACTGGGGCTAAGCACAAGCGCTGCTTCTAATCATCGAATGCTTGTTGTTGGGACCGGCCCCATGCAAATTTTTCCTTACCACCACCCCTTTTTATTTGGCTGAGGGCCCATGCAATATGGGAGAATCCCAGCATGAACCTGCAGTAGCAATTGGCAAGGCCCAAGAAGATTTGAAGCTCAGTGAGTGTGGTTGTGGCTGGTCAGTCACGGATGACTTGGATATTGGCTGGATCCACATGTATGCCATGTTGATCAATGATGTAGCCCAGGTAATGGACCTTGTCCATGCCAAAGGATCATTTTTCCAAGTTGGCATATAGCTTGTGTTGCCGCAGGGTGTGCAAAAACTATTAAATATGTTGCAAGTGTTTGGCCCAAGTCTTGCTATAAATTAGAATGCCATCCAGATACACCACTACTAAAGTATTTGTGAATGGTCGCAGGATATCGTCCATCATCCTCATGAAAGTGGCTAGAGCATTTGTCAAACCAAAGGGCATTACCAACCATTCAAAAAGTCCTTCCTTTGAATTAAATGTGGTCTTCCATACATTTGTCTGTTCTATCGGGACCTGGTGGTAGCCAGACTTCAGATCAATCTTATGAAGTATTTGGTCCCTGTAAATTGATAAAGGAGGTCATCGATTCGGGGAATTGGGTATCGATTTCTGACTATGATTTTATTCAGAGCCTGGTAATCAATACAGAGTCGCCAGGTTCCATCTTTCTCTTGTACCAGCACGATTGGGCTCCAACAAGGTGATGAGTTGGGATGGATGTGCCCCTTGTGGAGTAGTTCTTGGATCTGTCGCTTGATCTCCTCATTCTCTAACAAAGAGAGACGATAGACTGGCCCATTGGACAGAGGTTCGACGGGGGTCATATCGATGGGGTGCTTGACTTGGCAGTGCAAAGGTACCCCTGTAGGTGAGGAGAAGATATCAGAGTATTCTTCCATGACCTTATCTACTTGCTTTTTCTGTGTGGAGAGGTCGGTCATAGAGACCCTTGATGTGGTTGTGATCTTTCACTTATTCTGAGAGTGAATCAGGAAGAAGAAAAACTTCCCCGTCTGAGAGATGACCTTCCTGCATTGCTTAGCAGAGATCAAGAAAATAGCACTAGTTGGGACTGCCTCGGGTATCTTGTACAATTTCCTGTTCAAAGTAATAATAACACTACGAGGCCTAGACTCATATACAGCATGACGTTTCCATAAATAAGGTTGGCCCAAAAGAACATCACAAACTTCGAGAGGAGCAACATCACACAATACCTCATCTTTGAAGGGCTTGATGTCGTACAACAGTTGACACTGTTGGCTGACACAGAGATCGCTTCCTTGGCAGAACCATCCAATGGTGTAGGGTTGTGGGTGAAACATTTTTGGAAAGGACAGCCACTTGATGACCTCTGCTGAGATGAGGTTCTTTTGGCTACCGCTAACAAGGATGAAGTGCAGCGGGGTGCCTTTTACCCACATCTGTGAATGGAAGAGGTGCTCTCCTTCTTCTAGCTCGTCTGGTTCACCAGGCTGGAGCTTGGTGGTAGCAACGGTGGCACTAGGTTCCGCGTCAATGATTCGTCTTCCCATTTATGGTTCTGACTCAGAGTCAGAATCTTCATATGATTCAAAGGCTTTCACTTCGGCCACCAGCAACTTCTTTGAGCGGCAGTCAGTAGTGTTATGCCAAGGGATCTTATGGAAGTCGCACCACTTCCCGATGTCTTTCTTTGTATTTCCGGTGTCCTTCTTTGCTTGCAGATTGGACTGGTTGTCTTGATACTGTCCATCTTTTCTTTGTCCTTTGTTCTATGGGTTGGGGCTGCCCTTTCTTGGATTTTTTTGTGAGGGGTTCCTAGGCCCAAATAGTCATGTCTTTTGTTTGAGCTTCTGCTCGATTTTGATGGCATATCTATAGGCCACGCCCAAGGATGAGATGTCCAAAAATTCCATTTTGGTCTGGATGCATCTATATAGAGTGTCGCGACACTTAAGCACCAGATGTCACTTTGAATCTTTGATACCCAGCTTGGTGTGCAAGGTATGGAATATATTTGTGAAATCTAGCACTGCTTGCTCTCTTTCTTGCCACAGTGTGATCCATTTGGTATACAGGTTGTCATAACTTCCGACAGGGTAGTATTGTTCCTTAATAGCATCCATGAAGGATTCCCAAGTGGCTGTGACTGAAAATAGAGAGGGTTCCTTTGTTTCCTTCTTCTCACAAAACGTTTCCCACCAATCTTTGACACTGGGGAACGGCTTTGAGGAGTGCAAAAGTAATCTTTTCTCTATTCAAAAAGTTATGGATAGAAAAATACCCTTCTAGTAGATTCAACCACTTGTCTACATCATCTGCGTCTATCTAACCTTCAAATATAGGAATATCAAAGTTTATTTGTACCTTGAAGGGGGCGGTCCCTCCGTTCGAAGAAGATGTGTCACCTGTTGGTAGCCGCCGAAGGATTTTCATGAAACTATCCATCATCTCATTCCTCTATTGCGTGAGGGCTTCCTCAATCAATAGTTTGAAAGGATCTCCTGTCCCATCATCTTTATTTTCTCCTGCCATGAGAGGTTGCTTGGGCATGCGATATTTTTTGTCCTTAAGAGAAACAAGCTCGAGACCCAAGTCTTTGTACTCCTACCTCATTGGGGACATGCGTTAAGACGATAAGGAGCAGACCGATCTGATACCACTGATCTAGATTTTATGAGCAGAAAAAAATGAATACAGATTATTAACATGTTCTTAACACAAATAACAAATATACAGTAAAACAGGTTTTCTATTCAATAAAGAAATAAGATGGAAACTATAAAATGTAGTAGAAACAAGCTTGCTAGAATGGTGGCAGCTTATCTCTGAGAAGAGATGTGACGGTTGCGCTCATTCACAAGAAGATGATTAGAATGAGGCTCTGAAGGCCTTTTTACAACAAACAAGAATGCCAAAAAACCCTAGACATCCAAAAACCCAACCCTAGGAGATGAAGCACCAAAAGTCATGTGGGCCCTGTTTGGGTAAGTCACTACATCAACTTCCCGGGGTTGTAACTTTTGCATACGATATCCGTTTTAGGCGTATTATAGCCCATTGGAAATATCTATCCGAGGACTAAAAAATTTGCACAAAATTTCACGATGAAATTTTGCAACCGCAACATACCCCAAAAAACGTTGTTTAGGGCCTCAAAACAGCTCCGAAAGTTCAGGACCCGAAAAATTGCTAAAAATAGTAAATTATCAAAAATTCTAGAAAGTTGTTTTGAGCCATCTGGAAAAGGTGGGTGGCCACCGATATCCACCTAGATCATGGGTTAGGGGATTTTGGCCCATGGGTTTACCCATGATTAGGCCTCTTTGTGAATGTATAAATAAGTAGTAATTAAGCGATGTAAAAGTAGTTGTCGATTGGCTTAGTGCATGACTAGTTGGCTTTGTGCAAAAGTATGTTAAGACTTGAAAAGCTAAGCGCAAGTATTTTGTAAGTTGTTTTGTGCACATACGTTGTATGGAAGGCTCTATGCCTTGACTTGATTTAGGGAAGGAGGATCTAGTGCTCTGTGCGCAGATCTTCTGTCCTCGGTGGAGTTGGCTCTATGGCTTTGTGCACGGGAGCAGCAGAATGTAAGAATATTGAAGACTAATAAAGAAGAAGAGAAGAGTTTGATGGATGTAGCGCTACACTAGGGTGAACCACGTATATCCTGTGTCTTGATGTTCTTTGGGTGATGTTGTTTATGTGTTTATCTTCTTAGTGTTGTTGTTATAATGTATGATGAATGGATCTGATGTTGTTTCTTAGTGCTTAATGGTATTAAATATAAATGAATGTTAGACCCAAGCTAATGTTATGTGCTAAGTGAGTGGAAGTGCTTGATCTTTATTGTTACTGCGTTGATCTGTAATAAGGGTTTAATCTGCGATGTGAATGAGACTCATGAACTAATGCATATTGTTGTCTAAGTGCTCTTCTAAGTGTTGTAATCACATATATGTGTCCCAGCTTGGTTGTAGACACTTGAGTCCCGCAACCCCCCCCCCCCTNACTTCACAGGTGTTGCTGAAAGGGTCGGTAGTTAGGGTTTTGTTGGTGCATTGTTGAAGCGTTGAACCCTGGTTCTGCCCTTGTGCCAACAGCCTCCAAAGACACCTAGAAAATGAGTACAGAAGAATCATCCTTCAGATCAGATTATCAGAAACAAAGATGCAGGACTTGAGACTAGAAGAAGAATCTGTTCACCAGAAAAAACGCACCTAGCACTCTCATCTACGATTGAACCAAACAATTTTGAAGAGGCTAGCAAGGATGAATTTTGGAATAAGGCCATGGATGAAGAATTGGATCAAATAGAGAAGAATAACACTTGGGAATTTGTTCCAAGACCAAAGAATAAGAATGTGATTGGCAAAAAGTGGGTATTCAGAAATAAATTGAATGAACATGGACATGTTACAAGGAACAAAGCTATATTTGTATGTAAAGGATACGCACAGGTTGAAGGAATCAAATTTGAAGAGACATTTGCCCCAGTTTCTAGAATGGAAGCAATATGATTTCTTTTAGCTTATGCTTGCTCCAATAATATTAAAGTATATCAGATGGACGTAAAATCAGATTTTCTGAATGGGGAACTTCAAGAAGAAGTCTACATTGAACAACTAGAAGGATTTCAGTTGTCAAAGAACACAGATTATGTGTGTAAATTGAAGAAGTCCTTGTATGGTCTAAAACAGGCTCCTACAACATGGTACTCTAGATTGGATAAATATCTACAACATGCAGGGTTCATAAAAGGAAGTGCAAACAACAACCTCTACATTAAGGTAACTCAATATAGTATTTTATTAATTGAATTTTATGTTGATGATATTATTTTTGGAAGAAATGATGATATGTTAAACCAGAAATTTGCAAAGGCTATGCAGAATGAATTTGAAATTTCATTACTTAGAGAACTATCCTTCTTTTTGGGTCTTTTGATACGTCAAAGAAACCAAGGAATTTTTATTTCTCAAACTAAGTATATCAGAGAAAAGCTAAAGAGGTTTGGAATGGAAGATTGCAAACCAGTTACCACTCCTATGCAAACCAGTTCCAAGTTGAGCAAAGATGATGATTCAAAGTCTACAGACTAGAGGCAATACAGGTCAATGATTAGAATCTTACTATATGTGACAACATCTAGACTAGATGTAATGCAAGAAATTGGACAAGTGGCGCGATTTCAAGCAACACCAAAGGAAACACATGTCGTGGCAATGAAGAGGATTTTTGGATATCTCAAAGGAACATAAGAGTTTGGATTATGGTATCCAAAAGGAAAGGATCTATCACTTATTGCCTACATAGATGCAGATTGGGCAAGTTGCATTGATGATCGATGAAGAACTAGTGGAGCATCGTTCTACTTTGGTGAGTGTTTAGTATCATGGCTAAACAAATAAAAATCATCAGTATCCTTATCTACAATCGAGGAAGAGTATATTGCAGCAGCAACATGTTATACATAGGTTCTATAGATGAAACAAACTCTGACAGATATACAAGTTGAGTATGATGAGCCCATTCCAATCTATTGTGATAATACAAGTTCCATCAGTATCTCAAAGAACCCAGTGATGCACTCCAAGACAAAGAACATTTCAATCAAGTATCACTTTCTACGGGAATAGGTTGCAGATAAGAACATCCAAGTTGAATATGTGGGCACAAAAGAACAAGTGGTAGACATATTTACAAAACTGCTTCCGTGGGAAGCCTTTGAGTATCTTGGCCAGAGACTTGGAGTAATTTCTACTCCAAAATGAATGCTTTTGAATGCTTATCTTATATGTCTTAGATTTACATGAGGAAACACCATAAAGAGGATAGTTCAGGTCAGGAGATCAGTTTCAGGAAGAGTTCATTCAGGGGGAGTATCGCCAAGGACAGTTTAGTTAGGGGGAGAAACCCCGAACATAAATATACCTTTTCCATTGATGACAAAGGGGGAGAGATTTATCGGATGCAGATCACAGAGGCATGGCTCCAGGGGGAGCAATGGTCATAGGGGGAGAATGAGTGATATGACTTCAGTATTGCATGACATGACTTCAATTTTGCATCAAAGTGTTTCCATTAATGCCAAAGGGGGATATTGTTGATTAATTGGGTTGGTTTTCATTGATGTCAACCCTTGAAGAAAGTCTGGTAGTGAATTCTGGTAGCACAAAGGTTTGGGTAATGGGCCCAAGTTTGTTTGATGGATAATGGTATGAGTTTTGATGTATTTGAACGTAAGACTATTCTATATGGATAGTACATGTCATGCCATTTCCGATGGTATGTGGAATGTCACATAACTCCTCACGGTTAGATATTTATGGCCATGTGAAGTTGGAGAACCCTCATGAGTCATCTAGAAGCCCCAAAAGGTCAAAGTAGTCAAAGTATTTGCAAAGAAGAAATTATTTAAACAATAAAGTGAAGTGATGAGTGTACTATAAGTCAAAGAGGATGCAAAAGAAATTATTTAAACAATAAAGTGAATTGATGAGTGTACTATAAGTCAAAGAGGATGCAAAAGAAATTATTTAAATAATAAAGTTAATGGATAACTTACTAATTATGGAAAGTGGTTAAGTGGGCAAGTGGTTATAAGTGGGTTAACCCTAAAATAAGGAAAGTGGGTTAAGATGGTTAAAAAATAACCCATTGAGGATGATACATGAAAGTATAAATAAGAGGCAAGGCTCTCTCATTTAAATACACTTGAACCTATTGAATATCATTGAATATCTATTTTGTGAAAGGTTATTTGGGCAGGTATTATTGATAGAGAAAAGTGCGGCAAAAATGTGCGGCAAGAAAAGTGCAGTAGAAAAAGTGTGACAAAAAAATCGTTGCAGAAAAAGTGCGGCAAAAAAAGTGCAACAAAAAAATCGTGGCATAAAAATTGCGGCAGAAAAAGTGTGGCAGAAAAATCGTGGTAGAAAAAGTGCGGCAAACAAATCATGGCAGAAAAATCACGGCAGAAAAAGTGTGGCAGAAAAATCGCGACAAAAAAAGTGTGGCAGAAAAATCGCGACAGAAAAAGTGCGGCAGAAAAATCATGGTAGCAACATGGTTGGGGTTTAGCTCTTGAGATGGTATTGGATGTTCAGCATCGCTGCATATATCAGATTTGTTGAGGGATATAGTTGGTATTTGGCATATGGGTATTGGTCTTTTGGTTCTTATGTGTTGTTGAAGTTGTTGGTTTATCTTGAGGCTACATAATAGTGAGGTTGTGGCACATGGTTTGATGTAAGGATTTATTGTATTTGGTTTACGGATAGAGTGATGAATTTTTAGATAACTTTTGATGGTTATATTGGTGTATTTCTTTGGTATATGGTTGAGGTACATGTTGGGTGCATTGTTGAGACAGGTAGTTGATGAGTTGGAACATACATGAGGTGTATAGTTGATGATGTTGGTACATCTTCATGAGTCATAGTTGATGTTCAGTTGATGCATGGTTGATGCATGGTACATGTTGGTTCAGGTTATTGATACAGGTTGTTACAGGTTATTGGTATAGGTTGACAATGATAGGTTGATAGTGGCAGTGATTGATTTAGTGACAGTGACAGGTTGTCTACATTTGGCATTTATATTTCAGGAAAGTTGGAGAGGGCAAGGATAGGTCGTTGTAGCCACCTTCCGGTTGTAGCTGGAGAACATAGGGGGTTGTAGACTCCTTCTAGTTGTAGCCAGAGAATTGAGGAGTTGGAGCTTCCCTCAGGTTGTAGCCTGAGAAACTAGGGGGTTGGAGCATCCTTCCAGTTGCAGCTGGAAAACAAAGGAAGTTGGTGCTTCCAATGAATGTAACTCTTAAAGACATGTAAGAAAAATCATTTTGTGGTTTTCTCCCACTTTGGGTTTCTACGTAAAACACTGTGTATGTGTATGATTGTTCATTTGTTCATTGTTTATTTACTCTGCAACTATTGGATGATAATGCTACTTGATATAACACTTGCATTTTGTGGTTGAAAAGGATTGAATTGCTCTATTAATTATTCACCCCTCCCTCTCAGTAAACCAACAGAATAGGTTCTCCCCTTCTTCAGGCTCCTATGGTTCCTCTAGATGGACCTTTGTGGTAGCAATGGTGACATTGGGTTCCATGCCAATGATATGTTTTCCCCTATCTAGTTTCGAATCAAATTCTGAGTCAACCTCCGACTCTAATGATTTCATCTCTTCTACCAATGACTATTTGGAGCGACATTCATCAGTGTTGTGCCAATGGATTTTTTGGAACTCATACCACTTTCCAGTGTCCTTATTCAACTTCTTGTTACCCTGCCTTTCTTTTGGATTGGACTGGTTTTTCTAGGGCTAGATATCGTTTCTCTATCCTTTGTTTTGGGAGTTAGGGACACCTTATCGTGCTTTTGTTGTGATGGGTTTGCAAAACTGAAATCCCACTTATTATTTTTCTTAAACTTGTTCTCGATATTGATAGGATATCAGTAAGTGGCTCCTAGTGAGGAGATGTCCAAGAACTCCATATTCGTTTGGATGTACCTATGTAGGCTATTATGTTACTCCAGAACTAGGTGTCTCTTGGAATCTTTAATACCCATCTTTATGTGCAAAGTATGGAAGATGTTGGTGTACTCTGGCACCATATGGTCTCTCTCCTTATTCATAGTTGTCCATCTCATGTACTAGTCATCGTAGTTTCCAACATGGTAGTATTTCTCCTTGAGGGAACCAACAAAAGTCGCCCAAGTGGGTTCTAGCCCAAAAATTGCAAACTCCTCTCTGGCATGTTTCTCACAATAAGTTTCCCACCAATATATGATATGGGGAAGAGCTTTAAGGAGTGAGAAGGTGATTTTTTATTGTTGGAAAAATTTTGGACAGAGAAATAACCCTCTAGTAGAATTAACCATTTTTCCAAAGCATCAATGTCTATATGGAATTCAAATAAAGGAATATCAAAGTTAACTTGTACATTGAATGGCATCGCACCTCCAAAGTGACTACTAGTTGAAGGTGTTGCAATTGTTATTGGTAGTCATTGAAGGATCTAGGAAAATTATCCATCATCTCGTTCCTCTATTGTGTGAGGGATTCCTCGAGCAATAGTTTGATATGATATCCTACTCCATCATCTCTCTTTTAATCTACCATGGTAGGTCGCTTGGGCTGGAGAGAGTGGTTTTTCTCAAGAGAAACTAGCTCTAGACCCAACTCTCTATACCTTGACCTCATCGGGGACATGCATTAAGAAATAACAAGGAGCATAATACTCTGATACCACTAATCCGAATTATTTTGAGGACAAAATGTAGAGATATAAGAAGGAAACACATAGATATATTTCAAGAAACATAGTAATACAATGAACTAAGATTCTATTAATGAATGGAATACAAAATATTGTCAAATGAAAAACAAACAAACTAGCTAGAATGGTGTTAGCTTATCTCTAAAGAGAGAGATGTGTCGGCTATGCTCATTTGCAAGAAGTTGATTAAAAAGAGGCTAAAAAGAAATTTTAACATAAAGAATCAATGAGAAAACCCTAAACATCTAAAAACCTAACCCTAGAAGATGAAACACCAAAAGTTTTGTGGGACCTGATGTGGTTAGTTGATACAACTTCCTGGGGGAATTAATTTTTCATATGATCTATGTTTGGGGTGTTTGATAACCCATTGGAAAGTTATATTCGTGAAGTACACATTCTTAATGGACAAATACATGCCTTTGGATATATATTGGGCGCTACCATGTCAAAAAAACATTGTTTAGGGCCTCAAAATGGCCCTGAAAGTTTGGGACTTGAAAAACTGTAGAAAAACTAGCAAGATGTGGAACCATTCTGAAATTAGTGGAACAGGTGAGTAGCCACCAGTATCCACCTAGATCAAAGACACACCCATGAGGGGATCCAATTCCTAGGGGAATCTACCCTTCTAGCCTTATCACAATTGGTCAAAGTCTCAACGAAGATTTGAACCTAGGTGTGGAAAGTGTGATACCTACCTCCCAACCATTTGAAAAAAACACATAAACCTTAAATGATTAATTTGATTTGAAAAAAAATGATAATTCATAAATCAGTCTCTCTCTCTCTCGGCATCCTCTTCTATTTAAACTTTGAAAATCCTTGATTTGTAAATCAAACCATTCCAAAAAAATAAAAATTAAAAAAATGTATTCACATGGTTAATTTAAGCTACCCGATTTCAAAATGGGACCCTCTTGGAATACCTTTTCGAGTGAAAATTTCAAAAATAAATTAAAATATACCCCTATTTCCAAATCGAGCCTAATCTAGTCCCCGAGGTGTAGGACAGTCGGTGACGAAGAGTGTTGTTAAGGCTCTCCATGAAGTTAAAGTCACCGGTTCAAAACCTGCAGGGACAAAAAATCCATCCATGTTAAGGGTTGGTGTGGCTCAGGCCGAGTGCGATCCTCGGGTGATTTTGACGGCTTAGATGCCCCTGAGTCGTGGTTTCTTAGCCACATGGCACGGACAAACTAACGAAAAAAATCGAGCCTAATCCATGGATTAAACCCTTTTCAAGTTGGTTCCAAACATAAGATATCTCGATTGCTTGATCACTTCCCAATTTGGAATCAAGCCCATTTTCTAATCAAATGCCTCGTTCAAATCTTCAAACCGATCACTCAATTGGAACCTCTCCAAATGAAATGAATTACTTATGTTAAAGTGGCTCGATTACAAAAGTGGGCTTGATCTTGCAATCAAGCCTCTTTTCAAACAGTTTTCTTACAACAAATTTATATCTCGACAATTACAAAATCGATTGTCCCTCAAAATGGAAACCTCCTCCTCATTCAAATAAGCTATATATATATATATATATATATATATATATATATAATAAATCAATGATAATTCTAATAAAATCTTTTGTGCATGTTATAAATACAATAAAGACAAGAAAATTTGAAAAAAGTTTCACTATCCAGAGCTATATCAAGGATGGCAAAGGATCAATGCATGAATGCAAAGGTTTGACTCGGATATTACACTAACAAAAATCCTACCCCTATGTAGTCATAAGCATAGCCATAAACTCTTGTTTTTTCCTAGTTTTTTCCTATGACCATAAACGTAGCCATAAATTATTATTTTTTTCTTCAAACCTTTTATCTATCACCAAAAGCATATTACTATAATTATCTAGTCATTTTCAAAACTTTTCTAATATGCATATGAGTATTTATATTTATGTTCTTATTTAAGTGATAAGTTTTTGTTGAATATAAAAATAGTGATATATTTGATGTTATGTTTATTTCTCTAGTTATATTAGGTTAGTTCTAATATTATTCTACATTTTTCATATTAAATTAGTTTCATTTCATTTATTGCATTTCAAATTGCTTTAATATGAAAAAACTCTAAACATTGGACCGGGTCACGACCTATGAGGAGGCTCAAATCCTCGCAAAAAAAATTGAAGCAACATCCTATGATTTTGTTCCCTTATTTTGATTCCATTGACATGGAGAACACTAGAGGTAAAACCATTAAGTCGGAACCTATTGAATTAAATAATCAAGTAGAAAGTAATTGTTACACGTATGTGTTTTCACAAGGTAAAATTGACCACCAAAAGGTAATGCAAAAGAAAATGTTAAATTGTTTACCCAAATCACCAACTAGTTTAAAGGGAAAAGGAAGACATATTGTAAATATAATTAATGAATCGTACCATAAATTTCATTTGGAAAATAATCATGTGCGTGGTGAATCCCTCGTGTCAAGTCTAGGTTCTCCTCATTTCAGTTACGCAATAAATCTAATCCCACTAACAATCTGTTGATGCCAGTGGGGAGGAGAATAGAATAGACTCCATAAATGCTCTTTTTTAAAGAAACCCATAAATATTTCAATTCCATAGACTTTTAAGACGTACTTCCATATTATTTCAAAGATGATAAGTTGAGTAAATATTTATAGGATCAATCCTTATATTTTTCTGATTACATAGACACAACACATAATGAAATTAAGTCTCTAGAATTGGATTGGAAGAAGTTGAAAATCAAACTAGGAATATTTGTTAGAAATATAAGCTTGTGCAAGAACAGATTCAATGGGAAAAGTTTGTGTGACAAGAATATCATAGACTTCATGAACACCAACCATTAACCAATAAGAAAAGGAAAAAGAAAGTCAGCACAAATCTGATTTAAAAATTACTATAACAATATATCATTATCAAGCACATATGTTTGTGGTGGAAAAACTTCCTTTTCTGAAATAATGAAGCCTTACAATATCCCACTTGTGCATAATCTACGATCAGAGACATAAGACTAGAAAAACGAATTGATTCTAACAAATACACATTCTATGTTCCTGTATGAAGATTAAATTCAATAAGATGTAGGAATCCATAAGTTTTTTATGCATAACCAAAATAAAGGAGAGCATATGGAGGAATCATTCATTCATTTCAAAACCATCGTTGTGAAAAATAATGTAGTGGATAAAGTAGGTTAGTTTTCATTAAATTGCATCTCTCATTCTGAACATTACAATAATCACTTTCATGACTGTGTGAAGCTCTAGAAAATTGCTAGAAAGTTGTTTTGAGCCAGCTGGAAAAGGTGGGTGGCCACCGATATCCATCTGGATCAATCTTCTCTCCTTAGGAAGCAATGGTCTCCATTGCGTTGAGTTCCCCCATCAGATGAGGAAATTTCTGCTGAATTTGGCCCTGAGTGAGCCACTTGCCTTGGTGCAGGAGTTTCCCTGCTTTGACGACTCGATAAAGATGGATCCTTTGTTGTCAAGTTCCCTTGATCTATGTGTACACAATCTGATCATTGGATGCTTGTTTTATGCAGTCAAGATTGATCTTTGTTGGTGTCATCTTTTCTGCTACGTCTGAGATGTCCAATAATGGTGGGAAATAAGGTCGAAGGAGGTCCACGCTGCACACTGGGTGGAGGCCAAGGAAAGGAGGAATGTTGAGCTCAAAAGAATTATCCCCCATGGCCTTGGTGATAGTGTACGGCCCATAACAGAGTGGGCAAAGCTTTTGATGGGGTCCTATAAGGCGTTCTTTCTACAAGTGCAACCAAAATTTATCGCCCACCTGAAACTTATGTGGCACCTGATGTTGACCATGGCGTTGTCTGGACTTGTCATTGGACTTATGTAGGATATCTTGAACCTATTGGTGGATGTGTTGGATCCACTCAATGAACCGGGTGGCTTTGTCATCTTCAGTTGGAGCAAGAGGTGAGTCGGTCGAGGTGACCGCAAGGGGAAGTGCAACATCTATGGAACCCAATGGTTGGAATCCCAACCCCACCTAAAAGGGGCTTTAGCTAGTTGAGCTATGCAGGGGCCAGTTGTAGCTATGTTGGACATAGGGGAGCTTCTCATCCCATGTGCATGGGTAATTTGAGTTATACATGTGAAGGATATGCACAATCATTCGATTTACAACCTCGGTTTGGCCATCTGTCTGAAGGTGGAAGGCCATGGATTTGGTGAGCTTGGTGTCCAACAATGACCAAAGGCTCGACCAAAATGTGCTGAGAAATTGACTATCCTGATCTGAGACAATGGCTTGTGGGATTCCAAAATGTACCCATACTTGTTTAAAGAAGAGCTTGGCGGTGGCCTTTGCTATGATGCTCTTCTTGCAGGCAACCAGAATTGCCATCTTAGAAAAGCGATCAACAACCACAAAAACACAGCCATTTCCCCTCTTTGTGGATGGGAGGCCTGACATGTAGTCCATTGATATGGATTCCCATGGCCTGTCAGGAGTAGGAAGATGGGTGTACAAGCCCTGTTTCTTAGTGGTCGGTTTTTCAATAGCACAAGCAGTGCAGAACCTGATATACTTGCTGACCTCCTATCGAAGTTCTAGCCAATAGAAATGTTTCTGTAGCATCTCCACTGTCTTTTCGACACCGAAGTGTCCTGCCACCATACTGTAGTGGGCTTCCCATATAAGCTTCTCTCACTCACTTGTTGGAACACAGATATGGCCCAAATGACAAAACAACCCATCCTGAAGATGGAAATTATCAACAACTGCCTTTACACCCAACATTTGTTAGGTGGTGGTGAAGTTAGGGTCTGTCTCATATAGTTGGGGCCATCCCGAGGTCTCATCGCCGCAAGAGTCTAGCACCATCGTGAGTGTCATGACTGGTGGTCAGCTGAGGCAATCAGTGATGCGATTGGTGCTTCCTGTTTTATACTTGATTATGAGGTGGAACTGCTGCAAGTATGTGGACCACTTTTGATGGCGGTCATTCTGCAATTTTCCTTGTGTCTACATGAACTGCAGTGGCTTATGATCAATGTGGATGATTGTCTCCTTCCCAAGAATGTAATGTCTCCATTGGCGACAAGCTTGCACAATGGAGTACATTTATTTTTTGTAAGTAGGCTACTTGTGGACAGTATCTGACAGTGTCTCGCTATGATAGGCCATGAGGTGGCCATGTTGAGTGAGAACGACACCCACAACATTGTCTAAAGCATCTGTCTCGATCTCAAAGGGATGTTGTAGGTCTAGTAGTGAAAGTATTGGGACTGAGTACAAGATCTGCTTAAAATCATCGAATGCTTGTTGTTGGGACCGGCCCCACGCAAATTTTTCCTTACCACCACCCTTGTTTATTTGGATGAGGGCCCATGAAATATGGGAGAATCCTAGCATGAACTTGCAGTAGAAATTGGCAGGGCCCAAGAAGCTCCGAAGCTCACTGAGTGTGGTTGGGGCTAGCCAGTCATGGATGACTTGGATCTTGGATGGATCCACATGCACGCCATGTTGATCAATTATGTAGCCTAGGTAATGGACCCTGTCCATGCCGAAGGAACATTTTTCCAAGTTGGTGTATAGCTTGTGTTGCCGCAGGGTGTGCAGAACCTGTTGAATATGCTACAAGTGTTTGGCCCAAGTATTGTTGTAAATTAGAATGTCATCCAGATACACCACTACAAAAGTATTAGTGAATGGTGGCAAGATATCGTCCATCATCCTCATGAAAGTGGCTGGAGAATTTGTCAAACCAAAGGGAATGACCAACCATTCAAAAAGGCCTTCCTTTCACTTGAAGGTGGTCTTCCATACCTCTGTCTATTCTATTGAGACCTGGTGGTAGCCAGACTTCAGATCAATCTTACTGAAGTATTTGGCCCCTGTGAGTTGATCAGGGAGGTCATCGATTTGGGGAATCGGGTACCGATTTCTGACTGTGATTTTATTCAAATCCCGTTAATCAATACAGAGTCATTAGGTTACATCTTTCTTCTATACCAGCATGATTTTTCTCCCACAAGGTGATGATCTGGGACGGATCTTCCCCTTGTGGAGCTATTCTTGGATCTGTTGCTTGATCTTCTCATTCTCTAACAAAGAGAAAAAATGGACCGACCCATTGGGTAGCGGTGCATCGGGGTCATATCGATGAGGTGCTTGACCTAGTAGTGTAGAGGTACCCCTGTAGGTGAGGAGAAGATATCTGAGTATTCTTCCATGACCTTATCTACTTGCTTCTTCTATGTGGAGAGGTCGGCCGCAGAGACCCTAGATGTGGATTTGATCTTTCGCTTATTGTTGGGACCGAGATATGATCATTTTTATGAAGGTTATTATACATTTTTCCGCATGTACATATATGTTTTGCACATTTTGAAGGAGCTTTTTGAATAATTTTATGATAAAATGGTATAATCAGCATGAGGTATGTATAATTCATGCTTTATGATTAAATCAAGTTTAATTCATCATGTTTTATGGTTTCCAAGAGTTAATTCATGTTTTTTTGTTGTTACAAGGAAAAACACACCATGTTTCCAGTTCCGACACTTGATCCGGTACTTGTTCCAACACTTGCTCCAGTACCCTATCTGACACGTGTTCCAGCACCCAAAATATTGCACAAAAATGCAAGGCGAGTTGGCGGTTATGGTATTGGTGGCCATTGGTGGACAAATCAGGCACATGGGTTTTGTTTTTCATCACCCCCTCCAGTTACTAAGCTCAAGACAACTCGATTTCAGTTGTCCAAAGAGGGTGATTATTGGCTTCCTCCATTTTGTTAGTTATGGTCGCATTTATTGTATTTTGCCGAATTTAAAGGTGGTTCGACCCTCCTGTGGTCGAACACTTGGGTTTTAAATGTTATAAATAACACTGAGGTGGTCAGATGATTGTTAAGTAGAATAACCAAGTAGCATAAGCATTAGAATTGCCAGAAAAATGATTTTGCTCTGTTTTTAGTTTTTACATTGCTAGAATTATTCCAGAATTGCGTTTTTAGATTTTTATGGTGAATTTGGACTGCTAAGCTCATGGTGTACTTTTAGAGAGTGACCACGACTTGTTGGGGGGGGCGCCAGTAGTCTGGTAACTGTCTTCATGTTTATTTTGCATTTCTTAATTTAAATTGCTCTCTTTTTATTTCCTGTACATGTGTATTTTTATTTATTTAATTAGTTTGTTGTAGCTTACTGTTTTACTTCTTTTTGCAGGTTAGATGATGATATGTGTTAGTGTTGTGCCTCTTTTTTCATCTAAATGAGAAAAACAGAGGTGCTTACAATCTTAGTTAGGTTAGATAAGCAAGACTACAGTAAAGGAAAGGGTTAGAAGAATAAAGCATAAAAGACTAAGCTAAGAATTAAACTAGGAATGATAAAAACAATTAAACTATACTTCATAAGGACATAAGAACAAGAAACAAATAAGACTCATGTCACCAATGGAAAGGATTCTATTAGTGAAAAGAAAATACCAAGGAGAAAGGGAGACTTTGAGTCCCTTCTTCCTCCAAGGGAGGGCTCTTGGACCCCCAAGATTGAGCTTTTCTTACAACTTAAAAATTTGAAAGAAATGGTGAAAGAATCCCAAGCTAATTCACTCAAAGGGTGATGTGAATAGCTCAAATGGAATGGTTCTATTATTCTCTTGATGAGAAAAGAGGATTCCCCAAGATAATAGCAGCAGCATAACCTTACAAATGAATTTCTTGAAGATGTAGTGCACCCATGGCCTCTTTTTATAGCACAACTTTGAAGTATTATGCAACCAACTTTTAGTGTGAACAAGGGGTTGTTTAGGGCACCTTTAGGTCTTTGACCAACCACCCAGTTGCATTTAGCCAAGATTTGGATGTCAAATAGACTTGGAAGCTAAACCAAAAGTGGGTGGGAGGCCGACAAACATCATAAATGTGTCGTTCTCAGGTGTGCACAGTTTTTAGAGTCCACAGTCACGCAACGTGTGCATGTTCTCTTTTCCTGCGTTTCTTGATGGCACATGTGTGCGCGCTCCCTGTATATTCATAGTGCATCCTGATTTTATAATTGGTTGTATAGTTTTGGACCTTTTGGAAATTCTTTTTGGTCATTTTTGGTCCATGGGTAAACTACTAGTTGTTTGAAGATGTTGGGTTCCCGTAACCATTTGCAGACGACATTTCAGTGATAATAGTTAGTATGTGTTGATTTCATAGATTAGAAAAGGATTGCAAGTCTCTCTCTCACTATACTAACCCCACATGCAGTTAGATGTTAAATTGTTCTTTCTTTTATAATTTTACAGTCAAGTTTAGAACAGATTTTTAATTAGAACAGAACATAGTTTTAATTTGGGTTTCCTTTGACAGGGATTTTGATGGATGGATAGATTTACTTCCAGTTTTTTAATCATAGCTTGCTTATATTAGTTTACGTGGATTTCATTTACTTAGTATTGGTTAATGTAGTTGTCAATTTACTTTTTAATAGCATTCTTTTAATCTTTGTTTTTAGTCATTTTCTGATCATAGTTTGAATGGTTAAAATAGACATAGTATAGTTTTATTTAGCGCAATTTCCTTTCATAGATTAAAATGCAATTAAATTCCTTAGTTAGATAATGATGATCTCATTATGATGTTAATGGTTTATAAATGAATATACAGGGTATTTAACATTATCTTTGACATGGCTAAATTCTCCTTAGATTGTTTAATCCATACCTTTCATTTTGCCATTGAGATTAGTGTTGAGTTTATACCGTTGGAATTGTCCTTTGTTGTCAAGTGTCATCGAGATATCATTTGTCACCACCGAAGAAATTCACACAACCACCATCATTATATTTGAGTGTTTCATAGATATAGTTTCTTGCTTTCATAGCTTAGGAGATAGTCTTATTTGCTGCTATAGGATAGATAGACTTTTCTTTGATAGATTAGATAGTAGTTTTCTCAAGAATTAGTTGTTAGTCTTTCTTTCTTTCAATAGACTAGATTTCCTTTCATGCATTACAATGAGCATTTAAATTTCCTTTCATGCATTAGAAATAGTTTTTCATTAGGCATTTAGTCCACTTGCCTCTTAGGCTAGGTAGTTGTTCAGTGATAAGTCTTTGCTTACTTGTCTATTTGCCTTCATAGGTTAGTTAGTTGCCTTTGCTTACTTGTATTTTTCTTTAGTAGGTTAGTTAGGTGTCTTTGTTTGCTTGTCTATTTTCTTTAATAGGTTAGATAGGTGTTTTTTCTTACTTTCTTATTTATTTGCTTTCATAGGATAGTTTCTCATTGAATGTAGGTTGGCAAGTTAAAGAATTTTGCTTTTGTCATTTGTTTATTATGCTTAGTAGTTTGCTTTTGCTTATTGTTTTCTTTACATAGAGTTTTCGTTTGATTTCTTAGGAACTATCCATTGATCCTTGGCCCAAAAGTACTTAGGTTACCTAGTTTCATTTTGCTTAGTAGGGTTTTCTTATTAGATAGGTTTGCTTGAGTATATTAGCCTTAGATAGTTGCTTTCATTAGTTAGACTATACTCCTACCAACCTTTTACCTTTGGCATATATTTTTATACAACTCTAATTTTACTTACCCCGGGTTGACAATTTAATTGAGGGTAGTTTAGTGTCTTTTTTAGTACATACAAATCACCTAACATTTTGGCGTTATTGTCGGGGAGTTGTCTCAAGGTAAGAAGTAATTAGGAATTAGACCATTTCTAGACGTTAGCATTACTTTTGTGGCGGGGGAAATTTAAGACGAAAGGTAAGAACTTGTGCATCTACTATAGCAGGTTCCCCCAAACCCAATGGTAGTTTTTCTTTTTGTTTTTATTTTTCATGAATAGACCTAGGAATCAAATGGTAGCTTTTTATTTTTGTTTTTTCTTTCTTTCATGAATAGGCCTAGAGACCCACAAGGTAGATACATTAAATAAAAATCAAACCTTTCAACCAAGGTTCCTTCCGATCTCTTTAGGGGAAGGAACATTCTGCTTATAAAATCTACAAACCGATACTGAAAAACGGGAGCTAGCTCAACCCAAAGAGATAAAATAGTCTCTGAGAAGAATAACACAAGGAGCATTATAGAACAAGAAATTGAAGCATCAAATATATTGGGATGTGAGGCAAGACCACTCGAGCCTTCCGCAGAACCAAACAATACATCTTTTTCTTTTACACCACCATAAGGAAATCCTAATTTTGAATATATCATAGACCCTGAATAGGTGAATCTTTTGTTTGGTAGCTCAACCAATGTAATTATCTCTCAAATTTACCCAGAAACTTTGGCACCGATAATCTCAATAGGCTCGAGTAGAGTCCCAGACATCCAATCAGTAGGAAGACATTTTCATCAAAGGGAAACCTTGTTCTCTTCAAAGATAAAACCACTTAGGTACTCTCTTTTTGGAAACCAAGCCAATATGGATGATCAGGAGGACCATAACAATATAAGACACAGAGAGGAAGAAGAAATTGGAAACTAAACCGAAACTACCTTCGGGTTTCCGATTTTAGACACCACTCCAAATGTCAACATGAAGAATATTCCTCTCTGAGCATTGCCTACCTTTTATGGTAAAAATAGTGAAGATCCAGACAACTTCCTATTTGAATTTGACATCTTGTGCAGGAGCTACCACTATGTGCAAGATGCCCATAAATTAAAACTCTTTCCTTCCACCCTCAAAGACTATGCACTAAGATGGTTCATTGGGTTGGGAGAATCCAGTATTAGGTCTTGGGAATCCATGAAAGACATATTTCTTAAGAAGTACCAATACTACTGCAAGACCAAAGAGTCTCGTAATGACATATTTAAAGTCCAATAGTTAGAAGACAAGACCCTTGAAGACTATATGGGAAGATTTGGTTATATCTCCCAGAAGTCAAAATACCATGACCTCCCAAAGGATGCAGTTAGGGATATTTTCCTTAAGGGAATTTTAGAAGAATATTTAGAGGTGCTTAACCCGATGGCATCATGTGATATTTCTCATAAACCATTTTCTGAAATATATGAAATGTGTAAAAACTACTCAAGGACTAGAGCCAAAATAGGAAAGAATGTTTGGGACCCTTACAATAGAAGCTTAAAAGCAGTTAGTTCATGTGGTATTACAAGAGAAGAGATAGGGAACCTTCTATAAATCTTCAAGACAGAAATCCTAAGAACAATAGGTTCCCAATTGGACACCCTTAAACTCAAAAAGAAACAGGAGGAGGAGAATGCAACAATGAGCATATATTGCCCAAGATGCAGAAGGAAGCATTCCTCAAGGGAATTCCCATTAGATAACATTTCAGTTTGTAGCTTCTGTACAAAATACCATTCAACTGAGAAATGTCCATCCTTGTCTGGTTTATTAGCCATATATAGGAGTGGAGATCTTGGGGAGTCTTTTTATGTACCTAGGAGGCCATGGCAGCCTAGGAATCAACCCACATACACAGATCTACAATCTCAAGTTCCACCCTATTATCAACAACAAT
The DNA here is from genome assembly GCA_009831015.1 of Picea engelmannii. NCBI lineage: Eukaryota > Viridiplantae > Streptophyta > Pinopsida > Pinales > Pinaceae > Picea > Picea engelmannii. The sequence continues at coordinate 194,565 of ML798120.1, forward strand.
AGTGGAACTCACCAGGTTGGAAAAACCGGTCTACTCGGTACCAACATCCTTGGATTCAAGGATGGAAGGGAGGACACAATATAGGAAACCCTCAAGCTCCACCTATTTCTATGTCCAACCATCCTTATCCTTGGTTCCCATCGAACACTCCACAGCTTCTGCCAGGATTCGTTCCACCACCTTTACCTCCTATCCCACAAAAACAACCTGTACAATATCAAAATGAAAGCTCCCTGAAACTAACACTATTACCAGCACAGTCAGTTTCGAATCCCAATAATAAGCCCCCTCAACCTCTTAACAATGTTGAGATGCAAGCCTTCCCAACATATGTCATTACTCATGTTCCATTATAGGAAATTCAACTAAGATCAGGGAAAGTTCTCGATAGGAAGATACCTTCAGTAGTCATCCAATAAGAAGAAGAAGAAGAAACCACCCAACAATCCACGGATGACACTAGGTGGGAAGATGTTATTATCCCAAAGAATCAAGAACCCAAGCTTCCCCAAAATGAACATTCACAAATTACAAAGGTCCCTCCTTATCTAGACCGGTTGGTAATCGAGAAACCTACCACCCGACCGGAATTTGACATTTTGAATGAATTGAAAAATATTTGTGTCAAGATTCCTCTGCTTCAAGCCATTAAAGACATTCCAATCTATAGTAAGGTAGTCAAAGAAATGTGTATTAAGAAGCCAGGTAGGAAGCAAAAGGACCCCCCTGCAATACATTTGGTAGGAGGACTCTCTGAGTACATATCAGAGCATCCAAAGCTAGCAAAGTATGGGAATCCAGGAAACCCCGTAGTGAGCATAACCATTAAGGAGGTCTCCATCGGAAACACTCTCATAGACCTAGGGGCAGCCATCAATGTTATGATTGCTACTACCTTAGAACAATTACAGTTACAACCTCTTCTTCGGCCTACCCCAACCATTTTGGAATTAGCATATAAGACTAGGGTTATACCTGAAGAGATTTTAGATGATGTCATGGTTACTTTAGCCTCAATGGAGTACCCTATAGATTTTCTTGTCATTCATTCAAAGGATCATGCTCGAGGCCATCCCGTTATTTTGGGAAGACCTTGGCTAGCCACAACCAATGCATTTATTGGTTGTAGAGAAGGAGAAATGACCATCTCAAATGGTATCTCTATCCAGAAGCTCACCATTTACCCTCCAGATCAACCTATTATGGAGAATCTATGGTGGCTTGAATGTCCATACGAGAACGAATACTAGGAAGAACCTGTATTTCCTAGTGACCATGCAAGGGCACTTCAGGAGAATACACCAGAAAATGTGCTAAACCAATTCATTTCTACTATTACATGTGTGGATTTTCCACAGTCTTTTCCCCAATTTGTGTACATGTTTGGGGAAGAATTTCAAGAACAATTAGATCCATCTTTTTTGTCTTTGACATCTTTTATTTTCGAAATCAATGAGTCTACCATGTATTATACTATTCCCTACGAGATTAGTCCATGTAAGTTCTTACATATAAACTTCGGGATCGATACATACCAACATAAACAGTTAGTAGATATCCTTAAAGAAAACTCAGGAGCATTTTCCTGGGAATACATTGACATGAAGGGTATACACCCTGACACATGCATCCATAATATATATGCAAGATACCAGATATATAAAATATGCAGAACAAAAACGAAATGCTAGAAATGACAGAATAACAGTAAAATACCCAGCATAATCTTCACAATACACAGAAATGATATACGAAATAGCAACAGAAATAGCACTTTGAATCAGATAGCAATGTTCACAGGCCTCTTCGAGGGGGCAACCTCCAATCAAGCAGCGCTCTGTTACAATAATCCAAGCTAGGGTTCTCATACCCTCGACTCCTATTTATACTAAAAAGAAGCATCTAGAGGAAGATCCTTCTAGAAGCGGAAGCTTCTATTAGGTCTTCTTACATCCGCCTTATTCTATTTTA
>ML798120.1:202227-228244 GCA_009831015.1 Picea engelmannii
GGCCCAATATCTCAGGGCACTAACTAAGGAGGATAGACCGTACCCTTAGCCGTACTACCCGACTACCTAGGTACTAGAGAGTATCTTCCCGAGTGTTGTTCTCGGTGACACTATAGCAGTCCGGCGGCCGATAGGTTTATCTATAGAGGGCTTCAGGAAATCTAGGCTGGTCCGTACATAGGTGTTGTCTGATGCGCTACCACTCGAAGGGGTACCAACAGGGGTTACAAGGGTGGCCAACAAATGTGCGCTTAAGAACCACTTGTATTTCCTGTGTGTATGAATCCCTCAACCGTGGGTTTATGCGCGTAACGACAGATCTCTGTGGCTTAAAGACGCCGGAATACGTCTCTACCCTGAAAAAAAATACCCACAATTTCTGCCAAGCAAAGTGCTCTGATACCACTTGCAAGATACCAGATATATAAAATATGCAGAACAGAAACGAAATGCTAGAAATGACATAATAACAGTAAAATACCCAACATAATCTTCACAATACATAGAAATGATATACGAAATAGCAACAGAAATAGCACTTTGAATCAGATAGAAATGTTCACAGGCCTCTTCGAGGGGGCAACCTCCAATCGAGCAGCGCTCTGTTACAATAATCCAAGCTAGGGTTCTCATACCCTCGACTCCTATTTATACTAAAAAGAAGCATCTAGAGGAAGATCCTTCTAGAAGCGGAAGCTTCTATTAGGTCTTCTTACATCCGCCTTATTCTATTTTATTGAAAGGTATTATTAATATTGACCTTTATTACATCCGAATACATTGATCTACCTATGTGCGGGTTAGGACCTTAACAATATACACCCAAGGGGAAGTAACACCTGTTAGGCAACCCCAGAGAAGGATGAACCCAGCACTCAAAGACATAGTCAAGGAGGAAATCCAAAAGTTGTTAAATGTCATATTTATCTATACCATCTCCGATAGTAAGTGGGTATCCCCACTTGTAGTGGTTCCAAATAAAGTGACTGGGAAATGGAGAATTTGTGTTGATTTTTGGGAACTCAATAAGGCCACTATGAAAGACTATTTTCCTCTTCCTTTCATTGATCAAGTTCTAGATACCTTGTCTAGAAAGAAGTATTTCTCCTTTCTAGATGTGTACAACGAGTACAACCAAATTTTTATAGCACCCAAGGACCAGGACAAGACTACCTTTACCTATCCTTGGGGCACCTATGCCTATAGAGTCTTACCATTTGGATTATGTAATGCTCCTGACACATTTCAACGAGCAGTATTAGGGATATTTTCCGATCTTATTCATGATTGTGTGGAGGTCTACACAGATTACTTCACAGTTTATGGAAACAATTACCAGGAAGACTTAGACAACCTAGAAAAATTCCTCATCAGATGCCAAGAAATGAACCTATCCCTAAGTCATGAAAAATGAAAAATGTTGTTAACTGAAGCAGTGGTTCTAGGACATCATGTTTCATATGAAGGAATAAAAGTCAATCCTGCAAAGATTGAGGTCATTATTAGAATTCCACTCCCCAAGACTCAGAAAGAGGTGAGAAGCTTTCTTGGACATGCCGGATATTACTGGCAGTTTATTGAAAATTTTACAATGATTGTTGCACCTATGTTTGGATTATTGATAAAAGATGTTGATTTTGTTTAGACTGAGGAGTGCCAAACTACCTTTGAACCCCTAAAAATTAAGCTATATGTGGCACCAGTTCTTAGAGGGCCTAATTGGACTCTCCCATTTCATATATCCACTGATGCCTCTGACACCACAATAGCAGGGGTATTAGGGCAGAAAGAAGACCAACAATCCTATGCCATTTATTTTATAAGCAAGAACTTGTTCCCTACCTAGTTGAACTACACAGTCATCGAGAAGGAATTCTTGGCAGTTGTTCATGCTATTAACAAATTTTGTCATTACATTATAGGTTATGAAGTATTTGTACACACCGACCATTCCACCATTAGATTCCTGATGAATAAACCTATAACTAATGGTCAAGTAACTAGGTGGCTCTTGTTATTGCAAGAATTTAATATCATTGTGCTTGACCGACCTGGAAAGGATAATGTAGTGGTTGACTTTCTTTCCCGAATAAACAATGAGGATAATGATATCCCTATAGATGATAGTTTCCTAGACGATAACCTCTTTTCCCTCTCTGTCAATACCCCATGGTTTGTGGATATGGAAAACTATTTGGCCACTAGGAAGTTACCATCTCATTTGTCACCTCATGAAAAGTGGAAAATTATTACACAAAGTGCTAATTACTCTTGGGTTGGTCATGATCTTTTTCGCACAGGTCCTGATTTGATTATTCGTAGATGTGTCTGAGAGGATGAGGTACCTAATATACTACGAAGTTATCAGGATGGACCATGTGGTGGCCATTTCTCTAACAAACGTACAACATATAAGGTGTTACATTCAGGTTATTATTGGCCTAGCATTTTCAAAGATGTTTCCAAGTATGTGATAAGTTGTGATAGTTGCCAAAGGTTAGGAATATCTACATCATCTGATGAAATTCCTTTGCAGGCCCAAGTTATGATAGAACCCTTTGAAAAATGGGCCCTCGACTTTGTAGGACCAATTTCACCCATGTCCTGTAGGAAGAACTATATTTTGGTTTGTATGGACTATGTCACCAAATGGGTAGAGGAAAAATCCCTATTTAGGGCCACAGAGAAGTTTGTTGTCGAATTCATATATGAAGACATCTTTACCTGCTTCGATGTCCCTCATGAAATTGTTACCGACCAAGGAACTTAATTTACTTCCAAGATGATGAAAGAGCTAACAGAGAAATATGGGATTAAACACCGTAAATCTTCTCCATACCACCTACAAGCCAATGGTCAGGTAGAATCCACAAACAAAGTTCTAGAAGCCATCTTGACCAAGATTGTTCAGTTACATCACCGATATTGGGCTGATAGGTTCCCAGAGGCTTTGTGGGCATACTGAACTACCTGAATAAATACGACTGGGCATACCCCTTATGAGCTAGTGTATAGGAAACAAGTGCTTTTACCAATAGAATTCCAAGTAAGGACCTTTCGTATTACCACAGAGTTAGGATTGAACCTGGATAAGGCTCAAAAGTAATGAGCCCTACAACTAAATGAGTTGGATGAAATCAAGCAAGATGTCATCCAATAGACGATATTAGCCCAAAACCAGAGGGACAAGTGGCATGACAAGTTTATTAAAAAGAAACACTTTCAGCCTGGTGATTGGGCCCTATTGTTTGATTCTCGATTCAAAAAATTCAAAGTAAAACTTACCACCTGTTGGTTGCGTCCTTACGAGGTAGACACTGTATATGACAATGGAGCTGTAAAAATTAAAACAATTGACGATGGACAAGTCTCCTTTGTGGTAAATGGACACCAACTTAAATTTTATCATAAGCCCATTTCCAGAGAAGATTTTCTATAGGTCATGATAGCTGACAAGGCATTGGCCTTAGTAGATGGGGAAGCCCCCCCTTGTTCTTGAATTTTTTTTAAAAGATTTCCTATTGTATATATGTAAATAGTTTTTGTTAATAAGACAATTCTCGGAGGTTTTTCTAAGTACTTATTTCACCAGGAGTACAAAGTTTCAAGATCTTTCTTCACAACATTGTTATACTTGAATTTTGTGTCTGCTAAAGCATGAAATGAATAGTGACTTACTGTAATTAGCCATGTTTTTTCAAAATTATTATTTTTTAGGCATTCTAAAGCAGTTTCTCTTGAAACTCTTCACCACTGTATAAGGAAGTGATACCATAACTATCAAGCCTAGAGGTCTCTCATATAGTTTTTCCAAGAAACCTGAGTAAGTAAGTCAAGTGTCTTTATCAAAGAGTAACAGGGATGTCTCATTAGCAGTTAGTCATGGAAACAACATAATAATTACAAAAGAAGAAAGTGGGTTGAGCCTAGATATACCTTTCTATTCTTTCTTGGTGGTACCATCCACTACACACTAAATAGCTTGATTATATCATATCTTTAGATATGCCATGTCCTCTTGAGTACCCCTTACATTAGGACAACCACTAATAATATAATGGAAAGTCATCCTCTAACATAAATACCATCCCAATTGAAAAGAAAAAAAAAGTTGTTTTCAGAGTTGTCCCCCCATCTTCTTGCATAAACAATCTTATATTAAAATCTTAAAAGATGGAGGACTAGTCTCTAAGGGTTTAAGAGGCTAACCCGTCGAGATACTGAACAAGTCTGCTGGTAGCGGGTACCAGCCTGTGGTATGACTAGGTAAACCCGCCAGAGTACTAAACAGGCTTGCTGGCAGTGGGGCATTCTACCTAGTGAGGATGGTAATCTGACAAAAATAGATAATAAATGTAAACTTATCCTGATGTACAAAATTACTTGCAGACAAAGATGACATAAAGTATGTGTGGTTAAGCTAAGGTTAATGAACTCCATACACTTTCCATTGGGAAATAACTTTAAGACTATCTTGAAACTCTCTTGACTACCTCTTCTTATCTATATATAGGATCTCTTATCCTATAGGTGGGGCCATCTCCTAACTGTCTCATTAGACCAATCTGTGAAATTTCATCTTTACACTTGACATACTGTAAATCTTCGACTATTGAGGGATACTGACTAGTTTACTATACTTTTGATTGTGAGGTTTCACAATACTTAGGTGTGGGGGAGGGGTTCATGAGCTGACAAATGATCATTGCCTAGAGAAAAGAGTCTTTGCAAGAATTTTTTTATTATTACCATGATACAGGTTATTACATTGATAGTCATGTTATTTTTAAATGCTTAACTCCTGTATGTTATACATTACTGAACTCATGCTTAACAGACCACTCTTTATTGGTTATTTAACAGACCACTAAATTATTGGTTATCTTCCATTACAAGTTGCATACTGTAGGTTTGATAATACATGTTTTATTCTTGCTATAACCCGTTCATTATAGGTTTTGACATTATATGTCATATGCAAGAAGAATGAGTGAGCATGGAGCACTCTGCCTCTGCTCATTAACTACTATGGTTGTCAAAAACATTTCAAAATTGTAGGCTATCCATTATAAGAGGCAAAAATGCACTTAACACAGGGGTACCGGATGAAGTATCATATGAGGTGTCAGATGAGATGTCGTTTGAAGTTCCATTGAATTGCATACCAGTAACTATCCTAGATTCTAGGTAACCAGAATTCAATTATATTCAATTACATTGGTTGTAGGCATTGATTAAAAGATGCCTCATATGGTTATGATCAAATGCCCAAGTCAAAAGACTTGAACATTGATCTAAATATGCATGAATTCATTTCTCCCAAGCTTTCCATTGAATTAAAATCTCCCACACATGGAAGCTCATGCGCACATGTGGGAAACGTACTCCACCATAAGAGCATCCAAAATCGGGCTGGGCACTCTATTATTTCATTTTCCCTTGCCAATTTCTCTCCTCTGCGTTAAGGAATCACGCCCAACCTCTACCAAATTCGCCCTCTATTCAAATCGCACTCAGAGCGTGCCAAATTCATGCCATCTCTTGGCCTATGCGTGGCTAGATTTCACCCTTGCTTGGTGAATTCAAACTCTGTCACAATGCCTAGGAGATACGAACCCTCCTCCTATGCAGACTTGTTTTCCATTCCAGAATTTGCACAGTGCAGAGAAGTGTTTTTGCGTGCTGGTTGGGGGCCATTTCTTTCTAGCTTGCAGGGCCATGATGACAGCCTCTCTATGAAATTTGCAGTTGGTTTTGATGGAAAGATAACACATATAGGGTCTCTCAACTTTGCAGTCATAGAAGAGTCAATTGTTGTTGCAACAAAACTTCCAAGAATGGGAGATAAATTGTTCAAGAATCATCAATTGTCGCGCTCAAGTTACAACAGGGTGTTTAAGCCTGAATTCGAGAGCATTTCAGGAGCGAAAGGGTATGCTAAGGAGTGTATAAAGCTAGAATTGGTCAATACCCTTATCATCATCACAAGTTTAATTACATGTGAAGGTAGATACTCCACCTTCAAAGCTTGTCACTTTAGATTGTTTCCTCATTTTATGTTAAAAAAACCCTTGAACTTTCCCTTTTATTTTCTCAAAATCTTGGAGAAGATGTCCTCTCAAGTGAGGAAAAATGTGACTAACCCCCACAATAGTCTCTTCCACCACGGTTTGATCAAACTCCTCGTTCTTATCGAACTAGAGAAATAGGGGCAAAGTTGGGATGCCTTTATCTACCAATTTGCAAACCCCCACTTGATAGTTAAGACCGGAAGAAATCCAACTAGACTAAAAACTATCTCTCCATCCAAGCCTCACTCTCCAAGAACTCCAAACTCCCTTGCACAAACTCCCTCTTTGCCGGAACAATACCAAAAGCTTGTTGATATTCCTACTTCTTCATCAAGGAAAAAGACCAAGAACAAAGACCAAAAGAAGCCTATTGTTGACTCCCCAATGCCTTCATTTTCTCTTGATCCTACACCTAAAAAGCCCAAAGAAGTAATGCAGCAAGACTTTCCCATTATTCCCACAAACAAGAGGGGAGCCAACAGATTTGGTAAGGGACCCTTTCGGAAGAGTACCCAGAATATAAGAACCAAGCCTTATGGAAAACCTCCACCTGCTTCAGATCCTATCCAAGTGTCATCCAACCTTGAGAGCCCTCATAAGAAACCTAGAGAAGTCTATGCAGATGGATTAGAGCCACTACGGAAAACAAAATCATAACCTACCTCACCTTTCTGATCTCCCATCACTCCTACTTCATCTATGCCCAATCTAGATCCTAAAATTGATAGATTGTCCACATCCCTCAAAGGATCTAAGCCTTCCTCGGAGATCACTGGTTCTATTTCAACTATAGAGCAACTACAAAAATAAAACCATCAGCTTCTTCAATAGTTGGAAGAGAGGAAGACAATAGATGCACACCTTCATCATGACAATGCAATCCTTCAGGAAAAACTTAACTCCCTTCAACGGTTGGTCGATGGGATGACCCAATCTAACTGCAGCCTAAGAGCACAATTAAAGAAACACAAGAGGCACAATACTAAGCCTACATAGCAAGAAGGAGAAGCTTCGAAAGTTGATCCTCCTCAGCAAGCCTAGTTCTGAGGGGTAACTTCTTTTTGTTTGCAGTGGTACCTGCAAAGTCGTAGGTGTGGGGGTAATGTTGGGCCCGAGATATGATCATTTTTATGACGGTTATTATACATTTTTTCCGCATGTACATATGTGTTTTGCACGTTTTGAAGGAGCTATTTGAAGAATTTTATGATAAAATGATATAATCGGCATGAGGTACGTATAATTCATGTTTTATGATTAAATCAAGTTTAATTCATCATGTTTTATGGTTTCCAAGAGTTAATTCGTGTTTTTCTACTGTTACAGGGAAAAACACACCATGTTTCCAGTTCTGACACTTGATCTGGCACTCATTCTAGCACTCGTTCTGGTACTCGATCCAGCACTCATTCCAGCGCCTAGTATTGCACCAAAACGCAAGGCGAGTTGGCAATTATGGTATTGGCGGTCAGTGGTAGACAAATCGGGCACATGGGTTTTGTTTATCATTTCCCCCTCCATCTATTAAGCTCAAGACAACTCAATTTCAGTTGTCCAAAGAGGGCGATTATTGGCTTCCTCTGTTTTGTTAGTTATGGCCACATTTATTGTATTTTGCCGAATTTAGAGGTGGTTCGACCCTCCTGTGGTCGACCACTTGGGTTTTAAATGTTATAAATACCACTGAGGTGGTCATATGATTTTTAAGTAGAAGAACCAAGTAGCATAAGCATTAGAATTTCCAGAAAAATGATTTTGCTCTGTTTTTAGTTTTTACATTGCCAGAATTATGCCAGAATTGCATTTTTGGATTTTTATGGTGAATTTGGCCTGCTAAGCGCATGGTGTACTTTTAGAGAGTGACCACGACTTACTAGGGGGGGGGGGCACCAGCAGTCTGGTAATTTTCTTCATGTTTGTTTTGCATTTCTTAATTTAAATTGCTCTCTTTTTATTTCTTGTACATGTGTATTTTTATTTAATTAATTAGTTTGTTGTAGCTTACTGTTTTACTTATTTTTGCAGGTTAGATGATGATATGTTTTAGTATGTGTTGATTTTTTAGATTAGAAAAGGCTTGCAAGTCTCTCTCTCACTATACTAACCCTGCATGCAATTAGATGTTAAATTGTGCTTTCTTTTATAATTTTACAGTCAAGTTTAGAACAGATTTTTAATTAGAACAGAACATAGTTTTAATTTGAGTTTCCTTTGACAGGGATTTTGATGGATGGATGGATTTACTTCCAGTTTTTGAATCATAGCTTGCTTATCTTAGTTTACATGGATTTCATTTATTTAGTATTGGTTAATGTAATTGTCAATTTGCTTTTTAATATCATGCTTTTAATCTATGTTTTTAGTCATTTTCTTATCATAGTTTGAATGGTTAAAATAGACATAGTATAGTTTTATTTCACGCAATTTCCTTTCATAGATTAAAATGCAATTAAATTCCTTAGCTAGATAATGATGATCTCATTATGATGTTAATGGTTTATACATGAATATGCAGGGTATTTAACATTATCTTTGACATGGCTAAATTCTCCTTAGATTGTTTAATCCATACCTTTCATTTTTCCATTGAGATTAGTGTTGAGTTTATACCGTTGGAATTGTCCTTTGTTATCAAGTTTCATCGAGATATCATCTGTCACCACCGAAGGAATTCACACAACCACCAACATTATATTTGAGTGTTTCATAGATATAGTTTTTTGCTTTCATAGCTTAGGAGATAGTCTTATTTACTACTGTAGGATAGATAGACTTTGCTTTGATAGATTAGATAGCAGTTTGCTCAAGAATTAGTTGTTAGTCTTTCTTTCTTTCAATAGACTAGATTTCATTTCATGCATTGCATTGAGCATTTAAATTTCCTTTCATCCATTGCATTGAGCATTTATATTTCCTTTCATGCATTAGAAATAGTTTTGCATTAGGCATTTAGTCCACTTGCCTCTTATGCTAGGTAGTTGTTCAATGAGAAGTCTTTGCTTACTTGTCTATTTGCCTTCGTAGGTTAGTTAGTTTCCTTTCCTTACTTGTCTTTTACTTTAGTAGGTTAGTTAGGTGCCTTTGCTTGCTTGTATATTTTTTTTAATAGGTTAGATAGGTGTTTTTGCTTACTTGCTTATTTATTTTCTTTCACAGGATAGTCTCTCATTGAATGTAGGTTGGCAAGTTAAAGAAGTTTTCTTTTGTCATTTGTTTATTATGCTTAGTATTTTTCTTTTTCTTGTTGTTTTCTTTACATAGAGTTTTCATTTTATTTCTTAGGAACTATCCATCGATCCTTGGCCCAAACGTACTTAGGTTACCTAGTTTCATTTTGCTTAGTAGGGTTTGCTTATTAGATAGGTTTTCTTGAGTAGATTAGCCTTAGATAGCTACTTTCATTAGTTAGATTATACTCCTACCAACCTTTTACCTTTGGCATATGTTTTTCTACAACTCTAAGTTTAATTACCTCGTGTTGACAATTTAATTGAGGGTAGTTTAGCGTCTTTCTCAGTACATATAAATCACCTAACACTTATTCTGAGAGAAAATCACAAAGAAGACAAACTTCTCCATCTGAGAGATGACCTTCCTACATTGCTTAGAAAAGATCAAGGAAATAGCACTAGGTGGGACTGCCTCAGGTATCCTGTACAATTTCTTGTTCAAAGTAATAATAAAAATATGAGGCCTAGATCATATACAACATGATGTTTCCATAAATAACGTTGGCCCAAAAGAACATTACAAACTTCGAGAGGAGCAACATCACACAATACCTCGTCTTTGAAGGGTTTGAAGTCGTACAACAGTCGGCACTGTTGGTTGACACGGAGATTGCTTTCTTGGCAGAGCCATCCAATGGTGTAGGGTTGTGGGTGTGGCATTGTTGGCAAGACCAGCCACTTGACGACCTATGTTGAGATGAGGTTCTTCTAGCTAACACTATTAACGATGAAGTGCAATGAGGTTCCTTTTACCCACATCTGTGAATGGAAGAGGTGCTCTCCTTCTTCTGGCTCGTCTAGTTCACTAGGCTGGAGCTTGGTGGTAGCAACGGTGGCACTAGGTTCTGTGTCAATGAGCCATCTTCCCCTTTCTGGTTCTAACTAAGAGTCAAAATCCGCATCTAATTCATAGGCTTTCACTTTGGCCACCAGCGACTACTTTGAGTGGTAGTCAATAGTGTTATGCCAAGGGATCTTATGGAATTCGCACCACTTCCCGGTGTCTTTCTTTGTCTTTCTAGTGTCCTTCTTTGCTTACATCTTGGACTAGTTATATCAATATTCTCCATATTTGCTTTTTCCTTTGTTCTGTAGGTTGGGGCCGCCCTTTCCTGGCTTTTGTTGTGAGGGGTTCCCAGGCCCAAATAGTCGTGTCTTCTGTTTGAGCTTCTGCTCGATTTTGATGGCATATCTATAGGACGCGCCCAAGGATGAGATGTCTAGAAATTCCATTTCAGTTTAGATGTATCTATGCAGATCCTCGCGACACTTGAGCACTCGATGTCACTCTGAATCTTTGATACCCAACTTGGTGTGCAAGGTATGGAAGATATTTGTGAAATATGGCACTGCTTGGTCTCTTTCTTGCCGCAGTGTGGTCCATTTGGTATACAGGTCATCATAACTTCTGAAAGGGTAGTATTTTTCCTTAATAGAATCCCTGAAGGATTCCCAGGTGGTCGTGACTGAAAATAATGAGGGTTGCTCTATTTTCTTTTGCTCACAGAACGTTTCCCACCAATATTTGACATGGGGAATGACTTTAAGGAGTGCAAAAATAATCTTTTCTCTATTCAAAAAGTTATGGACAGAAAAATACCCTTCTAGTAGATTCAAACACTTGTCTACAACATCTGCGTCTATATGACCTTCAAATATAGGAATATCAAAGTTTTTTTGTACCTTGAAGGGGGAAGCGCCTCCGTTCGAAGAAGATGCGTCACTAGTTGGTAGCCGCCGAAGGATTTACACGAAACTATCCATCATCTCGTTCCTCTGTTGCATGAGGGATTCCTCAATCAACAGTTTGAAAGGATCTCTTGTCCCATCATCTTTCTTTTCTCCTGCCATGAGAGGTCACTTGGTCGTGCGAGAGTTTTTTTCCTCAAGAGAAACAAGCTTGAGACCCAAGTCTTTGTACTTTGACCTCGTTGGGGACATGCATTAAGATGACAAGGAGGAGACTGCTATGATACCATTGATCCAGATTTTATGAGAAGAACGAAATGAATACAGATTATTAACAGGTTCTTAACACAAATAACAGAGATACAATAAAACTGGTTTTCTATTCAATAAAGAAATAAGATGGAAATTGTAAAATGCAGCGGAAACAAGCTTGCTGGAATGGTGGAGGATTATCTCTTAGAAGAGATGTGACGGATGCACTCATTCGAAATAAGATGATTACAATGAGGCTCTGAAGGCCTTTTTACAATAAACAAGAATGCCAAAAAACCCTAGACATCCAAAAACCTAACCCCAGGAGATGAAGTGCCAAAAGTCATGTGGGCCCCGTTTGGGTAAGTCAGTACATCAACTTCCCGGGGTCGTAACTTTTGCATACGAACTTCATTTTAGGCATATGATAGCCCATTGGAAAGATCTATTTGAGGACTACAAAATTTGCACAAAATTTCATGATGAAATTATTCGGCCGCAACATAGCCCAAAAAACGTCGTTTAGGGCCTCAAAATGGCTTTGGAAGTTCAGGACCCGAAAAATTGGTAAAAGTAGTAAATTATCAAAATTGCTAGAAAGTTGTTTTGAGCCAGCTGGAAAAGGTGGGTGGCCACCGATATCCACCTGGATCAATCCTCTCTCCTTAGGAAAGGAGGAATGTTGAGCTCAAAATAATTATCCCCCATGGCCTTGGTGATAGTGTACGGCCCATAACAGAGTGGGTGAAGCTTATGATGGGGTCCTATAAGGTGTTCTTTATGCAAGTGCAACTAAACTTTGTCACCCACCTGAAACTTATGTGGCACACGATGTTGATCATGGCATTGTTTGTACTTGTCATTGGACTTCTATAGGATATCTTGAACCTGTTGGTAGATGTGTTGGATCCACTTAATGAACCGGGTGGCTTTGTCAGCTTCAGTTAGAGAAGGAGGTGAGTCAGTCGAGGTGATCGCAAGGGGAAGTGCAACATCTATGGGACCCAATGGTTGGAATCCCAACCCCACCTGGAAGGGGCTATGGCCGGTTGAGATATGTAGGGCTCAATTGTAGCTAAGTTGGACATAGGGAAGGCTCTCATCCCATGTGTGGGAGTGCTTTGAATTATACATGTGAAGGATATGCACAATCATTCAATTTACAACCTCGGTTTGGCCATCTGTCTGGGGGTGGAAGGTCATGGATTTGGTGAGCTTGGTTTCCAGCAATGACTAGAGGCTCGACCAAAATGTGATGAGAAATTAATTATCCTGATCTGAGATAATGGTTTGTGGGATTCCAAAATGTACCCAGACTCTTTCAAAGAAGAGCTTGGCGGTGGCCTCTGCTATGATTCTCTTCTTACAGGGAACCAGAATTGTCATCTTAGAAAAGAAATCAACAACTAAAAAAACATAGTCATTTCCCCATTTTGTGGATGAGAGGCCTAACATGTAGTCCATTGAGATGGATTCACATGGCCTGTCAAGAGTAGGAAGAGGGGTGTACAGGCCCTGTTTCTTAGTGGTTGGTTTGGCAATCGCGCAAGTAGTGCAGGACCTGATATACTTGTTGACCTCATGTCAAAGTTTCAGCTAGTAGAAATGTTTCTATAGCATCGCCACTATATTTTTGACACTAAAGTGTCCTACCACCCAACTGTAGTGGGCTTCCCAGATCAGCTTTTCTCGCTCGCTTCCTAGAACACGGATATGGCCCAGAAATTATCGACAACTGCGTTTGCACCCAACATTTGGTAGGTGGTGTCGAAGTTAGGGTCTTTCGCATAGATTTAGGGCCATCCAAAGGTCTCATGGCCGCAAGAGTCTAGCACCGTGGTGAGTGTCGCGACTGGTGGTCTGTTGATGCAATCAGCGACGTGATTGGTGCTTCATGTTTTATACTTGATGTTGAGGTGGAATTGTTGCAAGTATGTGGACCACTTTTGATGGCGGTCATTCTGCAATTTTCCTTGTGTCTGCATGAACTACAATGGCTTATGATCAATGTGGATGGCTGTCTCCTTCCCAAGAATGTAATGTCTCCATTGGCGATAGGATTTCACAATGGAGTACATTTATTTGTCGTAAGTAGGGTACTTATGGATAGTATCTGACAGTGTCTCACTATGATAGGCCACGGGGTGGCCGTGTTGAGTGAGAACGACACCCACAGCATATTCTAAAGCATCTGTCTCGATCTCAAAGGGATGTTGCAGGTCTGGTAGTGAAAGTATTGGAGCTGAGCATAAGTCTTGCATCAAATCATCAAACACATGTTGTTGGGATTGGCCCCACACAAATTTCACCTTACCACCACCCCTGTTTATTTGGTTGAGGGCCCATGCAATATGGGAGAATTCCAGCACAAACCTGCGGTAGCAATTGGCAAGGCCCAAGAAGCTCTGAAGCTCAGTGAGTGTCGTTGGGGTTGGCCAGTCACGGATGACTTAGATCTTGGTTGGATCTACATGTACACCATGTTGATCAATGATGTAGCCCAGGTAATGGACCTTGGCCATGCCGAAGGAGAATTTTTCCAAGTTGGCATATAGCTTGTGTTGTCGTAGGGTGTGCAAAAACTATTGAATATGCTGCAAGTGTTCGGCTAAATTCTTATTGTAAATTAGAATATCATCAAAATACACCACTACTAAAGTATTGGTGAATGGTGGTAGGATATCGTCCATCATCCTCATGAAAGTGGCTGGAGCATTTTTCAAACCAAAGGGCATGACCAACCATTCAAAAATGCCTTCCTTTGACTTGAAGGCAGTCTTCCATACATCTGTCTATTCTATTGGGACCTGGTGGTAGCCAGACTTCAGATCAATCTTACTAAAGTATTTGGCCCCCATAAGTTTATCAAGGAGGTCATCGATTTGGGGAATCAGCTACTAATTTCTGACTGTGATTTTATTCAGATCCTAGTAATCAATACAGAGTCACCAGGTTCCATCTTTCTTCTATACCAACACGATTGGGCTCCAGCAAGGTGATGAGTTGGGATGGATGTGCCCCTTGTGGAGTAGTTCTTGGATCTATCTCTTGATCTCCTCGTTCTCTAACAAAGAGCAATGATATACTGGCCCATTGGAAAGCAGTGCGATGGGGGTCATATCGATGGGGTGCTTGACTAGGAAGTGCATAAGTACCCTTGTAGGTGAGGAGAAGATATCAGAGTATTTTTCCATGACCTTATCTACTTTCTTTTGTTGTGTGGAGAGGTCAACTATAGAGACCCTAGATGTGGCTGTGATCTTTTTCTTATTCTGAGAGAGAATCACAAAGAAGACAAACTTCCCTATATGAGAGATGACTTTCCTTAATTTCTTAGCAAAGATCAAGGAAATAGCACTAGGTGGGACTGCCTTGGGTATCCTGTACAATTTCCTGTTCAAAGTAATAATAACACTACGAGGCCTAGACTCATATACAACATGACATTTCAATAAATAAGGTTGGCCCAAATGAACACCACAAACTTCGAGAGGATCAACATCACATAATACCTCATCTTTGAAGGGCTTGATGTCATACAATAGTCGACATTGTTGGCTGACACGGAGATCGCTTCCTTGGTAGAGCCATCCAATGGTGTAGGGTTGTGGGTGTGGCATTGTTGGCAGGGCCAACCGCTTGACAACCTCTGCTGAGATGAGGTGCTTCTAGCTACTGCTATCAACGATGAAGTGCAGTGGGGTGCCTTTTACCCACATCTGTGAATGGAAGAGGCGCTCTCCTTCTTTTGTCTCATCTAGTTCACCAAGCTGGAGCTTGGTGGTAGCAACGGTGGTACTAGGTTCCGCGTCAATGATTTGTATTCCCCTTTTTGGTTCTGACTCAGATTCAGAATCCGCATCTGATTCAGAGGCTTTCACTTCATCCACCAGTGACTCCTTTGAGCGACAGTCAGTAGTGTTATGCCAAGGGCTCATATGGAAGTCGCACCACTTCCCAGTGTCTTTCTTTGTCTTTCCGATGTCCTTCTTTGCTTCCATCCTGGACTAGTTGTATTGATACTATCCATCTTTTCTCTATCTTTTTTTCTGTGGGTTGGGGCCGCCCTTTCCTAGCTTTTGTTGTGAGGTTTTCCTAGGCCCAAATAGTTGTGTCTTTTATTTGAGCTTCTACTCAATTTTGATGGCATATATGTACGCTGGGCCCAAGGATGAGATGTCCAGAAATTCCATTTCGGTCTAGATGTATCTATGCAGAGTGTCGCGATACTTGAGCACCAAATGTTAATCTGAATCTTTGATACCCACCTTGGTGTGCAAGGTATGGAAGATATTTGTGAAATCTAGCACTCATTGGTCTCTTTCTTGCCACAGTGTGGTCCATTTAGTATACAGGTCATCATAACTTCTGATAGGGTAGTATTGTTTCTTAATAGCATCCCTGAAGGATTCCCAGGCGGTCGTGACTAAAAATAATGTGGGTTCCTCTATTTCCTTTCGTGCACAGAACATTTCCCACCAATCTTTGACATGGGGAACGACTTTGAGGAGTGCAAAAGTAATCTTTTCTCTATTCGAAAAGTTATGGATAGAAAAATACCCTTCTAGTAGATTCAACCACTTGTCTACAGCATATGGATCTATCTGACCTTTAAATATAGGAATATCAAAGTTTATTTGTACCTTGAAGGGGGCGGCACCTCTGTTCGAAGAATATGTGTCACTTGTTGGTAGTTGTCGAAGGATTTGCATGAAACTATCCATCATCTCATTCCTCTGTTGCATGAGGGCTTCCTCAATCAACAGTTTGAAAGGATCTCCTATCCCGTCATCTTTCTTTTCTCCTGCCATGAGAGGTCACTTGGGCATGCGAGATTTTTTTGTCCTCAAGAGAAACAAGCTCAAGACCCGAGCCTTTGTACTCTGACCTCGTTGGGGACATGCATTAAGATGACAAGGAGCAGACCGATCTGATACCACTGATCCAGATTTTATGAGCAAAACAAAATGAATATAGATTATTAACATGTGCTTAACACAAATAATAGAGATACAATAAAACTGGTTTTCTATTCAATACAGAAATAAGTTGGAAACTGTAAAATGCAGTGGAAACAAGCTTGCTGGAATGGTGGCGGCTTATCTCTGAGAAGAGATGTGATGGTTGCACTCATTCGCAAAAAGATGATTAGAATGAGGCTCTGAAGGCCTTTTTACAATAAACAATAATGCCAAAAAACCTTAGACATCCAAAAACCTAACCCTAGGAGATGAAGCGCCAAAAGTCATGTGGGCCCCGTTTGGGTAAGTCAGTACATCAACTTCCCGCGGTAGTAACTTTTGCATACAATATCCATTTTAGGCATATTATAGCCCATGGAAAGATCTATCCGAGGACTACAAAAGTTGCATAAAATTTCATGTTGAAATTTTGCAACCGCAACATACCCCAAAAAACGTCATTTAGGGCCTCAAAATGGCTCCAGAAGTTCTGGACCCAAAAAACTGCTAAGAATAGTAAATTATCAAAATTGCTAGAAAGTTGTTTTGAGCCAGCTAGAAAAGGTGGGTGGCCATCGATATCCACCTGGATCATGGGTTAGGAGAATTCAGCCCATGGGTTTACCCATGATTAGGCCTCTTTGTAAATGTATAAATAGGTAGTAACTAAGCGATGTAAAAGTAGTTGTTGATTGATTTAGTGCATGACTAGTTGGCTTTGTGCAAGAGCATGTTAAGACTTGCATAGCTAAGAGCAAGTATTTTGTAAGTTGTTTTGTGCACATACGTTGTATGTAAGGCTCTATGCCTTGACCTGATTTAGGGAAGGAGGATCTAGTGCTCTGTGCGCAGATCTCCTATCCTCGGCGGAGTTGGCTCTATGGCTTTGTGCATGGGAGCAGCAGAATGTAAGAAGATTGAAGACTAATAAAGAAGAAGAGAAGAGGTTGATGGACATAGCGCTACACTGGGGTGAACCACGTATATCCTGTGTCTTGATGTGCTTTGGGTGATGTTGTTTATGTGTTTATCTGCTTAGTATTGTTGTTATAATGTATGGTGAATGGATCTGATGTTGTTTCTTATTGCTTAATGGTAATAAATATAAATGAATGCTAGACCCAAGCTGATGTTATGTGCTAAGTGATTGGAAGTACTTGATCTTTATTGTTATTGCGTTGATTTGTAATAAGGGTTTAATCTGCAATGTGAATGAGACTCATGAACTAATGCATATTGTTGTCTAAATGCTCTTATAAGTGTTGTAATCACATATATGTGTCCTGGATTGGTTGTAGACACTTGAGTCCTACAACCTCCCCTGCCTCTACCTCAGGTGAGACTTCATCTACTTCTCAGGTGTTGCCGAAAGGGTCGGTAGTTAGGGTTTTGTTGGTGCGTTGTTGAAGCATTGAACGTTGGTTCTGCCCTTATCCCAACAGCCTCCAAAGACACCTAGAAAATGACTACAGAAGAATCATCCTTCAGATCAGATTATTAGAAACAAAGGTGCAGGAGTTGAGACTAGAAGAAGAATCTGTTCACCAAAAAAAACAGACCTAACACTCTCATCTACGATTGAACCAAACAGTTTTGAAGAGGTCAGCAAGGATGAATTTTGGAATAAGGCCATGAATGAAGAATTGGATCAAATAGAGAAGAATAACACTTGGGAATTTGTTCCAAGACCAAAGAATAAGAATGTGATTGGCAAAAAGTGGGTATTCAGAAATAAATTGAATGAAGATGGACATTTTATAAGGAACAAATATATATTTGTATGTAAAGGATACGCACAGGTTGAAGGAATCGAATTTGAAGAGACATTTTCCCCAGTTTCCAGAATGGAATCAACCTGATTTCTTTTAGCTTATGCTTGCTCCAATAATATTAAAGTATATCAAATGGACGTAAAATCAAATTTTTTGAATGGGTAACTTGAAGAAGAAGTCTACATTAAACAACTAGAAGGATTCCAGTTGTCAGAGAACACAGATTATGTGTGTAAATTGAAGAAGGCCTTGTATGGTCTAAAACAGGCTACTACAACATGGTACTCTAGACTGGATAAATATCTATAGCATGCAGGGTTCATAAAAGGAAGTGCAGACAATAACCTCTACATTAAGGTAACTTAATATAGTATTTTATTAATTGAATTTTATGTTGATGATATTATTTTTGGAAGAAATGATGATATTTTAAGCCATAAATTTGCAAAGGCTATGCAAAATGAATTTGAAATTTCATTACTTAGAGAACTATTATTCTTTCTGGGTCTTCTGATATGTCAAAGAAACCAAGTAATTTTTATTTCTCAAACTAAGTATATCATAGAAATTCTAAAGAGGTTCGAAATGGAAGATTGCAAACCAGTTACCACTCCTATGCAAACCAGTTCCAAGTTGAGCAAAGATGATGATTCAAAGTCTACAGACTAGAGGCAATACAGGTCAATGATTGGAATCTTACTATATGTGACAACATCTAGACCAGATGTAATGCAAGCAGTTGGACAAGGGGTGCGATTTCAAGCAACACCAAAGGAAACACATGTCGTAGCAGTGAAGAGGATTTTCAGATATCTCAAAGGAACATAAGAGTTTGGATTATGGTATCCAAAAGGAAAGGATCTATCACTTATTGCCTATGTAGATGCGGATTGGGCAAGTTGCATTGATGACCGACGAAGAACCAGTGGAGCATCGTTTTAATTTGGTGAGTGTTTAGTATCATGGATAAAAAAGAAAAAAACATAAGTATCCTTATCTATAGTCGAGGCAGAGTATATTGCAGCAGCAACATGTTGTACACAAGTTCTATGGATGAAACAAACTCTGACAAATATATAGGTTGAGTATGATGAGCCCATTCCAGTCTATTGTGATAATACAAGTTCCATCAGTATCTCAAAGAACTCGGTGATGCACTCCAAGAAAAAGCACATTTCAATCAAGTATCATTTTCTACGGGAATAGGTTGCAGATAAGAACATCCAAGTTGAATATGTGGGTACAAAAGAATAAGTGGTAGACATATTTACAAAACTTCTTCCGTGGGAATCCTTTGAGTATCTTCGCCAGAGACTTGGAGTAATTTATACTCCAAAATGAATGCTTTTGAATGCTTATCTTATATGTCTTAGATTTACATGAGGAAGCACCATAAAGAGGACAGTTCAGGTCAAGAGAACAGTTTTAGGAAGAGTTCAGTCAGGGGGAGTATCGCCAAGGACAGTTCAGTTAGGGGGAGCAACCCCAAACGGAAAGATACCTTTTCCATTGATGACAAAGGGGGAGAGAGTTTTCGGATGCAGATCACACAGGCATGGCTCCAGGGGGAGCGATGGTCATAGGGGGAGCATGAGTGATATGACTTCAATATTGCATGACATGACTTCAATATTGCATCAGACTGTTTCCATCAATGCCAAAGGGGCATATTGTTGATTAATTAGGTTGGTTTTCATTGATGTCAACCCTTGAAGAAAGTCTGGTAGCGAATTTTGGTAGCACAAAGGTTTGGGTAATGGACCCAAGTTTGTTTGATGAATAATGGTATGAGTTTTGATGTATTTGTAGGTAAGACTATTCTATATGGATAGTACATTTCATCCCATTTCCGGCGGTATGTGGAACATCACATAACTCCTCACAGTTAGAGATTTATGGCCATGTGAAGTTGGAGAACCCTCATGAGTCATCTAGAAGCCCCAAAAGGTCAAAGTAGTCAAAGTGTTTGCAAAGAAGAAGTTATTTAAATAATAAAGTGAAGGGATGAGTGTACTATAAGTCAAAGAGGATGCAAAAGAAATTATTTAAATAATGAAGTTAATGGATAACTTACTAATTATGGAAAGTAGTTAAGTTAAGTGGACAAGTGGTTATAAGTGGGTTAACCCTAAAATAAGGAAAGTGGGTTAAGATGGTTAAAAGATAACCCATTGAGGATGATACATGAAAGTATAAATAAGAGGAAAGGCTCTCTCATTTAAATACACTTGAACCTATTGAATATCATTGAATATCTATTTTGTGAAAGGTTATTTGGGCAGGTATTATTGATAGAGAAAAGTGCAGCGGGAAATGTGCGGCAGGAAAAGTGAAGCAGAAAAAGTGCAACAAAAAAATCGCTACAGAAAAATTACTATAGAAAAAGTGTGGCAGAAAAATCATGGCAGAAAAAGTGCGACAAAAAAATCATGGCAGAAAAATTGCGATAGAAAAAGTGTGGCAGAAAAATCGCAGTAGAAAAAGTGCGGCAGAAAAATCATGGCAGAAAAATCGTGGCAGAAAAAGTGCGGCAGAAAAATCGCGACAGAAAAAGTGCGGCAGAAAAATCATGGCAGCAGCATGGTTGGGGTTTAGCTCTTGAGATGGTATTGGATGTTCAGTATCGCTGCATATATCAGATTTGTTGAGGGTTACAGTTGGTATTTTGTTGTTGGTATTTGGCATATGGGTATTGGTCTTTTGGTTCTTATGTGTTGTTGAAGTTGTTGGTTTAGCTTGAGGCTACATAACAGTGAGGTTGTGGCACATGGTTTGATGTAAGGATTTACTGTATTTGGTTTATGGATAGAGTGATGAATTGTTAGATAAATTTTGACGGTTATATTGGTGTATTTCTTTGGTATATGGTTGAGGTACATGTTGGCTGCATTGTTGAGACAAGTAGTTGATGAGTTGGAACATACATGAGATGTATAGTTGATGATGTTGATACATCTTGATGAGTCATAGTTGATGTTCAATTGATGCATGGTTGATGCATGGTACATGTTGGTTCAGGTTATTGGTATAGGTTGATTGGTACAGGTTGTTACAGGTTATTGGTATAGGTTGGCAGTGATAGGTTGATAGTGGCAGTGATTGATTTATTGACAGTGACAGGTTGTCTACATTTGACATTTATATTTCAGGGAAGTTGGAGAGGGAAAGGATAGGTTGTTGTAGCCACCTTCCGGTTGTAGTTGGAGAACATAGGGGGTTGCAGACTCCTTCTAGTTGTAGCCAGAGAATTAAGGAGTTGGAGCTTCCCTCAGGTTGTAGCCTGAGAAACTAGGGGGTTGGAGGCTCCTTCCAGTTTCAGCTAGAAAACAAAGGAAGTTGGTGCTTTTAATGAATGTAACTCTTAAAGACATGTAAGAAAAATAATTTTTTAGTTTTCTCTTGCTTTGGGTTTCTACGTAAAACACTGGTGTACTGTGTATGTGTATGATTGTTCATTTATTCATTTTTTATTTACTCTGCAACTATTGGATGATAATGCTACTTGATATAACACTTGCATTTTTTGGTTGAAAAGGATTGAATTTCTATATTAATTATTCACCCCTCCCTCTCAGTAAACCAACAGAATAGGTGTTCCCCTTCTTCGGGCTCCAATGGTTCCTCTAGATGGACCTTTGTGGTAGCGATGGTGACATTGGGTTCCACGCCAATGATATGTTTTCCCCTATCTAGTTTCGAATCAAATTATGAGTCGACATCCGACTCTAATGATTTCATCTCTTCTACCAACGACTATTTGGAGTGACATTCATCAGTGTTGTGCCAACGGATTTTGTGGAACTCACACCACTTTCTAGTGTCCTTATTCAACTTCTTGATACCCTGCCTTGCTTTTGGATTGGATTGGTTTTTCTAGGGCTAGATATCCTTGCTCTATCCTTTGTTTTGGGAGTTAGGGACACCTTATCGTGCTTTTGTTGTGATGGGTTTGCAAAACTGAAATACCACTTATTATTTTTCTTAAACTTTTTCTCGATATTGATAGGATATCGGTAAGTGGCTCCTAGTGAGGAGATGTCCAAGAAATCCATATTGGTTTGGATGTACCTATGTAGGCTATTATGTTACTCCAGAACTAGGTGTCTCTTGGAATCTTTAATACCCATCTTTATGTGAAAAGTATGGAAGATGTTGTTGTACTCTGGCACCATATGGTCTCTCTCCTTATTCATAGTTGTCCATCTCATGTACTAGTCATCGTAGTTTCCAACATGGTAGTATTTCTCATTGAGGGAACCAACAAAAGTCGCCCAAGTGGGTTCTAGCCCAAAAATTGCAAACTCCTCTCTGGCATGTTTCTCACAATAAGTTTCCCACCAATATATGATATGGGGAAGAGCTTTAAGGAGTGAGAAGGTAATTTTTCATTGTTGGAAAAATTTTGGACTGAGAAATAACCCTCTAGTAGAATTAACCATTTTTCCAAAGCATCAATGTCTATATGGAATTAAAATAAAGGAATATAAAAGTTAACTTGTACATTGAATGGCATCTCACCTCCAAAGTGACTACTAGTTGAAGGTGTTGCAATTATTGTTGGTAGTCATTGACGGATCTAGGAAAAGTATCCATCATCTCATTCTTCTATTGTGTGAGGGATTCCTCAAGCAATAGTTTGATATGATATCCTACTCCATCATCTCTCTTTTAATCTACCATGGTAGGTCGCTTGGGCTGGAGAGAGTGGTTTTCCTCAAGAGAAACTAGCTCTAGACCCAACTCTCTATACCTTGACCTCATCGGGGACATGCATTAAGAAATAACAAGGAGCATAATACTCTGATACCACTAATCTAAATTATTTTGAGGACAAAACATAGAGATATAAGAAGGAAACACATAGATATATTTCAAGAAACATAGTAATACAATAAAATAAGATTCTATTAATGAATGGAATACAAAATATTGTCAAATGAAAAACAAACAAACTAGCTAGAATGGTGTTAGCTTATCTCTAAAGAGAGAGATGTGTCGGATATGCTCATTTGCAAGAAGTTGATTAAAAAGAGGATGAAATTTTTTTTTAACATAAAGAATCAATGAGAAAACCCTAAACATCCAAAAACCTAACCCTAGAAGATGAAACACCAAAATTTTTGTGGGACCTAATGTGGTTAGTTGATACAATTTCCTGGGGGAATTAATTTTTCATATGATCTATGTTTGGGGTGTTTGATAACCCATTGGAAAGTTATATTCATGAAGTACACATTCTTAATGGACCAATACATGCCTTTAGATATATATTGGGCGCTGCCATGTCAAAAAAATATTGTTTAGGGCCTCAAAATGGCCCTAAAAGTTTGGGACTCGAAAAACTATAGAAAAACTACCAAGATGTGGAACCATTCTGAAATTAGTGGAATAGGTGAGTAGCCACCAGTATCCACCTAGATCAAAGACACACCCATGAGGGGATCTAATTCCTAGGGGAATCTACCCTTCTAGCCTTATCACAATTGGTCAAAGTCTCAATGAAGATTTGAACCTAGGTGTGGAAAGTGTGATACCTACCTCCCAAGCATTTGAAAAAAACACATAAAACTTAAATGATTAATTTGATTTGAAAAAAAATGATAATTTATAAATCAGTCTCTCTCTCTCTCTCTCTCTCTCTCTCTCTCTCTCTCTCTCTCTCTCTCAGCATCCTCTTCTATTTAAACTTTCAAAATCCTTGATTTGTAAATCAAACCGTTCCAAAAACATAAAAATTAAAAAATGTATTCACATGGTTAATTTAAGTTACCCTGATTTCAAAATGGGACCCTCTTGGAATACCTTTTCAAGTGAAACTTTCAAAAATAAATTAAAATATACCCCTATTTCCAAATCAAGCCTAATCCAGTCCCTGAGGTGTAGGACAGTCGGTGACGGAGAGTGTTGTTAAGGCTCTCTGTGATGTTAAAGTCATCGGTTCGAAACCTGCGGGGACAAAAAATCCATCCATGTTAAGGGTTGGTGTGTCTCAGGCCGAGTGCGATCCCCGGGTGATTTTGACGGCCTAGATGCCCCTGAGTCGTGGTTTCTTAGCCACATGTTAGTCCCACATGTCACGGACAAACTAACAAAAAAAAAAAATCCATGGATTAAACCCTTTCCAAGTTGGTTCCAAACATAAGATATCTCGATTGCTTGATCACTTCCCAATTTAGAATCAAGCCCATTTTCTAATCAAATGCCTCGTTCAAATCTTCAAACCGATCACTCAATTGGAACCTCTCCAAATGAAATGAATTACTTATGTTAAAGTGGCTCGATTACAAAAGCAGGCTTGATCTTGCAATCAAGCCTCTTTTCAAACAGTTTTCTTACAACAAATTTATATCTCGACAATTGCAAAATCGATTGTCCCTCAAAATGGAAACCTCCTCCTTCATTCAAATAAGCTATATATATATAATAAATCAATGATAATTCTAATAAAATCTTTTGTGCATGTTATAAATACAATAAAGACAAGAAAATTTGAAAAAAGTTTCACTATCCAGAGCTATATCAAGGATAGCAAAGGATCAATGCATGAATGCAAAGGTTTGACTCAGATATTACACTAACAAAAATCCTACCCCTATGTAGTCATAAACATAGCCATAAACTCTTGTTTTTTCCTAGTTTTTTCCTATGACCATAAACGTAGCCATAAATTATTATTTTTTTCTTCAAACCTTTTATCTATCACCAAAAGCATATTACTATAATTATCTAGTCATTTTCAAAACTTTTCTAATATGCATATGAGTATTTATATTTATGTTCTTATTTAAGTGATAAGTTTTTGTTGAATATAAAAATAGTGATATATTTGATGTTATGTTTATTTCTCTAGTTATATTAGGTTAGTTCTAATATTATTCTACATTTTTCATATTAAATTAGTTTCATTTCATTTATTGCATTTCAAATTGCTTTAATATGAAAAAACTCTAAACATTGGACCGGGTCACGACCTATGAGGAGGCTCAAATCCTCGCAAAAAAAATTGAAGCAACATCCTATGATTTTGTTCCCTTATTTTGATTCCATTGACATGGAGAACACTAGAGGTAAAACCATTAAGTCGGAACCTATTGAATTAAATAATCAAGTAGAAAGTAATTGTTACACGTATGTGTTTTCACAAGGTAAAATTGACCACCAAAAGGTAATGCAAAAGAAAATGTTAAATTGTTTACCCAAATCACCAACTAGTTTAAAGGGAAAAGGAAGACATATTGTAAATATAATTAATGAATCGTACCATAAATTTCATTTGGAAAATAATCATGTGCGTGGTGAATCCCTCGTGTCAAGTCTAGGTTCTCCTCATTTCAGTTACGCAATAAATCTAATCCCACTAACAATCTGTTGATGCCAGTGGGGAGGAGAATAGAATAGACTCCATAAATGCTCTTTTTTAAAGAAACCCATAAATATTTCAATTCCATAGACTTTTAAGACGTACTTCCATATTATTTCAAAGATGATAAGTTGAGTAAATATTTATAGGATCAATCCTTATATTTTTCTGATTACATAGACACAACACATAATGAAATTAAGTCTCTAGAATTGGATTGGAAGAAGTTGAAAATCAAACTAGGAATATTTGTTAGAAATATAAGCTTGTGCAAGAACAGATTCAATGGGAAAAGTTTGTGTGACAAGAATATCATAGACTTCATGAACACCAACCATTAACCAATAAGAAAAGGAAAAAGAAAGTCAGCACAAATCTGATTTAAAAATTACTATAACAATATATCATTATCAAGCACATATGTTTGTGGTGGAAAAACTTCCTTTTCTGAAATAATGAAGC
Source organism: Picea engelmannii (assembly GCA_009831015.1). Classification (NCBI taxonomy): domain Eukaryota; kingdom Viridiplantae; phylum Streptophyta; class Pinopsida; order Pinales; family Pinaceae; genus Picea; species Picea engelmannii. The sequence goes on from ML798120.1 coordinate 228,025, forward strand.
CTTACAATATCCCACTTGTGCATAATCTACGATCAGAGACATAAGACTAGAAAAACGAATTGATTCTAACAAATACACATTCTATGTTCCTGTATGAAGATTAAATTCAATAAGATGTAGGAATCCATAAGTTTTTTATGCATAACCAAAATAAAGGAGAGCATATGGAGGAATCATTCATTCATTTCAAAACCATCGTTGTGAAAAATAATGTAGTGGA
>ML798120.1:250443-278042 GCA_009831015.1 Picea engelmannii
GTATTCATCATATGACATTCATTTTTCCTATATTACATCTTTCATAACCTCATATGCTATTGACCAACATGTTTTCCCAATTGAGTGTTATTACTTTATAAAGCACCTTCATTGATATCTTAAAATGCAGCATTGGTTTGTACATGAAGCACATATTCCAAAGCAAATATACCATGAGGAGGATGGTTTCTATGCATTTAACATACTTCAATACACCTTATTGAATAAGACTAAAAGGATTAAATGATTGATACACACATACTGAATCATCATTTTAAATGCATTCATATGATTGAAATTTCAAGTCTATTCTTTGTTGTAGCAAGAAAAAGAAAAATGAAGTGTTGTCACACAAGAACCAACACTTACAATATTGATGGTTGTTACACAAAAACCAACCATAATCAAGAAGAAGAAATGTTTCTACATAAATAAATACTTTTGGTTGTCACACAAGAACCAACCACAAAAAAAGCGATTGCCACCTAGATATCTTTCAACAAAAGAAGGTTCCATCACACAATTCAGGAAATTCAATGCAAGGTTGCATGAGGACATGCAATACCTTCAGTTGGGGGGTATGTTGGGTCACCAAAGTACCATCTTTTTACCAACCTTTCACTTCACTTTCACTTCACTTTCACTTCACTTTTAACCATATTCCGCTTTCTCATACCCTTACATTAAACCATTTTCATGATTACATGGGTTTTAGACATATTATTTTCCAATGCATATATTTTAGTGTTTTTGAGTGAATTTATGATTAAATATTGGAAAAATGACATGTTTACACTTATATATGGAAGTGGGATGAGTTTCATGATGTTTACAGGTGTATTTGAAGACTGCAACCAAGTCAAATTTGACCATCAAGCCTCAAATTCGAATTCCCTCTTCAACCCTTTGAAGATTTGATAAAGATTTGGAGATATACTCAAGTATCTTGGATGGAGATTAATCATGAAAGAAATATTTGTGAGAGGATTTTTAGAGATATCACTTGATAGGTGTGAGCACATGGTTGTAACCAAATGAGACATTTGTGGATCTAGGAGAGATTTGTGGATCTAAGTTATCTTAATTTTTGTATAAATAGGAGTGCCTCCTCCATTTCAAGGGGAGGACTCTTTGAGCATTGTATCCAACTTATGATGAAATAAGAATCAAGATTTCTTTTCACATCAGTTTCCATTCTCTAGTTTAGATTTAGAATGCTTTAGTTTATGTGTTACTTTGTTCTTGGGGGAATTGAGCTCACTCCAAATAGATCATAATAACATTTTCTTCTTGTTTTAATGCTTTGAATAGGTTTATATGCTTTATTGTTTTTATTAGAATTACTTGATGATATTGATTGTTGATGGGTTATTTGAAACATTCTGAGAAGACCTCCTAAATGGGAGCTAGTGTTTTCATGCCTACAACAACTAAGGCTTTTTAAGTGTCTTTATTTTCAATGCATGAGTGTTTACTTGATGATATTGATTGTTGATGGGTTATTTGAAACATTCCGAGAAGGCCTCCTGAATGGGAGCTACTGTTTTCATGCCTACAACAACTAAGTCTTATTAAGTGAAATGAAAGAGCTAGGATTTGATTGAATTTCCTAGATTAGAAGTTAGGTGCCTAATTCTGCATATATAGTGCACGTGCTTCATAAGCCTATGAACCTCAGATTGACAAATTAAATGGTTGGGCAATTACTATGACGGAATTAAACGACAATATTTTCTCCTAACAATGATCCCAATACATTGGAAGAGACCATAAGGTGAGATAAATGTCTATATGATCGGCAGAAAGCAAGGCCAACTTTCCAAAAATCTTGGGAAGACAAAAAGAAGTTCAAGGTGGATCAGAGGAAGAAAGGATTTAAACAACCATTCTTCAAAAATAGTCCACAGGGACCACAAACTCCTAAAGAGCCCAAAATGATAGAGGCAGAAGGCCAAAGGCCAAGGAAACCACCTATTCAATGTTGGGGTTGTAAAGGAGACCATAGATTCAGAGATTGTCCTCACAAAGGTGAAAAAGGAAGGACTGTTTATAATGTACAACAAGCTGAAACAGTGGAGGACATGGGCAGAAATTTGCCAAGGATATACGCAGCCCTGGATAACAAGCAAGCAGAATATTAGTCACACATGATTTATGTGGAAGGTATGATTAATGACCAAACCATTGCCATTTTAATTAAGAACTTATGAAGAAGGGGTATATACTTCCAAGTGTGTCACCTTGGGGTGCCCCAGTATTGTTTGTGAAAAAGAAAGATGGAACGTTAAGATTGTGCATTGATTTCAGACAGTTGAATAAAGTGATTGTCAAGAACAAGTATCATTTGCCAAGGATCGATGATCTTTTTGATCAATTGAAGGATGAAAAGATAGATCTCAGATCCAGATACCATCAAGTAAGAATTAAAGAAGAAGATATCAACAAGACCGCCTTCAGGACAAGGTATGGTCATTATGAGTTCACAGTGGTGCCATTTGGGTTGCCAAATGCACCAGTTGTTTTCATGTGCTTAATGAATGGTTTTTTCCGAGAATACTTAGACAAGTTTGTCATTGTCTTTCTGGATGACATTCTTATATACTCTAAGTCAAAGGAAGAGCATGAACATCATTTGAAGATGGTGTTGCAATTATTAAGGGAGCATCAGTTGTATGCCAAATTGAGCAAGTGTTCATTTTATCATAAACAAATTCATTATTTGGGTCATATCATCTCAAAAGATGGGATAGTAGTGGACCTTGAGAAGATAGAAGCCATTAGAGAATGGTCAGCACCAAAGAATGTGATAGATGTCAGATCATTCATGGGCCTTGCAGGTTACTACAGAAGATTCATTGGAGGATTCTCAAAGATAGCACACTCGATCACTTCCTTACAAAGAAAGGGTATGAAGTTTCAGTGGACGTCGGACTATGAAAGGAGTTTCCAAGATTTGAAACAATTATTGACAAGTGCTCCAATACTAAGGATTGCAGACCCAAATGAAGATTTCATTGTATGCACAGATGCATGTAATGAAGGACTTGGTAGAGTCCTTAGTCAAAATGGATTCGTGATATGCTATGAATCAAGGAAGTTGAAAGAGCATGAAATAAACTATGCCACTTATGATTTGGAGTTGGCAGCCATAGTAAATGCCCTGAGGAAATGGAGACACTACCTCATGGGAAAAAGGTTTGAGCTAAGAATAGACCACAATGGTTTGAAATATTTATTTGATCAACCAAATCTAAATGCTAGGCAAAGAAGATGGTTAGAATTTCTAAGAGAATATAAATTTGATATAAAGAATATCAAGGGGAAAGAAAATAAAGTGGTTGATGCACTCAGGAGGAGGGTGCATGAAATACATGCTACAGCCATCAGCATGTATCAGACTGATGTTAAAAGAAAAATTTTAGAGGCTGCAAATATAGAACTGCAATACAAAGAATTGATAGCAAAATTACAGCAACGTAAGACACCACAGAAGATGGATATTTATAAGTTGGGAGTAGATGGAATACTACTGCACAAGAATAGAATTTTCATACCAAATGTCTAGGACTTGAAACGTATAATTTTGCATGAGATGCACAATCTTACTTATGCAGGGCACCCTGGATATCAGAAAATCATAGCAGCGGCCAAGAGCCAATACTTTTGGCTAGGTATGAAGAGAGAGATAGCAGAATACATCACAAGATGTATGGAAAGCCAGAAAGTTAAAGAAGAACATAGGAACCCAGCAGAATGGAAGTGGGAAGTGGTGAAAATGGATTTTATTACGGGATTTACTAGAGCAGGAAAGATACATGATTCGATTATGGTGGTGGTGGAAAAGCTTACAAAAGTTGCCCATTTTATTCCACTAAAAACTACTCAGAAGGCAGCAGATGTCGTTTATATTTTCATGAAGGAAGTGGCACGATTGCACGGAATTCCTAAAATGATTGTGTCTGACAGAGACCCAAAATTCACCTCGAATTTATGGAAAGGATTGTTCAAAGGATTTGGGATGAATCTAAACTTTAGTACAGCTTACCATCCTGAGTCTGATGGACAAACAGAGAGGGTGAATAGAGTGATAGAAGATATGTTGCGAATGTATGTGATGGTTAAACCATCCAAATGGGAAGACTACCTACATTTAGTAGAATCCGCTTACAACAATGGGTATCAGACATCATTGAAGATGATCCCATTTGAATCACTTTATGGCAGAAGGTGCAATACTCCAGTGAGTTGGGATAACCTAGTTGATAGAACAGTAGTCGGCCCAGAGTTGCTCAAGGAGATGGAGGAACAAATGTTAAAAATTAAGCAGAAATTGAAAGTTGCCCAAGACAGACAGAAAATTTATGCTGATAAAAATAGAATCCACAGAGAATTCAAAGTGGGTGATCATGTTTTCATGAAGGTGAAAGCTAACAGGAGTTCCCTGAAGCTAGAAAGCTACGCCAAGTTGGTAGCCAGATTTTGTGGACCATTTGAAATCCTAGAGAGGATTGGTCCAGTTGCTTATATGATTGCATTGCCTACATCTATGTCTATTCATAATGTATTCCATATATCATTTCTAAAGAAATACATACATGATGCTAATCATGTTGTTGATTGGAATGTTATTTAGGTGGAGAAAGAAGGCACTTTCCAATTGCATCCGGTGCGCATTTTGGACCGAAAAAACAAACAACTCCGAATTCGAGCCATAGGGCTTGTAAAGGTCCAATGGACCGGGTACAGACCTGAAGACGCTACATGGGAGCATGAGGATGCAATGCGGGTAGAATGCCTGCATCTTTTTGAAAAATTTTGAAAATTTTGTTGTATATGGGTACATGATGCACTGAGGACAGTGCATAAATAAGGAGAGGGGATTGTAATATCCCTCGACTGAACTCAAATGCAAGTGTAATTCAAGAATATTTAAGCTAGTGAGTTGTTTAGACATCATTTTTGTAATACACCTTTCATGGCATGGTGCACGCATATACTGCGCAGTAACTAAAGTGCGCACAACCTTGACGACAAAGGATACCACGCGCAATAACTAAAGTGTGTGCAACCTTGAGGATGGAGGATATTGCGCGTAGTAACGAAAGTGCATGCAATATTAAGGTCAGTGAACCTTTATGTATATGATATGCATTATATGCTGGTAAGCCAGTATTATAAGTCGGAATGCTTATGTTTTAGAATTAGGCCAGAGTACCTAGATGTTAAAGGCTAGCGCACCTATTTTGTATATGTCTCATGATTAATATAAAATACATCGTTGTGGGCAGACCAACCACGATAAAAGAGAAGGGGGACTAGATTCCATTAGTTAGGGAATGGGAGGGCCAAAACCTAAGGAAAGGGCTAAGCGAGAGAGCTTAAGCCAAAAAGGAATATTAAATTAATATTTCTTAGAACATAAAGTATGGGTAATTATTTTATCCTAAGTCCTAAAGAAGGGGACAAGTGTATCAAAGCAGATTCCAACATGAAAAGTGTCAAGTTGGAGACATGAATACTTATTGTCGAGACTTAGTTCCTTAGGGGGGATCTTACCATTTTTCCTTGGACCAGAGAACCATTATTGGGGGGGGGGGATACAATATATCAGTCGGGGAGATATCCTCGTACCTTCCTATCATTGTACATGAACCTATTTTTGTGGCCATTTTCCTGTTGTACCTGTAATCTTGGGAGCGAGATTGAAGAGGTGGGTTGTCAAGCCCGTGAGCAATTCTCTGAGTGAGAGAATTGTTGGGGATCGATTTCCTGAAGGTGCTAAACTACAGCTACAGTGCTCTAAAACTTCTAGTCTGGCATGTTGCTGAAGCCCTGGAAGGGAAGTGGAGCAGTCCAAGGACTGTTGAGAAGAGAAGGGGCGCACTTCCTTGGGTGGGAGAGGCATGTGGGGAATGAGAGGTTGTAGGCTGTTAGTTGAGTGAGCACCTGAGATGGAGTCTTTCCTGTTGACCATGAACCCTTAGCCTGGTTAGGAACCCCTTACCTGGGGGGAGTCTAGTCCCAGCTCAGGGGTCACTCACTGTTGAGAGTGATGAACAGTGTAGTCTAAGTCTGGGAGGTTCATGGACAGTCTGCATGTAGTTGGTGACATTCTTACCAAGATAAGTATTATTTATGTGATGAATTTATATGCTGCATTTTCATTTATGTGTTAATTTATGGGTTTTATGGCATGTGTGAGCATATATGTCTGTATGTTTAAGGGTATACCCCTGTGTACGTTGCATGTCTGTGATCACTATTAATACAGCCTGAAAATCGTATATTTACAGAATGCAACTGTTTTTTTATGATTTATATGTGAAGATTCCGCTAGAGAGTTTTATGTATATGTTTAATTGCATGCAATTCAGTATGTATGTATGCATGTGTGTATATACGTATTTAAAAAGAAAAAATATGTGGCATACCTCAGTTGGATACTGGTTTGTTACCATGTTGTCAGAACTAAGTTAAGCATCTGAGTAGTGATGTTCCCCAACCTGTTGGTGGCCGGGGAGGTATGTTACAGTGAGATTAATATAAAGAAGTACTTTTTCCGTCCCACCAAATGATATCTTCAATATTTATGATTTACTTATATTTTGTTATGATATCTAACCCACTAATCAATATATATAATGCATGCTCGTAGTTTCTTCTTTGTCTTTTGTTGAATGTTGGTTGGCCTTGGGAGGATATTTGTAGTCGAAAAACAATGGAGCGCAAGGGGATCAACACTGGATGTGGGGTTTAAGGTAAGCCTATCGGATCCCTATACTTTGCATCTTATGTATGATTGTGGGGTACTGTCGAGATAGTTGTTAAAAGTAGGAGACTTTAGATGGTTAGCTCTACCTACACTTTAGAACCCTAGTGTAGTCCATAGGGGGTTTTCCCACTATAGCATAATTGGCGACCATACTGGGGAGCCTCTAGGGTTTTTAGGCGATATTTTTGGGTGCTTTAATTGGTTTAACAGCCTTTTTTGAGTTTCTGTAAGTGTCTAAGTCTTTAAGGGATTCTGGTCTTCCATACTAATACTCCCTCCCTTGTCAGCGTGATAGTTTCTTTCTCTTTTTAGAAATTTACAGAGGTGTACACGACCTATGGTGGGTCTGCACACGTACATACATGCCCTACCTTTGGATAGCCTGTGTACATATGCAAGTTGTTGAAGTGTCAGTAGCGTGCCTGTGTTGAGAAAATATTTTTAAAGAAGAGGAAGTCAACCTCTTCCCTGTCAGAAGTCATACTTCTCAGGGGTTTTCTTGATCTAGTTCCGGTCTCTGTTATAACAGTTTGTAGCTTAGGTCTGACCTCATTTTAGCTTTTCTTTATCAAAGATTTCTTGTGTTTTCTTTATTAGGGTTTTTTGGACGAGTTAGTGAGTCAGTTATGATCTGCCTTTTTGGTATTGTCAGTGACTTCCTGCGATCTGTGGTGGGGCCAGAAGTCATTTCTTGGCCTTGTCTTGTCTTCATTTTCCCCTTTTTTTCTTTAGAAGAAAAGAAAAGAATTCATTTTCAAAGTTTCTTGTTTTGAAGCATAAAATAATATAAAAAAAAAATCATTTTTTTTGTTTGGTAAAAGTAGTTTAGGTTAGTTTCTTTATTTATCAAGGAAAAATAAATTTTTACAAAGTTCTTTATTGAATACTTAAGACATTAAGTAGCTCGTAGTCGAGTGAAATATTGTTTTAGGTTTTTCTTTTCAAATATTTGAGAAAAGTAGTTACGAAAAAGTTTGGTTAAATAACTTTCAATTGGCAAATCTTTATTTATTGAAAAAAGAAGTAATTTTGTTTCCAGCATTTGTTCTTCTCTTTCGTCTCTTTAACAAACAACATCAGTTTCTTTTTTGTCCCCTTTGATTTAAGAACAACCACTTAAAATTGATGATAAATTAAAATTTATCATACTTTCACGTTTGCAGGGTCCATCAACTAGATTAGGTTAGAGCCCTAATTTAGGTTGGAGAGGAAACTCTTCAAGGATATAAAACAAACATATGAGTCTGTTCTAGGGAGTGTAGAAGTCCAGTGATGTGGAAACTATCTGGGACCCCCCTCTAACATAGGGGATAAACATGAGGTCATGTGCAGAAAGGTAGCAGAGATAACCCTTCCAAAGTAGGACCAATCGTAGCGGAGGAACGCATATAGAGGTCTTATCTTGGGATTTTGTTGATCGCATTTTCCATGGAGCTTTGTGGGTCTTGAATCCATTCAAAGTCCTCAATAGTCTTTAAAAACACTTACTTTTGATACTCTTGGTAGGTTTCGGGCTTGATACCCTGCTCATTGTGGTTTGCCTGACTGTCAATTGTACCCGCCTGGTAGTTGTTCGTGAGCTAGAAACTTAGTTTCCTATATATCAGGGACTTACACAGGTGACTGCAGGGATAAACCACAGTACCTAGGATAGACAACGGGCCATGCTTTGCATATTATACCCGGAGGGTGCTTCCGTATTTGAGTTGCACTTGCACCATTAAGTTTCTCTAGTGTTGGTTGGTGTAACTGTTCTTCCAATTAGTTTGTAGTGGTTTTCTTGTTATATCTCATAGGAAATTTTTCTAGTGTGTGTTTGATCTTCAACGTTAGAAAAACCTTAGTGTGTCATTGATATTCTCACACAGTGGAAGATCAAGAGCTCTGCTAGTCGTGAAGGATTTTGGGCCTACCGTCAGTTGAAGTGGAGCCACCACCACCACCGCTAAGGAAAAGACTTGACCAGTAAGGGTCATTTGAGGCGATTAGGCAACAGGAAACTGTACCAAAGCCATCCCTGAGAGGAGAAATTATGAATCCAGAGGAACCGACTATTTCTGACCTTGAAGTGGAAGCTCTCGATTCATATAACTCTTCGAATACTGACTTGTCAGCGCCACTCTTGATACAGCTTCCCCCCCCAAGGGTAACACATCATGAGGGCCAAATAGTCCTACAAGAATCAATGGAAACAAATGTTGCTACTTCGTCAAGGAGTCCTCATACTCCCTCTACGGATATCACAATGGGGGGCGTTCTGCCTCCTAACTCACCTTCGCAGGTGCGAGCCACCGTGGTCTCCACCACCTCTACCTTGGACAGTGGTCTAATTCTATCCATGGTGGTGATCACTGCACCGCTTACATAGAGTGTGACAGGCCCTCCATTTTCATACAGGATGCCCGACTTTAGTACGAACTTGGTCCTTTACTAATCCACCCTTCAAACCATGGGCCTGGGGGTAGGGAGCTCTAACGCTCCACTTCAAGGGTCTATGGGGGGCACCTCATCCCCCTATAATGCTTTCCCTTATGGTGGGGGTCATATACCTCCATCATCTCCCTCGCTCAGCGGCATTTCTCAGCAACCCGTCTAGCCGACCATAAACTGCAACCTGTCTAGAGCAGGTAGTCAAGGACCTTATTCCAATGCCACACAGGTGGGTTCTCTATTGTTATCTTTGTTCAGTGCATTTGGTAACAATGCATTCTCTTCAGGTGTCGTCTCGGCTGGGGGCAACCTTGGTTATGGACAAAAAAATCCTATGTAGGGTACTATTCCTACATAGGTGGAAACACAAGAGTTCCCTCCTCACAAGGATATTGGAATCCGTGGCAGGGATCAGTTCTCTCATCAGGGATGTCAACTGGGGGCAACCCCTTCCATAGCCAATGGAATCGTGGGAAAGTCTCAGGACCTATGCCCATCAAATCGACAGGGGGAAACCCTTTCCAGAATCCTTGGAATACAACACAATCCCAACCCTCCACATCATACTATAGGAGTTAGCTGATGACGTCTCAACAAGCGCAGAATCTGTATGCTGGTCACGATCATGGTTTTTATCAGAACCCTGGCCAGCAACCTAAATTTTCCTGGAAACCTAGTGCCAACCAAACTCCAGGCTTGTTTTTCTCTGGTTATAACCAACAACCCAAAATTTCATTTTTGGAAACTTTGCATTTGCCAGACTTGTCAAGATTACTAAACGAACCCATCTATCACGATCCACATTGGCCTCTTATGCCGACCAAGTTTCCTTTGGACATTCCAAAGTTCAAAGCTAAGCCTTATGAAGATCCAGGCGATCATGTGACTACCTTCCATCTATGGTGCTTGTCCAACTCATTGAGAGACGACTCCATACAGTTGTGTTTTTCTCAACGCACTCTTATTGGGAGTGTTGCGAAATAGTACATTGAGCTCGATCTCTCAATATACTCTACGTTTGGCGAATTGGCAATGGTTTTCTTAAACCATTTTCAATTACCTGTGAGATATGACGTCAGCACAGAATTGTTGGCCAAATTTGAGCAGACAAAGGTAGACCATATCTCTAATCACATCCAAGAATGGAGACACCAGAAGAGATTAATAAAAGTACCAGCCCCACTAGGATTTTTGCTAGAGTGGTTCCTCAAGTCTTTGGTCCTGCAGTTATCCAAAGACGTAGCAACGTCGGGGCCCTTTTTAGAAGAAGCGATAATGAGAGCTCAACAACTAGAGATGATTTACTCTCAGTCTGGTTTACTTTAGGAAATTTTTCCAGACGTACCACAGTTGATACTTGACAAGACCAGAAAAAAATCTAGACCACATGTTGATGGTATTGTTTTTTCAGTGCAAACAAAGCCCATCGATCAGTTGTCAAATCAATTGCTGCAATTGTCAATACAGCAGAAAACGGCCAGCCAGACCACTAATTCGGTTTCTCCCCCTACCCAAACGTCAGATGTACACAGTGTAAAATCGACAAGCCCAAAGGGCACCCAGGATCTTGATGGAAAGAAGAAACAGTGAAAGAAGGCTAAGGGGGATAAGAAACCCACCAACAATGCTGGCGGGGGAAACACAGAAAATAGGAATTTGAAGTATTTGTGTAACCTTTTCATGGAAGACCATCTGACTCACCTGTACCCTCGACTTGCGGAGGCCCAAAATTTATTAGCACAACAACATCCTATTATGTTAACAAACCTATTTCCACATGGGCAAAATCAAGCCTCTTCGAGCGCGGATGGGGGCAGTTAGGGACCCCCTTCATCTGAAAATGTATATATGTTGAAAGGTGATGCCCACATAGAAACTAGGACACACGACTACAAAATTCCAAACACCTCTAAGAAGGGTAAAGAAGCCGAAAAGCCATGTCCTCTCTAGATTGAGAAGATGTTGGGAGAAACAATGACATGCATCCCAAAAGGTGTGTTCAATAAATCTTCCCACAATCGAAATGCAAGGGTTGCCCAAAACTACTCTATGGTGGAGGATTTGTCACAAACCCCTTGTGCAATGTCCACTTTGGAGGTCCTCCAGAGCTGCCCTTCCCAGAGAAAGGCTTTGTTAGTTTCCTTAGGATCTTCTGAGACTTGTAATTCAAGAATGATCATGCTTGATACGACCGACTTAAAACCTCATCTCCCCTACCACATGGCGTTTCAGAAAGTAGTGGCTTACACCACAAAAAATTTTACCCAGAACATTTTCCGCATAGTGGTTGATGAGGGCGCCTCAACATGTGTGATGTCGTTTGCATGTTGGAAGGTCATTGGCCAACCTGTCTTTTCTACATCACCTACTCTTCTTACCGCTTTCGACGGTCGTTTGTTCTAACCACATGGAATCATTCCTTATTTCACTGTGCAGCTAAGAGGAAAGACCATGTGCATCGAGGTTGAAGTGGTCGATGCACATATCGACTAAAATCTCTTGTTAGGAAGGACTTGGACCTATGCTAGATATGCAGTGGTTGCGACAGTTTTCCGAGTCTTGTTGTTTCCACACTAGGGCCAGATCGTGTCCATTGATCAGTTATTGTTCTCCCGTCATGACCCTTCATCGGGGGCATCCATGGTCCCAATGATTGATAACCCTCAGCCCATCATTGTCAATGTAGGGGTTGGTTTTTTCCCACCTTTGATGGGTACTTTCAATTACCCACCTCCAACCGGTGATGTCAAGTACATATCGGTTGTTCCCGACCAGCCTAGGGCCGAAATTTGTCAACTCTCATCATTTCGCATGACTTACTTTAATGATCCGTGGACTCTTCCTTCCCTATCAACCACAATGTAAGGTACAGGGCACCATTGCATGGACATGCCCTTGTCTGCAGAAAAATTTGCATACTCTATAGTCCAGCAAGCTTCCACAAACCCTGATCTAACTCTCGCACAAGAGTTAGATCCATTTCTTGATCCTATTTGGGCTCAAGGTTCCCTCACCGATATTGATTCTTTAGACTTAGTATTTCCCTCAGACGAGGTGATTATTGAGGTAATGACTGGTCCTGATAGACCCTGGGATGATCTCCATCACAGATCCTATTTTCTCCCAGAGTTAAGAAGAATTGAAGCAGATGAACTCATGTTGACTATGATTGGAGATAGGTCTTGACCTATCAATTATTTAGCTATGCACGCAGTTTACGCTGAAGGTAATATGTGATGCAGGAGCATCGCTCACTCATTAAGTGAGCCAGCACAGAGCGAAGAAACAGCTGGACAGTGCCAGCACCGAATTTTGAAACACCTTGATATTTGTAGCACCAAGCATTAATGAGTTGATGTAATGAAGCGCACCTGTACATTGTAAATGGACCTAGAGCAGATAAGCTCACGTCCTTAGTAGATAGGAAGGCATTTAATAGTCTTAATGCTTTTAGATAGAATTTAATTGCAGATTTGATAGTTGTAGATTTCGAGAGGGAAACGGGATATAGACACCCTCCTTTGTATTATTGTATTCATCCAGAAGCATTCAGAATCATTGGGAGCAGGAGCAAGAGAAGAGCAGAGCAGAGAGCTTGTGCAGAACACCCATGTACAGATTGGATTAATAGAAGAAAGTCTTTGATTCAACTTCATGGTTTGTGTGCTGTCTCTCTGTGTTGATATTATGCTCATGTGTGTTTGTTTTCTGTCATGCGTTTGCTTTGATATGTTGTGCATGAGATTTCATAGATGATTTGAAAGTCTGTGAGAGAAAGGAGAATAAGTTTCAATTGTTTCTCTATCTGAGCCAGGAGATTCCTGCATAGAGTGTAGTTGAATTACTCCGCATAGAGTGCGTTGAGGAGGCTAGACGGTTGAACTCTTATTCTCATCTGCCCAGAAGTTGATTTGGGTTGTTAGAGTCGTGCAGGAGAAGTGCAGGTTGGATTTGAAGTCTCAGAGGTAGTCTGAGAAAAGGAAGGTAGAGAATTCTATGACTGTCAGTGCACAGGATCTAAACGTCTCAACACTTCGAGAGTTGTTGGAGGTCGAGCGTGATAATCGTGTGGAAAGCCTCTGAAGTAGTCAGAGAAATTGAGCTCAGAAGGGATAGTTCCGTTGAGACGCAGTGGAATAAACCCTGGAAGGATTTGAACAGGAAAGCTTTGAAGAGGAGGAGACCTTCAAGGAGGAGAATTAACGGCCAGGAATCGCAGGGAAATTCGTGAAGTCTCGCTGATCGTTGGATCGTGGATAAGTTGCGCGAAGTTTAGTCCTTTGGCACAGGAGGAAGGATCCAAGTCCATCGGGTTTCAGCGTTCGGCGTTTGACAGGGCAAGAGTTCCGTGCTCGTTGAAATCGCGATTGACGATTTCCTGAATCAACGGGAGCCGTCGATCAGGGTAGGGACACGTGGAGCAAGATCCCGAGGAGTCGGAGAATCGAGGTTCGACGTTCGGGGTTTCGACAACAGGGAAAACTTGCATCGCGGATCTGTGATCCGTGAAATCCTGAAGGTGACGTGGCAGTGTGGGTCCCCGGGAGTGAGTGGAGACCAGGTGGCATAGGATTGGGAGATCAGCACCTCGGGACTCGGGGTTTGGAAAGTCAAGTTGTTGACATTATAAGTGGCGATATCCCGATAGGGAAATCCCCGGTGAGTGGAAAGAGTTGACTGTTGACTATCAGGGTTCGGGATTTGGAATTGCACGAGAACGTGCATACAGGGCTCACGATACCGCGAGACCCGATTTCCTGAGAAGTGAAAGGGGAAATCGCAGGAGGTGTTACTGTGGGTAGTGAAACTCCCGAGGGGAGTAGAAGAGAAAGCTAGCTCTTCGGGCCTGTGAAACGAAGAAGGTCCTGGTGAGAGCAGGTCGGATCGTGAGGGTCTCGACTCTTACACCAAGTGGTATCAAAGCCGGACATCTTTTGCTTTCTGGAAAAGAAGAGGAACAACAGAATACACCATGCCACCGAGAAGAGAAAGGCAGTCACCTGATCGTGAAGACAGGGATGCCCGAAGAAGGGGAAGACCGATAGGGAATCCAGAGATGGAGCGTCAAATACGAGATCTCAGGGCGAGACTCGAAGAGATGGAGACCACCCAAAGGAGTGGAGTCGACATTGGAGAGTTCAGTGATTCTGAGGTGGAAGAGGAAGCTGGACATGAGGAAGAAGTCACAACAGAGGATTCTTCAACCGAGCGGTTGATTAGAGCCATCTCCAGGATGAGCTCAAAGATGAAAATGGACATTCCCATCTATGAAGGGAATTTACATGCAGAAGAGTTGCTGGACTGGATTCGAGCACTCGACACCTACTTCGATTACAAGGATATCGAAGAGGACAAGAAGGTAAGGCATGCTGTTACTAAGTTGAAAGGACATGCAGCCTTATGGTGGGATGAGTTGCAGGTTGATAGGCACTGCAAAGGAAAACAGAAAATCAAGAGCTGGGACAGGATGATCGCTAAGATGAAAGTGAAGTTCATCCCGAGAGATTACCATATCACTCTGTTCAGGTGAATGCAGAACCTGAGACAGAAGTTGATGATGGTTAAGGAATACATCGAGGAGTTCTACAGGCTCAACATCAGAGCTGGTCATCGGGAGAGTGATGACGAGAAGGTGGCGAGATACCTGAATGGATTAAGGTATGACATTCAGGATGAATTGAGCATGGTTACCATCCGAACAGTTGAGGATGTGTACCAGATGGCTCTAAAAGCAGAGGAGAAGTTGAGCCGCAAGCAGGGACAGCGAGGGCGAGGCAGGATTCAGCCCAAAGGCAAGACCATTGCCCAAGAAAGAACATAGAAGCCCAAGGAGGATTGGAAGAAGCCTCAGGGTAAGGTTGAGAGAGGCAGAACCTCACAGCAGAGGCAGTCACAAACTGAACAGAGGTAGCAATATGCTGAACCGAGGAGGCAGCATGCAGAGCAAGGTGGCGGATATGCTGACGTGAACACTTTTCCTCGTACCCGAGGAAGAGGAAGAGGCAGAGGAGGAATCATCACATGTTTTACATGTGGAAAAGACGGACATAAAGCCGTATATTTTCCAGATAGGAAAATGGACAAAGGAGAAACTCACATCACTGAGGCACAGAGGCGTGATGCTGAGAGTGAAGACACCGAAAGTGGGAAGTCACTGACGGTGCACAAAGTCCTTTTGAAACCTGAGAAGGAGGTGGAGGACACAGCGCAAAGATGCAGACTGTTCAGGACCACGTGTAAAACTAGGGGCTGGAAATGCAAGGTCATCGTGGACAGTGGAAGCACCGACAATCTCGTTTCAACCAAGATGGTGGAGAAATTAGAGCTGGAGACGACCAATCACCCAAGTCCATACAAAGTGTCATGGCTGCAGAAAGGACACCAGGTAAGTGTTACGAAACAATGCTTGGTTGAATTTAAAATGGGTGAATATAAAGATAAAATTCTGTGTGACGTTATTCCCATGGATGTCTGTCACGTATTATTGGGGAGACCATGGCAGTACGACAGAAATGTGGTTCATGACGGGAGAATGAACACATACACCTTGGAGAAGGGTGGGAAAACACACACACTGCTGCCGATAAAAGATAAATAAGTGAAGCCGGAAGTTAGCAGCACGATATTTCTCATGAGTGGGAAAGAGCTTCTCATAGAGATGGAGAAAAATGAAGATCCACAATTCTTTGTGGACCGAGGATTGTCCTGACAAGCACAAGAGTGGACGACTTTCCGGATGAAATTCAGGAATTGTTGGGAGAGTTCGCTGATATCATCGTGGATGAACTACCTCGTTCATTACCACCAATGAGGAGTGTGAGTCACCACATTGACCTCATACCTGGAGCAAGTTTTCCAAATAAGGCAGCATACAGGTTGACACCTCAGGAGAACGAGGAGGTCAAAAGGCAGGTGCAGGATTTGCTGGACAAAGGACTGGTGAGGGAAAGTCTTAGTTCGTGTGTTGTTCCGACAGTACTAAGTCCGAAGAAGGATGGAGGCTGGAGGATGTGTACAAACTCCAGGGAAATAAACAAAATCACCATTAGGTATAGATTTCCACTGCCAAGAATGGATGACTTGATGGATTGCCTAAGTGGGGCAAATTATTTTTCAAAGATTGATCTCAAGAGCGGATACCATCAGATTTGCATGAGAGAGGGAGCTGAATGGAAGACAACATTCAAAACAAACAAGGGTTTGTACAAATGGTTGGTCATGCCGTTTGGCTTGAAAAATGCACCGAGCACTTTCATGAGGCTGATGAATGAAGTCCTGAGGGAATTCATTGGCAAATTTGTGGTCATGTACCTGGACGACATACTGATTTTTAGCAAAACCAAGGCTGAGCATTTGAAGCATTTGGCCATTGTAATGAGAAGATTACAGCAGGAGAAGCTGCTGATAAATTTGAAGAAATGCTCATTTATGCAGACAGAGCTCATTTATTTGGGTTTTGTAATATCGGAAAATGAATTGAAGATGGATCCTGAAAAGGTGGAAGTAATCAGGAATTGGCCATCGCCGAGAAATGTTTTTGAGGTAAGGAGCTTTCATGGTTTGGCTAGTTTCTACAGAAAATTCATTCGAAATTTCAGTGGAATCAGTGTCGCAATGATGGACACAGTGAAGAAGTGGCATAAAGTCTTCCCTTGGATAGTAGAGGTTGAAAGGAGCTTCAATCTGTTGAAGCAGAAAATTACAGAGCAACCAATTTTGGTGTTGCCTGATTTTCGGAAAACATTCCAGGTGAAATGTGATGCCAGCGGGTATGCTGTTGGAGGGGTCTTGAGTCAGGATAACAGACCAGTAGCATATTTCAGTGAGAAACTGGATGATGCAAAGCTGAAATACTCCACATATGATAAAGAGTTCTATGCCATCATACAGGCATTGAAGAAGTGGAGGCATTACTTAATACCCAAGGAATTCATTTTGTACAGTGATAATCATGCGTTGCAATTCATAAGTCAACAAGAGATGCTAAATCAAAAGCATGCAAAATGGGTAGAGTACATGCAAAATTTCACATTTGTGATTAAGCACATTTCAGGAACTGCTAACAAAGTGGCTGATGCTTTGAGCAGGAAATGTTTGTTGTTGCAGGAATTCAGGGTCAAGACATTAGGTTTTGAAAACCTGAAAGACATGTATGTAGGTGATGCAGACTTTGGCGAGGCATATGAGGCAGCCGAGAATCCCATTCTCAGAGATCGGAGCCCATGGATAGATTTCATGATCCAGGAAGGATTGTTGTTCCGAGGCAATCAACTGTGCATTCCAGATTGCTCCATGAGGGAGAATTTGGTGAAGGAAAAGCATAGTGGAGGCTTAGCAGGTCATTTTGGACATGAAAAAATGTTCGCCAAGCTGAGAAAATCGTATTATTGGCCAGGCATGCGCGCGGATGTGAAAATGTTTGTTGACAGGTGCATAATTTGTCAACATGCGAAGGGCCGAAAGCAGAACACAGGGTTCTACCAGCCACTGCCTATACCTGAGAGGCCATGGGAAGCCATTAGCATGGATTTTGTTCTGGGATTGCCGAGAATGTAGAGGGGCGTTGATTCCATCTTTGTGGTGGTGGACGGGTTATCGAAGATGGCACATTTTATTCCGTGTCAAAAGACCAGCGATGCAACCCACATCGAAAATTTATTTTTCAAAGAAATTGTCAGATTGCATGGATTGTCGAGGAGCATTGTCTCGGATCGGGATACGAAATTCATAGGTCATTTTTGGAGGACGCTATGGAAGAATCTAGGAACTAATTTGGATTTTAGTTCATCATATCATCCGCAGACGGATGGACAGACTGAGGTGGTCAACAGAAGTCTAGGGGATCTATTAAGAATCTTGGTGACAGAGCACCACAGCAGTTGGGACCAGATATTACCACAGGCAGAGTTCGCGTACAACGATTCGGTGAATCGGAGTACAGGTAAGAGCCCATTTCAAATTTTGTATGGGACACAGCCGAGAGGAGTTTCTGAGCTCAGGGAGTCAGAACAGGCTGAAACTAGTAGCATGAGAGCTGAAGAGTTCGCTGAGGTGATGCAAGAACTTCACGCGGAGGTGAAGCAGCGACTACAGAGGTCCAATCAGGAGTACAAACGCAGAGCCGATCAACGGAAAAGGAAACTTCAATTCGAAGTTGGGGACATGGTTCTGGCACATTTGAGGAAGGAAAGGTTCCCAAGGGGAACATACAACAAGCTCAAAATGAAGAAAATCGGGCCATGTCGAGTCCTGAAGAAATTCGGGGAAAATGCATATGAGCTTGAATTGCCAGAGGGCATTGGGATATCTCCGATATTCAACGTTTCGGATTTATACCCATATAATGCTGGAGAAGCAGACACTGGGACTGAGGAACCAATGATCCAGTGGCAGAAGCAATTACCAGTTTCACAGAAACCGCAGATGGAGTATATACTGGACAAGCGGGTAGGCAGAAAGACCAGGAGAAAGAAATATTTTGAATACCTGGTGAAATGGAATAATCACCCAGTGGAGGATGCCAGCTGGGAGATAGAGGCAGTGATACAGAAACATGGTCACACCCTATAGGAACTCATGGACAGGAGCCCATGAAATCTTTCAAGCCGAGGAGTATGATGCAGGAGCATCGCTCACTCATCAAGCGAGCCAGCACAGAGCGAAGAAACAGCTGGATAGCGCCAGCACCAAATTTTGAAACACCTTGATATTTTTAGCACCAAGCATTAATGAGTTGATGTAATGAAGTGCACCTGTACATTGTAAATGGACCTAGAGCAGATAAGCTCACGTCCTTAGTAGATAGGAAGGCATTTAATAGTCTTAATGCTTTTAGATAGAATTTAATTGCAAATTTGATAGTTGTAGATTTCAAGAGGGAAACGGGATATAGACACCCTCCTTTGTATTATTGTATTCATCCAGAAGCATTCAGAATCATTGAGAGTAGGAGAAAGAGAAGAGAAGAGAAGAGAGCTTGTGCATAACACCCATGTACAGATTGGATTAATAGAAGAAATTCTTTGATTCAACTTCATGGTTTGTGTGTTGTCTCTCTGTGCTGATATTATGCTCACGTGTGTTTGTTTTCTGTCATCCATTTGCTTCGATATGCTGTGCATGAGATTTCATAGATGATTTGAAAGTCTGTGAGAGAAAGGAGAATAAGTTTCAATTGTTTCTCTGTCTGAGCCAGGAGATTCCTGCATAGAGTGTAGTTGAATTACTCCGCATAGAGTGCGTTGAGGAGGCTAGACGGTTGAACTCTTATTCTCATCTGCCCAGAAGTTGATTTGGGTTGTTAGAGTCGTGCAGGAGAAGTGCAGGTTGGATTTGAAGTCTCAGAGGTAGTCTGAGAAAAGGAAGGTAGAGAATTTTGTGACTGTCAGTGCACAGGATCTAAACGACTCAACACTTCGAGAGTTGTTGGAGGTCGAGCGTGATAATCGTGTGGAAAGCCTCTGAAGTAGTCAGAGAAATTGAGCTCAGGAGGGATGGTTCCATTGAGACGCAGTGGAACAGACCCCGAAAGGATTTGAAAAGGAAAGCTTTGAAGCGAAGGAGACCTTCAAGGAGGAGAATTAACGGCTAGGAATCACAGGGAAATTCACGAAGTCCCACCGATCGTTGGATCGTGGATAAGTTGTGCAAAGTTTAGTCCTTTGGCACAGGAGGAAGGATCCAAGTCCATCAGGGTTCGGCATTCGGCGTTTGATAGGGCAAGAGTTCCGTGCTCATCGAAATCGCGATTAACGATTTCCTGAATCAACGGGAGCCGTCGATCAAGGTAGGGACACGTGGAGCAAGATCCTGAGGAGTCGAAGAATCAGGGTTCGGCGTTCGGGGTTTCGACAACAGGGAAAACTTGCATCACGGATCCGCGATCCGTGAAATCCCGAAGGTGACGTGGCAACGTGGGTCCCCAGGAGTGAGTGGAGCCCAGGTGGCACAGAATTGGGAGATCGGCACCTTGGGACTCGGGGTTTGGAAATTCAAGTTGTTGACATTATAAGTGGCGATATCCCGATAGGGAAATCCTCGGTGAGTGGAAAGCGTTGACTGTTGACTATCGGGGTTCGGGATTTGGAATTGCACGAGAACGTGCATACAGGGCTCGCGATACCGCGAGACCTGATTTCCCAAGAAGTGAAAGGGTAAATCGCAGGAGGTGTTACTGTGGGTAGTGAAACTCCTGAGGGGAGTAGAAGAGAAAGCTAGCTCTTCGGGCCTGTGAAACGAAGAAGGTCCTGGTGAGAGTAGGTCGGACCGTGAGGGTCCAGACTCTTACACCAATATGGAAACCATTGCTAAAATGATACCTATTAATATCTACAGAACCCCTGACGCCATGGAGAATGTCTTCATTGGAGCAAATTGCTCCCTTGAGGAGGTTCAAATCTACATGGGTTTATTTAAACAATTCTGCGACATTTTTTCCTGGTCTTATGATGAAATTCCAAGCATTGATCCAAGAATCATCGAACACGAAATCATGACATATCTTGATGCTAAGCCAGTCTGGCAGAAGCTTCGTCTGGTTAATCCTAAGAAAGTAGCAGATATTAAGGCTGAAGTAGAGAAGCTACTCAAATATGGCTTCATCTAACCCATCCAATTGACTCAATGGGTGTCAAATCTCGTTCCAGTCAACAAAAAATAGGGTATGATTCGCGTATGTACAGAATTCCATGATTTGAACAAGGCCTATCCAAAGGATAATTTCCCCACTCCATTTATTGACTAGGTCATTGATGAATGCGCAAGTTGCGAGGTCTTTTCTTTCATGGTTGGTTTTTCGGGATACAATCAGATACAGTTCAAACCAGAAGACCAACACAAAACCTCTTTCATTTTTTCGTGGGGTACATTCACTTATCGGAAAATGCCTTTTGGTTTGAAAAATTTTGGAGCTACTTTTCAACAGGCCATGTCTTTTGATTTCCATGATTTCAAACACATGGTCGAGGCCTATCTTGATGATTTAGCATCACAATATCGTAAGAGAGATGATCATCCCACACACCTCCAACTTATCTTTGAGTGATGTCGCTACTACCGGATTCTCTTGAATCCAAACAAATGTAGTTTTTGCATGGTGTCGGGTCATCTGCAAGGTTTCATAGTTTCGACAACAGGGATCATGGTCGATCCTCTAAAGGTTGAGGCGATAGTTCAATTGCCTCCCCCGTGCACAATCCCTCAGCTTCAAAGTTTATAGGGAAAAGTGAACTTTTTACGGCATTTCATCGCAAACTATGCCGATATCACAAAGGGTTTCATGCATTTACTAAAGAAGGACATTCCTTTTCATTGGAATGAAGCTGCTCATAGCTATTTTGAAGCATTGAAATGCACCCTCACGTCTACCCCTCTGCTTCGGCCACTCAATTTTAATAAAGATTTCTTATTGTACTTGGTCGCTGCGGAGTCGACCATCGGTATGGTATTGGTTCAGGAGGATGATTTTCTTGAAGAACACATGATTTATTACCTGATCTGAGGCCTGGTTGGACTAGAACTCAATTATTCGCACGTTGAAAAACTTGCATTGGTAGTAGTTCATGTTGTCCAACGGTTTCATCATTATATCTTGTTTTGCAAGACCATGGTCATTGCCATTGTGAATCTGTTTCAATACGTGTTGACACGACGTGTAATCGGTGGAAATATTAGTAGATGGATAGTTATCCTCCAAGAATTTGACTTGGATTTTGTTTTGGCAAAATCCAAAAAGTCATTGGTCTTTACGGAACTCATCTCAGAACTTCCAGTCGAGTCAGGGGATGTTATACTCGAGGAGTTGCTTATTAAAGGAGACATGTTTTTTATCGTGTCTTCGGACCCCTGGTATGGAGATATAATAGTCTATCTCTAGACCTTGAAGTGTCTCGCCTCTACTTCTCGTCATGAGCGTCGACGTATATGCCATCAGGCAAAAAAATATCTCATACTCGAGGACACTTTGTATCGTCGAGGTGTAGATTGTATCCTTTGTCAGTGTCTCACTCATGAAGAAGTGGAAATCGTGCTTAATGATTGCCACACTAGAGCACATGGCAGTCATTTATCTGGGTTGGCAACATCCAAAAAGATTCTACGAGCCAGTTTCTTTTGGCAGACATTAATCAAAGATTGTGTTGAATAGATCAAGAAGTGCCACCTGTGTTAGATCTTCTCTCGAAAGATGAGGACACACCCTCCTCCCATGTTTTTTGTCATCATAGTTGGTCCCTTAATCAAGTGGGGGATTGATTACACTACATGCAAACCCCCTTCAGCAAGGGGGCACCATTATATCATCGTAGCAGTAGACTACTTCATGAGGTGGGTTGAGGCTATGCCAACGTTCAAAGATGATGGTGAGACAACAACTCTATTTTTGTTTAACCAGATTATAGCAAGGTTGGGCGTCCCGAGAGAGATTTTCACTGACATAATAGTCACTTTAATAATAAAGTGATGTCTGAGTTAACATCAAAGATTGGGTTGAGGCAAGAACATTCGTCACCCTACTACCCACAAGCAAATGGTCTGGTGGAAGTTTTGAATAAGTCTCTTAAGACTATTCTCTAGTGAACGATCAATTCAGCCAAGTTAAATTGGCATTTGATGTTGTACTCAGAATTATGGGCCTATCAAACATCTGTTAATACTGCAACTAGTTTATCACCTTTTCAACTCATTTACGGGTTGGAAGAAGTCTTGCCTATAGAGTGTCAGATCACGTCTCTAAATTTGATAGTACAGTTATTGTCAGACACTTCACCACTTGAGGAGCATTTATTATATCTTAAGCATCTCGATGAGTAGTGTCAGGATGCAGCCTTGGCCAACAAGGCTCACAAACAAAAATTCAAGTTTCAGTATGATCGGTCCGTTTGTCCTCAAATTTTCTCCGAAGGCGACCTTGTCTTGGTCTATTACCAAGATAAGGATCCCTTAGGGGTAGGCAAGTTCAAACCCATGTGGTTTGGACCTTTCATCGTGAAGGAGGTTCTAAAGAAGGGCACTTATCGTCTAGTGGAATTTGAGGGAAATGCTTTGGCGGAGCCTACCAATGTGCTCTACCTCAAGAAGTATTACTCATAGGTGGGTCACCTTAGGTGACTTCTTGTACATATGTATGTTTTTTATACAATTAGTTTTTGTCTTTTTTTTTATGGACGTGTCATTTTTTATGTCATATTTTTCACTGTGGCATATGTCAAGTGAATCATAGGTGTTCGTTGGGTTTGCAGATGACGCTAACTGGCACACTAAGAGGCTTGCTTCCGCAGCTTGGGTGATTTTCACACCTCAAGGCCAGTTGTTATCTTCAGGAGGTATCTGTTTAGGTGACGCCACAAAAAATGTTGTCGAATACAACACAGTATTAGAGTTGCTCTCTGACGCTTTGTTGCATGGTATCTCTCACCTACGGGTCTACTTAGACGTTCAGCTGGTTGTGTCCCAGTTAAATGGGGTTTACCACATTTACGATCCTACTCTACACCGACGATTCCTTAGGGTATGTCTCTTAGAACGAAGCTTTGATTACTTTACGTATATCCATGTTCCTAGGAGATTGAATCAAATCCCAGATACTCTAGCTAATCATGTATTAAATTATCATATTGCACACATGTAATAAAATTCACACACACACATGTAAAAACATTTGTAAATAAATAAAATCCATAAGATGTAAAAAGATGTAAATATGCATATATATATCGAAAATATCAGAGTACATAGGTGGGCACAAGTGCCTCAAAAATATATGTCCAGTAAGAGTCACAGGGATTATGCCTTCAAAAATATACAAAAGGTTCCCTCAGCACGTAAGTAGTCCAGCCTAGCTAAGGTTGAGGCTTGTTGGCCCTATCGTAGTGAACAATGACGTTTGCAAAATGCCAGAAGAGTTGGACCTAGGTCCATGGTACCCCAACTACGTGAGGTTGCATCAACGGTGGGAGATCCTCGATCTCTGTCATAGGGACAATACGAGTGAGCACGGTGAGGTTCTTCTCCACCCAAATCAATACTCTCTCAGCCTCTCTGGTTGGAGGTCCCCTTGCTGTTGTTGTTGGTCCGGCAGATGCAGCTAGTCTTGCCTCTGGTCAAGGATGTCACCTGGTCCTTGAGAAGTCTGTTGGATGCATTGGTCCCACATCTATACATAATAGATACATAGTTGTGAGATACTCTAGTACACATAAAAATGATATATATTAAAAGAAATAAAAATTAAATAACTTTAAAAAAAACAAACGTACCTATCTCTCCTCGATCACCTACAAAAGGTACGAGCATGTTTGGATCCCTTGAAAAGTTAATACTGGCATAAGGGTAGTCCTCTATTGTCAGAATCTGTCATGCCCACCAGTCAAAAAACTTATCATTGAAGGCCTCTATGGTCCTTCTGCCCCCTTGTCATGGAAGCAATGCCGCCCATCTACATAATACTGGGAGGGAGGCCTCATGCCCCCACACTGTCTCTCGTGGATGAATAATGGGTACCCTCTCGAAGAATAAAGAGAACAGAATGGTCATGAACCCGAAGTTTTTGTTTTCTCTCCCGTGACACTCGATGAGCTGTCTCTTCATGCAGTCTAGCATGGTTGTACTCCAATAAAAAATCTGTGCATTTAATCACTGCACTGCACAATGCATGTGCGCTTGGGAGGCCTGATGTAAATCCATGGTTCCAGTAATCCTCCCAATGAGTAGAACTATCACTTTCAGTGATAGATTTTTTATCTTGTTTATCAACACCTAAGAACCTACTTTCTCAGTACCAGCCTCGCAATGGAGTCCAATCAACTCCTCAATGTTGTGAGGACCTGGGGGAAAAGTACATAAGTTGACTAGATCACCTCTCCTCGAGAGACCAGTGAGGAAGTAAATTTATTCAGTCATTGGAGTCAACAACTGCCCCTCGATCATAAATGCCTCAACGTCAGGATGCCAGTAATCTACCAAGGCGTTCAGCAGGCTGGGTTGTGCCCTCATAAACGGACACGGGAAGAACTTCCACAAACCGCATTGTCTCAATGCAGCCATAGTTGTAGGGTCCTCATTGACCAAAATACCACGTCCTCATGCTCCCTCTCTCTCCAATGGACATACATCTTGCAAAATGACAAGTTCATGGAGGATTAAATATTGCATTTTTTTAAATTTTCCACATCTTTGAGGGTGTACACGAGTTGTATCGGACACAGTCGCGTATGCACATAGGTAGACTATTTTCTTCCCATGGACATATGTGGGTTGTCCTATGATAGCCCACATACACGTAGGGTCGACCTTTTTTAGAGGTGTGTGCCCTCCCAAAAAACAAAATAAAAGAAAAAAGAAAGTATAGAAATGCAAGAGGAGCTAGTTTGTACTTACTTGGTCCGAGCGGAAGTTCATTTCGTCCTCTAAAGCTCCCATAATCAACTCTTTTAACAAAGGGGTGTTTTTGACTTTTTGGTCAATTCTCAGTTTACAATGGTGATAATGAGCTGCCAGCTTCTATTTATAGACTTTTTGGGCCCTTTTTGTCATTTTTTGGACCCTTTTGTCATTTTTTCTAGCTTGAAAATTGTTTAGCATGGTTTTTGAGTTTCTTACGGGTTGTTACGATACACTTCACTTTTGGTCTTGGGAAATTTTTTGAGAGTTGGGTCATTTTTAAAGGTACTTTGGTGAAAAGTCATTTTTCCAACTTTTTGCATCTAAGTTAGGATTCCACCTCCACTTTCTGCATCTCGTTGTCTTTTTCACTTTTCCATAGGATCGATCCCACCAAGTTGTGACACAAAACCATCATTACTTCTTTAGAAGTGTCGTAATTTAGTGGTAGAGCCTAGCTCTACATGGATGCCCTAGTTAGATCCTCATTGTTTTTGGCATCCATGTAGTTGTTAATGACCTTAGGCTCAGGAGTCCTTATTAGTCTTGTCCTAATTATGAGTTTGAACCTCATTTGCATGATTTATCATCACTCTTGACCTCACCCTCGAGACTCCCAAACAATGATGAGTCTTCTTTAATCCCTTTTTAGAATCTTTAAACAAGAAAATATTGCCGAGCAATCTTATTTCCCTTCATGCTCACCAAACTAAAACTTGAAGGCACGTCTACCCAGCGGTAGTTTACCCATTTTTTGGTCTAGATGGTCAATCGTATGAACAAAGGTATACTCTAGGAACTTTGGTTCTCTAGAAGAGTATTCTCAGGTATAAGTTGTTAGGATATTTAGACACTTAGGAATTAGTTAATATCTACTTGGTCTAATATGTCGTTAGGTAAAAGTGTGTTTCTTGGTGTGTTTCTTTAGTATGCATTAGTATGCATTTGTAGTTAGGAAATCTGACGGTCACGATATGTTCCTGACATAGAGTGATCTGACGGCTCATACTCTCCTCGATCTTAATGGCCATTGATCCGTGGCTTAGCACCCGATTGGTCCATGAACTCTATTTAAAGAGCATGGAGGGTCATTTGTCGATGATCGATTGTGAGAAACTATCTTGTAAAATATCTCTGTATTCTTTTTCTTTGCATTAATAAACTACTCCAAGTGGTCACATTGGCTGGGGCCGTGGATGTTTCACCGTAGGGGTTTTACCACGTGAAAACATAGGTGTGTTGATCTTTGATTTGGTTATGTGAGTGGTTACTGAAGGTGTTCGTCCTCTATTGGAATACCTGTGTTGTTGAACATGGTATCAGAGTCTGTTTGAAGACCCGCTCATGTTGTAGATCAAGATCATGAAGCCAAGGTGCCTCATCTCCATTTTCTGGCATTTTTGTACATTTTTGGTCTGAGAGGATTGTTCCATTGCATTTGGAGTACTCGTTTCATTCAGGAACACTTTTTGTTTCACTCGAAAAGGTTTCTGTTTTCCCAAGATACGGCCATTATAGTCAAATCCGGAGGTATAAAGCCTGAATACGCATTTTTTAAATTCCTGCAAAGTTTCATTTTGATTTTATTTCGGTTTGTATTTTTTATTTCTAGGTTGCTACTATTTTAGATATGCATATGCTCTTTGCCCCGCACCCTGTACGATCTCGGAAAATCAGAAACAGATAGGAAAAGGTGCATCTTCTGGGTAAGCTAACTGAGATCAAACCCTTGTTGTCATCGAGAAGCGAAATTTTTTTCTTGTGTGAAAAAAGTTTTTTTTTAGCACGCTCTCCAAGGCCATCTTCAACAACAACAACAACAAAAACAACACCCACAATCCTCCTTCTGAACATTACAATATGTTTTGCTAGACCAATTGGTTAAAACTTGCCTTATTAAGTAAGAGGTCTTGAGTTCAAGTCTCTCTTTTGTTACTTTTTTTTAAAAAGTTCATGCTAAAAATTGTAAAGTGCATTTCACTTCAAGTATAAAAGTGAATCACTATAAGTAGCTTTATAT